>JBBJLS010000018.1:4126797-4142147 GCA_037577275.1 Bryconaethiops microstoma | reverse complement strand
ACAACAGCAAAGATCAGGTGTATCTGCACATGAGCAGCCTGAAGACTGAAGACACGGCTGTTTATTACTGTGCTCGAACACCACACTGATACAAAACACTGCAGCGCTGTACAAAAACTAACACACACACAACACACACACACACACACACACACACACACGTTTCAATAAAACCAGATAAAATACAAACTCAACTCCAAAACAAGCACCTACGTCTTCACTATTTTATTTTTATGTTTAATCTTTGTTGTTGCACCCCCCCCTATCCAACTTCTCCCATCATTATAGACAGTGCATTATATAAATTCATTAATCTTTACATAGTGATGGCTTAATGATTAGTAGTGCAGATGATGAACATCCATTCATGCCGCGTTTTTAACTGCACCAACCACTGCACATCAACAGTCTTATTTTTTTAACCAGACTGTTTACAATGAAGCTGCATTAATGGGTTCAATATGGGTGACTACGGCATGAACTGGATCCTCGTCTATAGAATCCTCATGGGCTACAGAAATAAACTTGACTATTCATTCTTTTTTTTTACATTTATTAAGCCATCTTTCTACCTACCTGTGTAATTGATCTAAACAGTCGTCTTCAAGTTATACTGGAATTTGGCTAATGCATTCGGCTTTATTTAGCTGAGAATTAAACTTGGTCAAAGTAAAATAGAAAAAAAACTTCTCACCAACAACTGAACTTTGATGCTGTTTTGAAGGAAAATCCATGGCACTGTACTCTGCATGTTCTATATGTAGTTAAAAATAAATAAGGATTTGTTGGATTTTTATTCCTCATAATTGTTGAACACTAAATTAAAACGTCACTGACTCACCAGTTTCCTGCCTCATCATTGCAGTAAACAGAACTCTAATAATCAAAATCGTTTCACATTTAATCCCCCAAGTGTCAGGAGATAAGCAACTTCAAGCCCCTCCCTCAGATCCTTATATATTTTGGAGATTCTCTCAAAGATGCTCTGCAGAACAGAGAAGATCTCACAGGTCCAACTTCAACTCAAACCATGTTCTCTACATCTCTACTGCTCCTGCTGGCGGCTGCAGCCTGTGAGTTTAAAATATTGAAGGAAACTTTTCATTTCTTATATTTTTAATTCAACTGGTAACAATTATTCAATCTAATTTATTGTATTTTTCAACCAACAGATGTGAACTGTGTTGAACTGACTCAGCCCAGTTCCTCGATGGTCCGTCCAGATCAGAGACTGACCATCGACTGTAAGGTTTCATATTCAGTTACAAGTTATACCACAGCTTGGATCCGACAACCTGCAGGAAAAGCTCTGGAGTGAATTGGAAATATTTATGGCGGTGGGGGCACAGATTACAGTGATAAACTGAAAAACAAGTTCAGCATCTCCAGAGACACTGGAACAAACACTAACATTAAACGGACAGAATCTGCAGACTGAAGACACAGCTGTGTATTACTGTGCAAGAGACTCACAGTGACACAAACTAATACACACGCCTTACAAAAACCTAGAGGCAACAATCAAAGCATCTAATGAACGATGATGATCAGGCAATTCATATTTAAATATTTCACCATTTACTTGTGGAACAAGGCACTGAATAACCTTTAGAATTTGCATAATGTAGCATTTTGCACAAATTCTAAAGGGAAAAACTGAAGGACATCAAATCCCTCTGAATTAATTACATCATAGATGTCAATGGTACAGTTATTGTCTTTAGTTCAGTTATTTTTAAATGGTCAGACCAATTGCTTCCCTGCACATCTCAGTATCCTTAATGAAAATCGATTTGACAAGCACAATTAACTGTGTTTTTGGGAATCAAAATAAAATTTAAAATGGAACAATCTCTCACTGTAGATACAGTCAAGGTCTTGCATAAAGTTTCTGGTTATTCCCTTACAGAAACATAGAAAAGAGAACATTGAAAACAAAAAAAACCAAAAAAAAAACATGATTTTCACATACTGTGTAGAAGTTTTGACTCACCCCTAATTTCTTCATATTCTGCTTCCAAAGATCCAGACTTTCTTGAATTTCTAATGTGGTATTGAGGAACAGTTCTCGAGGTTTCCTGAAGGACTTTCAAAGCCTGACCCTGAGCCTAACCAGTATCAGAGGAATATTTTTTGTTTGTTAATTCACACATTGACCTACGTATGAGTCACCCAGAGCTTCTTCTGAGACATGTGAAACACCAAGACAACTTAAAAAAGAAACTTTAATGAAGATCTAGTCTGTCCTAATATATATATATATATATATAAATATTTAACAAATGGCCCTCCAGGGTCTTCGGATTCTCCCACAGTCCAAACACATGTACGTCACGTGAAGGAAAGGTGTGGGAAGGTGTGGGAAAAAAAATCCTTGCATCCGATAACTACCATCAATTAGCGTCAGATAACTACCATCAAATGCCACAGAAGTGAAAAGCACGGTGGAGGAACCCAATCACGGACAGACACAAGAGTGTTGGTAAACCACGCGTTAGATCTGAGAACACTCTACTAGAGAGTCCCACCGGGAACCTGCATTCTTTTTCTCTCTCTCTCTCTCTCTCTCTCTCTCTCTCTCTCTCTCTCTCTCTCACACACACACACACACACACACACACACACACACACACACACACACACACACCCAGACTATACTCCAGGCAAATATATAGTGGTTGACTGGGAGCTCATTAACTCAGGGCAAGGTGAGGGGTATAATGGGCAGACTCTTTATCAGCACACTGAGGACTCAGCAAAACCCTGAGCTGAAAAAGTCACGACCTCCAAAGTTACTTGCTTCTGTCCTAACAACTTAAATCCTCTTATACAGAAGCAAGGTCCACTGGGAACTTTTTGAATTCCATTGCTGTTACATGCAGCCAGTAGGTGTTGTGTGTGTTCTGTAAAATTAATTAAGTGTAACAACCTTTTGGAATTTTATAGTTTTCTGCATTAATTTGTCATAAAATGTGATCTGATCTTCATCTAAGTCAAGGGTACTGACAAATATAATGCACCTGAAATAATAACACAAGGAAATCCTGATCTTTCATGTCTTTCTGAGGACAACCATAAAAACTCTGTGCTAGTGTAAAAAGTATTTAAACCCTTGGAATTAATAACTGTTTAACCTTAACCAGACATTTCCTGAAGCTGTGGATCAGACCTTTCAGGAGGAATTTTAGCCCATTCTTCCTGGCAGAACTGCTTTAGCTCTGTAATAATCTCCGTATGTCTTGTCAAGTCATTCCATAGCATCTCTATTGGGTTGAGGTCTGGGCTCTGACTCTGTTGGGTTGAGATCTGGGCTCTGAC
Source organism: Bryconaethiops microstoma (assembly GCA_037577275.1). NCBI lineage: Eukaryota > Metazoa > Chordata > Actinopteri > Characiformes > Alestidae > Bryconaethiops > Bryconaethiops microstoma. The sequence goes on along the minus strand of JBBJLS010000018.1, from coordinate 4,138,829 downwards.
TCTATTGGGTTGAGATCTGGGCTCTGACTCCATTGGGTTGAGGTCTGGGTTCTGACTCTGTTGGGTTGACGTCTGGGCTCTGACTCTGTTGGGTTGAGATCTGGGCTCTGACTCTATTGGGTTGATGTCCAGGCTCTAAAAGCATTGGGTTGATGTCCAGGCTCTGATTCTATAGGGTTGAGGTCTGGGCCCTGGCTCTGTTGGGTTGAGGTCTGGGTTCCTACTCTATTTGGTTGAGGTCTGGGCTCTGACTCAATTAAATTAAATTAAATTTTATTTATATAGCGCTTTTTACAATCAGGTTGTCACAAAGCAGCTTTACAAAGTCCTGGTCCGAGCCACGAGTGAGTAAGCCAAAGGTGACAGAAGCGAGGACTCCATTGGGTTGAGATCTGGGCTCTAACTCTATTGGGTTGAGATCTGGGCTCTGACTCTATTGGGTTGAGGTCTGGGTTCTGACTCTGTTCAGTTGAGGTCTGGGTTCTGACTCTATTCGATTGAGGTCTGGGCTCTGACTCTATTGGGTTGAGGTCTGGGTTCTGACTCTATTGGGTTGAGGTCTGCATTATGACTCTGTTAGGTTGAGATCTGGGCTCTGACTCTATTGGGTTGAGATCTGGGCTCTGACTCTATTGGGTTGAGGTCTGGGTTCTGACTCTGTTAGGTTGAGATCTAGGCTCTGACTCCATTGGGTTGAGGTCTGGGTTCTAACTCTGTTGGGTTGAGGTCTGGGCTCTGAATCTGTTGGGTTGCGGTCTGGGCTCTGACTCTATTGGGTTGAGGTCTGGGCTCTGACTCTGTTGGGTTGAGGTCTGGGCTCTAAAAGTATTGGGTTGATGTCCAGGCTCTAAAAGCATTGGGTTGATGTCCAGACTCTGATTCTATAGGGTTGAGGTCTGGGCCCTGGCTCTGTTGGGTTGAGGTCTGGGTTCTTACTCTATTTGGTTGAGGTCTGGGCTCTGACTCAATTCAATTCAATTCAATTTTATTTATATAGCGCTTCTTACAATCAGGTTGTCACACAAAGTCCTGGTCCGAGCCCCGAGTGAGTAAGCCAAGGGCGACAGAGGCGAGGACTCCATTGGGTTGAGGTCTTGGCTCTGACACTATTGGGTTGAGGTATGGGATCTGACACTATTGCGCTGAGGTCTGGGATCTGACACTGTTGGGTTGAGTTCTGGACTCTAACTCTACTGGATTGAGGTCTGGGCTCTGACTCTACTGGGTTGAGGTCTGGGCTCTGACTCTACTGGGTTGAGGTCTGGGCTCTGGCTCCGTTCGGTTGAAGCCTGAGCTCTGATATTACCGAGTTGAGGTCTGGGCTCTGACTCTAATGGATTGAGATCTGGGCTCTGACTCTGTTGAGTTGAGGTCTGAGCTCTGACTCTACTGAGTTGAGGTCTGGGCTCTGAATCTATTGAGTTGAGGTCTGGGCTCTGACTCTACTGGGTTGAGATCTGGGCTCTGACTCTACTGGGTTGAGATCTTGGCTCTGACTCTACTGGGTTGAGAATTGGGCTCTGACTCTGACCCATTCCAGCTTTGTGTAAATCAACAATTCTTGATTCTAGATCCTCTGAAAGCTCTTTTTGATGAGGCATGGCTCAGATAAGCGTATTCTTCTTGTGCGGAGCAAACTCCAAAAGTTTGAGTGGTTTTTATCAGTCAGAGTAGCTCTAGTCCACACCTCCAAACTCATTTTCCTAACAAGCCTGCAGGTACACTAACAGCCGACTCCAATTAGCTTTTTTCAAGGGTTTACATCCTTTTTCCAATTGCACTACGAGTTTTTTTTATGCATGTTCTCAATAAAGACATAAAAGATCAGCTTATTATTGTTATCATGTTATTATTTTAGGCACATTATATTTGTCAATACTTTTGACTTAGATGAAGATCAGATCACATTTAATAACAAATTATTGCAGAAAACAATGAAATGCCAAAAGGTATTCTTGCCATTGTATGATAAAGAGTAACCATTAAAATCGAAATGGGAGTAGTGTAAGCCTGGGAATAGTAGCAGAAGTTAATGTAGTGTGCAAACTATGGAAATGAGTGTAGCATGAGTGCCGGAACCATTAGAGCAGATTCAAAATTTCTATCCATATTGTCTGTCAGGAGCTCTGGTTTCCTCCCACAGTCCAAAGACATGCACAGGTCAGAATCTGAGATTCTAAATTGCCCCTAGGTGTGACTGTCTGTGTGAATGTGTTTGTCTGAGTGTCTGCCCTAAAGACCACTAGGCTCCAGCAACCCCCACACACCTGGTTAGAATAAACTCAGAAAATGAATGAATGAATACATGAATGGATGATCCATATTATGAGAGCTAGGTGGCTGAACCTGGGCCAGACAGGGGAAACCAATACAAATACAGGGAGAAAAACTTGTCGATCAAAGCCTGAGAGAAATCCCTGGTCTCTTAAGCCACAATTCTTCTGAATCCCCATCTTTCTAAAATGCATGACTGTCATTCTGATTATAACAACTTGTATACTGTGTTATACTTACAAAAGGAGGGCACATTCTACTACAGCGCTTAAGTACACGTTTGTGTCATGTCTCAGGGCCAAATTTAGCTGCAGCGAACATACACTCTGCTTCTTAGAACTCCCTTAAGATATTAATGTTGCAGGGCGGGCTCATGTTATGTTGGTTATGCTGGTAGGCCATTTCTAATGCATGCTTTGTGGACAGAATGAATTGTGTGCCATCAAGCTTTTGTTTAATATTAATTCCTTTTTTCCAGACTGTCCTGCTCTCTCCCTTATTCTAGACCACTGTGTGCAAACACTTCTGACATTTTGATCTCCAGAAGCTTTCTCAGACTGCTTATGGATCAGGCATGGTCCACAGCACATTTCTCAGCTAGCTAAACATTGATTGAACATACCACATGAAATTTCCCATCTAATGATTTGTACACTACGTCATCTCATAGTGTTGTATCTGAGCATATTCACTCAGATACAGCCTACGCTCATCATCCAAGAGGGAATCGTCTGAAACGGCTCTCCGGTGTGCAGGCAGTGGTGCAGAGCAGATATAAGATAAACAGGCTGAAAGGATATGTCACCTACGGCTAGCATGGCAGCGCCTTCCCCGCAATTATATTTTGGATTCAATATTCATGAGATTCCCCACGGGGTGAACAGTATACTCATGTGGGTGGAATTACTCTAACTCAGTGAGCTGATTCCATATTTCATGAATGTTTGAATGGATAGCCAGGATTGAAGTGATGCAATGCAGTGTGGATGGATTAGCGTAGAATCTGCTAAAGTGTTAGGAGTGCCGTAAGCCGGAGCTCATCCCTGTTCAAATGGTTATGCAATTCCATGCTATTTTATTTCTATCTGCCCCTTCATGGGGATGCCTGGTCCACAAAGCCTTGCTAGATGTTGTGAAGATGGTGAAGTCGTTTTTCTTGTATGATGATTATCTCTCTGACATTGGTTTTAGGCTATTGGGCTTACACGCTGTGAATCAGAGGCCCGTGTCCTTCCTCTTCTCTCTCTGTCCCTCTCTCTCTCTCTCTCTCTTTCTCTCTCTCTCTCTCCCACTTTCTCTCTTTTCCTCCCTCCTGACTCACAGCACACATCGTTCCCTGCACGCTTCTCTTTCATCTACATGTGTTCACACATCATAAAATGTGTATTTTCTGAGGCTGTTCAAGACCTGTTGTCTTTTCCACAGTTTATACCCTCCGGCAAGTATTTGGCCACAACATAGCGGTGCTCTAACTCCCTCTGAGACGAGTGAGGCACTCTGCCTATGTGCGAGCATCTTTCGGACTAGGCCTAGAGCAAGGAGGTGCCGCATGTATTTCTCCCTAATTGGGTTGGAACTAATCATGTTTCACTACTGAATGGCTAAGCCACAGCAGAGCAGAGGCAGGGTGACAGGCACATCTCCCTGGGTCTCCTGGGTCCTTATGCTGCAATAACAGCTGCTTACTTCCACTGTGTTTACCTCCTTATCCTCTCCCACATCCAGCAAAAAGCCAGCACACACTGCCAAGGCATGGACTCCACGCCCGTGGACCAAAAACCATCCCTGAAAAGCTCTCAAGCTGCAGCCACTGTCCTGTGTGCTTGTCTGTCTCTAAACAAAGAGGACGCTATGAAATGGCACCCCATGTTGTGGCCAACTGCATGTTCTAAAGTATTCACTCTGACGTGTGTATTATGTCACATGAAGTAGAAAAGTCATTTAATGGAATCAGATGGAAGAAACAGTTGTTAGAGTTCCATTTTTCATGCACATCTCAGTAGAAGTATGTACGTCGGACTGTCAGGTGCCTAGAATTATTTACTTGAATCGCTCCTCTCGTTTGACCAACCAAACAGGACAGCTTGCTTGTGTACCAGTCTTCATGCCGTCTGAACATAGGATGTTAATCCACCTTATATTCATGTGATCAAAAGTGTGCATAGACTAGAAATGCTCTCATAATGTGCTCTGTAAACAAAAAAATTATTTCAGAATTTAGAATTGTAAATTTGCTACAAAAGTTCAGGTGTTGTTCTACACTGAGATTAATATGCTTGACTGTACATACAATATGTTGTACAGTTTCCAATCAAGTCTCCATCTATTGCTATGTATAGTTAAAGTTCTTTTATATTAACATTCATTTATTTGACAGCTAGCACTGGGGGCGGGGGGGGGGGGGGGGTCGGTTTCACTCATTTGAGTGTGGTGTAGACCTTTGTGTGTTTCTGTTAGTGTGGACTTTGTATTTTTGTTTCATATATTTATAGTCCCCTCTAGATGATGCTTTTCATCAGATTGCTTTTCTAGGTGCTGACCCCTTAAGAACTAAAACAATAGCAGTTTGTGGTGTCCAGAGGAAAAGAGTATACAGAGTTGTATGCCCATTTTGTGCCCCAATATGGCCCTTAATTTGCTTAAAAATGAATCTAACACAATTTTCTGCAATCTGAATACATTAGTTTATTTATCAACCACTCATATCTTCTACTCTTTGTGAGACCTGAAATCTCTATTGATCCATGTCTCAACTTGAGACTTGTATTGACTCCAGACTTAACTTGAACCTCATCTGTACTCGAGATTTGACTCTAGACTTGACTATAACTTAGTGTGATATGATGAGTGTATTACTAATAACAAACAAAACTGTAGGTATAAAGAAGGTCTGTACCAAATACTTACATCTGTTTTTTCCCTCTTTTCTATTGTCGCCTCCTGTAGCAGCCTTGGCGCCCCCTGGAGGTGGGGATCACTGATGTTAAACATGCTCCCCCATGGCCATCATCACACGTGCCAGGCCATCACGGAGGAGCCAGAGAACGACAGGGAGGAGAGGATACTGGCCGTGCTGGGCATCATTGGGACCGTGCTGAACCTGCTGGTGGTCATCTTTGTCTACATTTACACCACCATCTAAAAACAGGACTTTAACAGGGATGCCCACCTGGCCTGTGCTCCATGAGGGGGTGAGATCAGGCCCCTCATGAACATTGATATTCTGACTGATACTCTTTTCTTTTGCCAAGAAACAATCCATGAAGCAGTGCCTGGCGATCAAGTCACAAAACAGATTTAACATTTACATGGATAAAATCTAAGTAATTTATTGTCCACCTTTAGTGTAAACATTGGAAAAGGCACATATTCAAGTTTTTCAGTCATCCATTATTACCTATAAATGATTTACCCACCAGTCTGTGTTGTAAATATCCAGCCACAAACGCATGTTGCCCTGTTGTTCTCATGTAAAAGTTGTTCTCTATTTTAGATCATGTGAATTCCACCTACTATTGGAGAGTTTTAGTGTTTGCCAGCTTTACCTTTTCCCTTTCCAGCACAAAGTACAGCAGACAATGGAGGCATGTTCTCAGGAGACAACGCCAGTGCCTACTGGATGTCCCACATTGAGCAAATCCAGTGAAAGAGGGAGCGCCCACTTGAAATATGCAAACAGGACAACAGTGTTCAGCCCCTGCTGTTGTAACTACAACACCAGCAGGACCGGCCTCAACATACACTTCATACCCAACATGCTTTTTTCAACAAACAAACTCACACCTGAGAAAACATGATGCTGCCGTTTCCCGGAGCACGAGCTGAGAGGCGGAGCACTGCAACCTAGTTATGGTTTGGTCTTTGGTTTGTTATCAGTCTTTGGTTTTGAAATGATGTAGTTATTATAATACAGGCATTTAAAGCACTATCTGTAGCAGAAACCTGCTTTGTATCTGCAATGGGGAGAAAATTCTATAAATGGGCTTTTATATACACTCTTAAAAATAAAAGTTCCGACACACTAAAAAGGGTTCTTTAATTATAGAGCTGTGAACACACAAAGAACCATTTGGATGCATAAATGGTTCTTTGTGTGGTCCAGTGGTTCTTCTCTTTGGTGGAGAGCTTTTTATATGTGATTCTTTAAGTAGTCTTCAAAAAATCTCAAAAAGGGTTCCATTGTTGTTCAAAAAGCCTGTTTTGAACACTATAGAGAATGCTTTTCATTAAGAGTGTACAGTACATAGTTCTAGGCTCAGAAATATGATTCTGGATAAAACAGTTCTTCCATTCTGGTCCGAAAGGGCCAGTGTCCAGAGTTTGGTGATTTTCCTCATAAAAATGCTTCCACTGTGGCTGGCAGTTAATGGATGAGCTGAACCAGGGGTGTTCAAGCAGGTGTGCTGTGTGTCAGCACCTATAGGACCAGATCTGAAGAACCCATTACAAAACTTTATTTTCTGTGGAACTTCTCAATCGTGTGTTACTTCTTAAATCAATTGTTAATAGGGAATTGCACCAGTTTTTCAAATTGTCATTCAAACAAAACAGTATCATTGAAAGTGGTTTGATGTGAAAAGGTCCACAGTAGAGAAACTGTAATGTTTTTGTAATGTACGTTTTATTTATGTCCAAAACTTATATCTTCTGAGTTTTTATATATAATGTTGGTGGTAAATTTTAAAAAGAAATTTTTTTGAGGGGAAATGTTTTGCCTTCTGATGCATGAAATGCTTTTAAATGATCGGTTGTAGGCCAAAGCTCTATTACAAAAATGTCATAAAACACAATTTAATATATCAGTTTTAACAGATGCGTTAAAACTGAGCAACTTGCAGTTTAATTAGTAAATGTAGCTGGTGTACTCTGAATGGTGGAGTGTGGTGTGCCTGTCCAGACAAGGAACTAAACTCCAGTTTGCTGCATGAAGGACAGGGGCCTTCCCCGCTATACCACACCAACCACTGCATATTCATAACCATTTCATAGAGGATTCATATAGTTCTTAGAGGCATTCAACTTTTCAGGCATCTGGTTCCACCACTACTGTAAACAATTCTGACATTGCTTGTCTAGAATGGCATAATATAAATGATGCAGACACTTTGAAATTCTGGTGATCCATTGGAAGTTTTTTTTAGAGAACCAAAGGTGGTTCATCTACAGCATTAGTCCAAAGAACCCTTTTCAATACCTTTATTTTTAAGAGTAGCTCTTCAAGATCATTGGAATGGAGTGAATTTTGGACACCTGCAGAGTGTTAAGTTGCCGAATTAAAATAAAAAGAGATGGAATATAGTTAATAAAGACAAAGTATCTCATTCAGTGCTTGTGTGAATGTGATGCACTTTCAGGTCTTTTGATGCAACTCTTTATTTTTTGCAGTCGTATCACTGATCACCAACAAACACAGCATATTTTTTTACATTCATTCAGGAGGTTTGTATCAAGCTCTCAGATGAAATGGTGGTTTTTACCACTGAACAAAGCAATCATGACCAAATCAAACTGAACTGCTCCTGTTTCAAAGGGATGTTAGCCTTCCTTCCTTCCACAGAGCATCTAGGTCAGCCCTGCCTGCATATTTTGCTCTTTCTTTCTGCCTTCCACTGGTAAAGAAAGCATTGTACAACCAAGATGCCTAATGAAAGAATGAGAGCAGACCAAACACAATCTCCCTCCCCTTTTCGTCTGTGAGTTCGGAAAGGAGGATGATGGGGAAGGAAAGATAGGAACGAACAGAATGGTGGAGAAGAGCGAGAGAGAGCGGACACCAAAGGGAACAGGAGAGCCTGCAGCAAACATGATGCCATCTGCTCTCCACATGGACGGTGGCATTACACACACACACACACACACACACACACACACACACACACACACACACACACACTCACACACATCATGCATAGAAACACATACACAATCATCCTGAATAGGACATATATCACAAGTGGCCTGTGAATTATTAAACTATCTACAGTTATAAAAATCTATAATATTTTCAAATACTTTAAACATGCAAAGTTCTCAAAGTTCACTATGAATAAGTCCCATGGCTCTATCATGTCATTAGCTGCATTTCTTTCGTACGTACCTAACATGACACATTTCACACTCAAAAAAAGAAAAGTAAAAATTTATATGAACTCCATTTGAATGATTAAATCCTGAAAAGGACACAGAGTCACTGATGCAAAGCACTGCTCATAATAAGCAACTGCTAACTGGTACTGGAGACGTTTTCCCTGCTAAATGTGAATGAGTGAGTGACTTTATGAGGGAAGGAGGGAGTTAAGGAGTTACAAACCAGTTCACATAAAAAGCCAGAGCACAGATGAGCTTTATATTTCTTGAACCTACATATACATATTTTACCCCATTCTGGGGCTTTTGCTGAAAACAGAAACACAAACAACAGAACATTAATGCCCAATGAAAGGCTATAACAATAAAATAGGATGCAGACATGCATTAATCTACTTGTTACCCTGTACTTTATGCAGTTACACATAGTAGTAGTTGTTGCTGCGTTCTGGATATCTATATGAATAAAAACCTGTTTTTATCATGGAAAGATTGCATGATGTATTTCTGTCCCACCCGAAGTCCATAAAGAATTAAGATGGTATTAATGTTTAGGAGGGACCAAAACATTACAATTCACCAACAATTATGATGCATAAAATTACAAGTATATTTTTCTTTCACTTATTAATTGCTTTCAGGTAAGAATGAGAGAGAAATTAGTTATAAGTGACTCGCACAGTCAAACAGCATCATTGCAAACTTAACAGTCACCACTTACCCAAAATTCCTTGATATACAGACAAGGAGTAAAGTTTCCATTTCACTGCCTAACTAATATGACAGAGAACTGAAATGTATTTAGCTCACTGAGTTGCATTGTGTTTGTAATCTATATTGAGCCTCTATAGATTATAGATTATAAACAATGCACTATACACTATAGACAAAGGCAAATTAGCTTGTTCAAAGAAACAAACATGCATAACAAATCTTAAATATGAAAAAATATTTCTTAAATGCTGCTATATGTTTAAGTTTTTCAGCCCTACTTAATAGTTTATGATTAAAGTCGGTGGGTTCACCCTTTGCTGATTATTTTTCACCCCCACAGGCCTGAATCAGCTCATAAGTTAAATATTAATCTCCGTAAGTTCATGCTAGTTATAATAATTTACTGTTAGGACATATATATGAATCTATTAATTTTAGAAAACTTATAGTCACAATGATAAGATTTGGTACACTTTAAAATTTATGGTTGCAGTATCTCATTTTCCCCAAAATTTCCCCAAAGTGAATGATGTAGCGAATATATGTATTAATTATCCCTGGCCTCCTATAGGCAGCTTTGAAAAAAGAGAAAAAATAAATGATTTTAGGTGCTATAGATGCTAGTCTTGTTGAATCACCGAGCAACGTCTTTTGTCAGAGTCCCGTTTCCTGAGAAGGCCGAGGCCGGAGAAGGACACAAATGAATATTTTAAACACATGGAGCTTGTGATTTTCCGAGTTAGCGCTCCTTATTGTCCTAGTTCCCCACTCACAAACCTCCGCTCAAACCTGACCTTGTTAAAGAAAGGCTATTCCCCATTAGTCACTGATCCAGATCCTCAGGGGGACCCTCATTTTTTTCTGTTTTCCTCTTCAGCATGCTTGGCCCCCTGAGGCTGGCTGGCACGGAGACAGCGACCCGTGAATGGTCCGAGCATCAGCCCTCTGGAACACGGCATACTACACACATTTTACAGTTCGGGCTGACGGAGTGTAAGAATCCTGTTTAGAGTGTTTACTGCTATCCTGGAGGAAGCTACTTCTGAATTATTGATTTCTCCCCTCACTTTGATGCCCCGGTTCTAAAGAATACTTTAAGTATTAATACAGCTTTATACATATCAAATAAATAAAGCTTTTTGAGTCAACATGTCAACATGCCGGTGGATAAATGCTCTTTGTTCACTTCTGTGGAAAAGGAAATGTATTGTCATACTGTATGTCGCCTGTGTATAGTATACGGTAACTGTTTTTATGTCCCTTTATATTGTGTAAGATAAGATAAGACAAAACTTTATTAGTCTCACAAGTGGGAAATTTGCTTTGTCACGGCAGAAAGTGGACAAAACAAAGTCAAAAGCAGCAAAAATTAAGAAAAACAATAGAATAAAATACTACATAAACAGTACAGTATAAAATAGAATGTTCAAATGTACAGTCTAAAAAAATGTACAGTATAAAATCTAGGAATATAAATATGGACATCTGTATTGTAAAAATATACATATATGTATGTAAACTGTAAACGTCTCACATGTGAAAAAAATAAAATAAAAGGGAATAAATATATATACTGATGCTCAAAACCAATTTGTTGGACTGGAGTAAGGCTGTTGATGTTACCATCAGTTTTAATAAACTCAAATGTTGTTTGCAATAATTACACTACTGTCATTTATAGTAATTTTACTACAGTAGTGATATTGCAGTTGATGTACTTGGTTGAGAGTGGTTGGTTCTGTCCAAGCTTTTTGTGATAACGGCCCACCTTTTTCACAATAACTCTGTGATTCTGCTACAGACTGGCTGTTAAGTAGCAACTCATCTCACATTGCAACTACTTTACAATTTTACAGCAAATATTTGTCATTTTCTAGTTTAATGTACAAAATGTGTGATAGCAAGTCAATTTCAAACCTTTGCCCCTAAGTAAAATTTTCAGTTGGCACTAAATTAAGCAAACTGGAGGTGATCACAAGCAAGAAAAATAGAAACAACACAAAATGGGCCACATTAAAGTAAATCTGGCTAAAAACCTAAAAAGTAGTGCTGTACTCGACACTGCCACACCCAGCACGCATTGTTTACCTGCAAAACACAAACCAAGGAACCGAGAAATACAGAGTGGGTGCACCTGGATGGAGAACCTCAGTTTTTAAAGCAACCTAACTCCTTCTTTGGATACATTTCACCACGTGTTGTACTTGTATGCATGTGACAAATAAAGAATCTTGAATCTTTGATTCTCCTTGGCTGTCACTGATCAGGGCAGTACCCTGCACATGTATTGTCAAACTCTGATGGTAGCTCTGTCTCTCCATTGCCACAATATAAAATGCTGCCATACATAACAATGCATTACATATATTACAAGTAATAAAGCAGTTAGTGTGAGACGGACACTGTTATTTTTTACTTGCAAATTACTTGCAAAATACCTCTCACTAATACACCAAACCCATTGTATGAGTGAGAGACTGCTGTTTGTTCCCCTTCTCAGTGCTTCACAGTGCTGCTGTAAATCGCTGTTGATTTAGATTTAGACATAAATTATCAATACTTTACCAGCAAAGAATAACACACATAATAGACGGCCGAGTACTTCATCACAAGCTTTGTGTGCAGATAAGAATGTCTCCCAGTGTCTCTCTCTGCTACACACTCAGCCACCAACTCAGCACACAAACACACAGTCTCTCTCTCCCTCTCTCTGTCTCTCTCTTTCAAAGTCTCTCTCTCTCTCTCCCTCTCTCTGTCTCTCTCTTTCAAAGTCTCTCTCTCTCTCTGTCTCTCTCTCTGTCTCTCCCTCTCTCTCTCTGTCTCTCTCTCTCAAAATCTCTCTCTCTCTCTCTCTCTGTCTCTGTCTCTCTCCCTCTCTCCCTCTCAAAGTCTCTCTCTCTCTCTCCCTCTCTCTATCTCTCTCTCTCTCTCTCTCTCTCTCTCTCTCTCTCCCTCTC
>JBBJLS010000018.1:4051118-4074481 GCA_037577275.1 Bryconaethiops microstoma | reverse complement strand
TGGCCGAGCGGTCTAAGGCGCTGCGTTCAGGTCGCAGTCTCCCCTGGAGGCGTGGGTTCGAATCCCACTTCTGACAGTATATTTTCTTTAAGGAAAATTAAATAAACAACAAAACACCACCCCAATATTTATTTTTTCATAAATATTGGGAAATTGTTTCTCACTGATAATCCAGATCAGATGTTAGTTATCTGTACCTTATAAATGTCTGTATTCGCTTCCTTGCGCTGGTGATCTGTAATCTCTAAGGAAAATCTTGTGTAATGTGTACTGTGTCACCACTGCACCGTTATCTGCAAAACAGACCAGTATTGACACACCCTCCAGTGCCCTTTGATTTTGATTTTGACAACACTGCTATAAGAGCAGCAAGCAGTTAGTAGTTGAAAATCAATGAGCTTGTGATTCTCGCCATTTCTGTATTTTGTGTTATAACAGTGCGAAATAAATACCATATGAAATGAATTAAACACATTAACACTACATTACTACATTTATTTATATATATGTGTATGTGTGTATATGTATATTATACATATGTATGTCTAATTTCCTCTAGTTTTCTCTGCTGTGAACATGATTGGTCATACTGTATGTCATTTTTAAACTGTTTTTCAACATTTTGACAGGGAGGTACGGGCTCTCAAAGCACTCTCTTTCAACCTGAAAAAACAAACCAATCTAAATTAAATTTCACCTGAAAAACGTTCACGTCACAGACACCTTGCTAAATGAAAAAAGGAATGTTTACAACATCATGATTTACTTTTAACAATAGGCCACTTACTTATTAAAATGTTTATTCCAGCATTTTAAATAGAACACCTTTTTGAAAATAATTTATTTCTGTAATAAAAGCAGTATTAATCATCATATAGCATTGATATTTTCATGTAAATAAAAAATAAATATTTAATGGCCGATAGTGCACACTGGAACAAAACTCTTCATATCCAGGATCCGTTTTCACACGTTATATTCATTTGTTCACTGTATTACAGGGAACTACTCATTTTATTGTAATCATGTGGGGAAGTTATTTATTACCTCAGAAGCGCCCTGCCTTCACAGACATAGGTTACAAGAGCACATGAGAGAGAGAGAGAGAGAGAGAGAGAGAGAGAGAGAGGTATCATAAGACAGCTGCTAGTTTGGATAGAGTTACTAGGAAGTGCTCACACCTGCACGGGGTGTGGATCTGTGTTTTTCTCCTGTTTGCTTAATTATTTTTTTTTTTGATGATTTTCACCTTTTTCTCAAAGGACAAGATTATTCCTTCACAGAGTCTCTGTATTTGTAATTGAGATGGCGGACTTTCCTGGGAAGGTGAACACTGAGACAAGCTCACCCCAGTCTCAGACAGGATCATGGCAAACACCGACCATATCTATGGACATGAACTTCATCAAGACCATTCCAGGGATCCTCTTGCTTGCAGAGATTGTGAGTTGTGAACAAAAAGACTCAGCACTGTGTAACTTTACTGATTTCCCCTCAGTTTGCATTGATCCTCTCTTTAAGTTTTACCCCTCCAGCTCTCTCATTTACACTTTCTTCTCTATCTGTCTATCTGCCTGTGTCTGCCATCTGGTTAGGACACGCTTGGCCGATTCCCCCAATGTCTTGGCTGCTCCCCTGAGACTTTAAAGAGCAATGTGACAGAGTAGCTAGAGAATAGTGGATTACTGACAGATACACTCAGTTTGTTCCCTTTTCACTGGATATTATATCTACTTAAACTGGACAAACCAGGGGAAACTGTGATACAATCTTTGGCTCATCAACTTAACAGACTAAAAACTTTTATTGTCAGGTCTTGAGCAACTGTATCCACACTGAGCCCATCCTTGAGCAAACTACCGCCTTTGTGTTCTGGTTCAAAGTGAACATGGCTTAATGCCATTCTGTTTTCTCAACTGTGCCACATTAAACAACATATGTACTTCAGTTCAGTGAGCTACCATTCTGCTGCCTTAAACTGACCAGTTTGAATCATTAAAGTACCGAGCAGCTAATTTGAACTGAGATAGTCAACTTCTACACTTTGTGAAATTTAAAAAAAAACCATCTGAGTATTTCATTGGTGTATTTTATAGGTACTTCTACTTCTCTCTTCAAGAATTCCTTTCTACAAGATGATTGTGTTGTCCTGTATGCCAGATCTTAGGTGTCATGGCCTTTGGATTTGGAATTATGCCATGGACAGAAATCTGAGACCATTTGCAGATGAATAATAAATTTGGCCCCATGCTCTGCCTTGTACCAAACAGTGCTATTGCTAAAACTTTAAGTGCAAGTGATATCGCTGAACAGATAATAGCAACCTCAATCAATAGGCTCCAGACTGTTTGTACTGACATAAGATACACTGCATGACAAAAGTATTGGGACACTTGACCATTACACCAACAGGGACTTTAATGACATTGCATTAAAATCCATAGACTTTAATATGTAGTTACACAAGATTTTGGAGTGTTTCTGTGGGAATTTTGGGACACAGTCATTCTGGAATAAAAAAGGTTCGTCCCCAAACTGTGTCCCCAAAGTTGGAAATATAGCGTTATCCAAAATGTCTTGTTATGGTGAAGCCTTGCTCAAACCCTGAAAAACAAGCATACCTTTGTCTATATAGTGTATTTTAGGTTAAACTGATGATAAATGCATCAGAATGTGTGATTCACATGTAATTTTAATACCTAAAGAGCAACTGTCATTCCTAGGCCTAAAATTTTTCCATAGGTCATTCAAATTTTCTGATGTCCACAGGTACTAGGCTTGTTGGTATGGTCCCTTATTGCAAGTGCCAGCTATCAGATGGTTCCTGCAAATGGCTGGGTGATGTTTGTGAGCGTGACACTATGGATTCTCTCTATTGTGCTCTTCATCATACTCTTTCTGAATATGCAGCAGAAATTACCCTTTGTGCCCTGGCCTCTAGCCGTAAGTATTTCATTCTCTTCAGAGACAGAGCAGGTCTGAGCAATCCTTAGAGAGCTTACATCCGACATTTTTCTGAAGTCCAATTTTCATGTTTGTGATAGAAAACTCAACAGTCATAATAAAGTTCTACGTGTGTAAGAAAGGTATATGCCAGCAAGTTCTATTCTGATTGGCTGCCCTGTATTGTGTTACATTTAAACAGTAGATTAATCTGAGACACCTTTTATAACATGAATGGGTTCACTAAACTACTGTAGTTTGAATGCACGAATATAATGTAAGTGCATCAGTTTCTTCACAAAAACAGCTCATGACATCACAAAAACAACTAATTCAAAATGGGCTTAGTTTCCACACGAAGAATTTCATTATAAAAATGCTGTGCATTTATTTGTAATAATTTTGGATATAAAGAGGTTCAAAAAGAATACCAGCTGAACATATTAATTAACGATTCACACCGCTACGTCTTGTATGTGTAAAGTACACCGAATAAAACTTTCATGATGAATGAACCAGTTGAAATGTTCTTGAATGTCTTACAAATGCTTTATAATAAAATAACATGAGAAGGAAAGAATGTTGTTTGCTTGTTGTTTTGATAGCAGTGATAATATGTAATGGCAGTGATAATATGTATGGTTTTATTTAATCTAACTTTTTTTGTCTAATGAAGGAAATCCAACTTTTTTCCTTTTTTCTGTTCCTCACAGCTGATGGTGTTTTATGCTGTAGCAGCCATCCTGTATCTTACTGCCTTCTTGGCCAATGCAGCTTCAGTATCCGTCTATGTGACGGGTTATCACTATAATCATATGGCAGCTGCTGCGGTAAGGGCATTTTCACCTCATTTACACACACCAACACACACACACACTTATAATCTGAGACTGTGACACTGATCTTCTATCATCCACATACATAGGTTCTCTTGTGAGAACACCATATTGCTTTGTAAAAAAAAAACCCTTTAAAGTTTACAGCACAACTGGTAATAAGCATCTCAGAATATGAGGGCCTTAGACCTGAAACCATAATTCTACATGCAGTACGTTGAGAATTTCAAACACGCCTTATTTGACTTTAGCTTTGTAATGGTCATCCTTTACACAGATGTATATTAGAATACCTCACTGATAACTGTGGGATGTAACAGAGCGCGCTCTGTATGCACTCCTGAAGTAGAGCCTGGCTTATCTGTGGCATGTACAGATAAGTGTGACGTCATATTGCTTAGTTGTGTCAGGTGATGCTGAAACCTTGTCTTGCATCGCCCAAAGCTAAAGCAGAAAGGAATCCAGAGATAGCTTTTAAGGGATAATTTAAACAACTCTAAATCCTGAAGTCGTTGTCTTTACGTGAAGGCTCAGTCTTTCTCCTTATAACCAACCCTTTAAATAAAGTGTCCTCAGCACCAACAACCTTTCTCTGTATTGAACCCATTCAACAAGTGAAGCAGCGGGCTGCCACCAATTTGGGGTTCCCTGAGAGTAGTGTGTGGGGACAGTACCTTGCTCAAGGGTACCTCAGTGATGACACTAGCAGTCCTGGCATTTGAACCCACCACCTTCTGATTGCAGGGGCACCTCCCTAACCACTAGGCCACACACAGATGTAAAACATGATGTAAAAGGTACATTTAGCAGAACACTGTTCTTGCTATACTGTTCACTTTCAAAGAGCATTACATCATGACTTTTGACCCTACTTACTTACTGAAATGGAATGGTAGCAAAGAATATGGGGGAGTACACAAGTGTTTATGAGGTTTTTATGAAGTCAGAGTCCACAAGCACATGACAAATGTGCAATTTCCTGTTGAGGAAGAATGTCACCACTGCAGTATTGGCCTCTTTGCTCAAAGACGAGCAACAGTATAAGAAGTAACAGATCATCGGTACTTTAGGAACTGAGGCAGTAGTGATGTGCATTATACATACACGCAGCACTTGCAACCATTTTTATGTATCATTAGGGACCCAGGTCTGTCTATGATTAATAACCAAATCTAATAATGAACAAATAGTTGATTATTTTGTATCTGTGGTTTGTATTCTCAGTTTTTTGGGATTGTGGTGACACTGACATATGCTGCTAGTGCCTACTTTGCCTACTTGGACTGGAGGGGTGATGGGGGAAATGCGGCCACCAGCACCGTGCCTGTGTAAAGGAATGCTATCTGCCTCCAGCTAAAGACTGTATTCTTTGGCTAAATGTGAAGGACAAGGAGAGTAGGATACTGTTCTTCTCAAACTCCGCTTCGGTGGTATTTGAGACAAAGGCTTATAATGGATATGGTATTGTATATGTATACCTTGTGGTTTGTTATGTTCATGTTATTGTGCTATGTGATTTTGTACTTCATAAGCTGGACTGGAAAACAGGTTAACATTTTTAAAAAAAGTAAACTGTGGATCAAACACATTTAACTCATGAAATTGGCAATACATATTCATACACAATTTTCATGTTTGGTTCTATTTTTATGTCAAATAAATTACATTTCTTTACTAGTTTTTCATACAGTAGTTTTACATATACACTGGACATGTAATACACACAAATATAAATCACTTTTTAGGTAAAAACTATACTAAATCAAGAGAGTTGGAACATCCAGGCCATAGAAACATCAGAAAAAAGGAGAAAGGTATTGAAAGGTTTTTTTTAATTTTATCTCCTGACAAACAACTCTCACATGTTGTCTGTCAGGAGATAAACTGACAAAGAAGAGCAACACAAATCCACCAAGATCCATCTAAAAATATTAGATTACATATATAAAAATTGAAAAAGGCCTAGCATTAGCGCACAAGCCTGCTTCCTTTGCCATCATATGCTCAGGAGCCATGAAAACACTCTTGGCAGTGCAGGCATAAACATCACAAAAATGTCTTGGGTGAACCTTTATCACCCTGTATCATACACTGTTCACAATAAATGTAAGATAAACCATTCATCTCTGGCAGACACATGGCATGGTGCTTTCTATAGGTTTCAGAAGCCCTTTTGTTTAATGAGGTTCAAGTAAATATCTGTGGTGTAACTTCTAAGTGATAAAACACAGGGTGGTTCCTATGAGAGGCAAGGGCATGAACATGTCCATCTGTCAAACTGTGCACCTGATCAGGAAACAGCATGCATACTACAACAGCTTCACTTTTACTACAGCAGATACTACATCTACTTGTAATAAAAAATATCCCAGTAAAATACCTCAGACAGTGACACCAAAGAAAATGTGAATCTTTTGGTAAACCTTCAAAACACTGTGGGAAGAACCACAAAGCAGGTTAGGTAATGTCAAGTAAACTAAAGCAAACTTGTGGTTCCCATCATTGAGCTAGTATGGCAACAAACTGAGCTCCTGAACCTGCAGAAAGAGTAACTGCATGGCTGAGGGAGAATAAATTAGATGTTGTGGTCTCCCTTGGTGAAAGGGCTTTTGGTGTTAGGGGTGTGTAAGTGATGATGTCAGTGTATGACAGGGATCCCCAAATCAGGTCCTGGAGGGCTTTTATCCAGCACCATTTGATGACCTTCCTGCTCATACTCACTTGGTTAATTTTCAGGTACAGTGAGTATGTTTGAGGAGGAGAACTACCATATTGTGCTGAACAATGGCCTTCCAGGACTGGACATGGACACCCATGATGTATGAGGTATATGAGACCTCATTGCTCCTTGGCTTAGAGAGAGCCTGAAGCTGTACTAGAAGCGACTGCAGTAGAAGCAGCTGAACTCAAAGGTTTTACTACCAGACCATTGCTAAGGTCCAGCCCTCGGCCCTCACGTTCCTGCAAACAAAGAAGATTGTTAACACTTTCCATGCTATAGATTCTAATGAAAGACCAGAATTATAGTTCAGATTAAAGGTAAATAGTTGGATTTTAATTTTGACTCTCAACATGCAGTGCTGATTCAAACCACTGGTATTTATTCCTAAACCTGATCCTCACAACACAGTTCATTGTGTTTACTCTATATTCTTGTGTAGTTCGCTGTAGCCAATTTTTGCAATAGTTTAGTGTACACCAATAATTAGATCATTACATAAATTTCCATGCAATATCTACTCAGCCATAGAAATTGAATTAAAAGAAAAACCTTAGTGTCTAAAGTTTATATTCTGTCCTGTTGATACAATCCAATTCTTTGTCATAAACTATATTTTGCTGGACCAATTATCAGGCCAGCCTAAAAGAGTCTACTTCTCTTACTGAGACCCTGACTGCCTGATTTTTTTTAATCCACATGTGTACGTGTCACCCTGATACTGTAATAATACTACAAATATAATAAATGATGTAAGAAAGCAGAAGGCATTCATTTAAACACAGTGAAATGTAAAGTGAAATTATATTAGAATCTGAATGATACGTTACATCCTCTTAATATAATTTTGACCTAGCTTGACAGGTAGCGAAATCCGTCATGGATTCATTAATGAAACGGAATTATAAAATAGGAAATCCTATATGGCTATCTAAGAAATGTCCCCATCATTAGGAGATTGCAAACACAATGCCATGACCATCCATGGCTCAAAGTCTATACTATGACGTTTGCACATGCTACATTTGAGCACAATTTGCTTCCCTCTCTCTGGATGGGTAGTCATTATAAGAGTCCCATAAAACTTACTTTACTTATTTACCTGATCAATTACTGAACATTCTACTTATTACTATTATTATTAGCAGGAGAAATGACAATAGTTATTATTTTTTACATAGTGGTAATTATTTTTATGTAGTGGAAGCAATACTATTAGTATTGTGAAAAAAATGTGCATTGATGTCTTTTTGCTAAATGTATTTGTGCACTATTTATAACATAGTAGAAAAACATCAAACGTAGCATGTGCAAAAGTCATAGTATATTTTTATTTTATATTTTGTTTTTACCAAATATGGTAAGCTCAGTAAATGGTCCCACTAAATTTGAAGGAAAAAGCTACCTGTGAAGCATGTGTCAGCTGATGTTAAAATCTAAACACACTTGTGTGCAGTTGGATTGTAACCATTTTCTTGAGAATTCCAAATACTCATGCAGCACATGTGGTTTTCTGGTCTAAAATGCTTTATAAATACTGAACCAACAGGAGCTGTTTTATCCAGGCTTCACCTCACAACCGAAATAAACATTCACTGTATATAACGCTTGGTGAAAGAAGCTTGGAGTCCTATTTGAATCAGTGGTCATTATGTGTTCATGTCACATGAATTCACACCATAATAAAAGGATTACTTACAGCTCTATAATCAATGAACATCTCTTTAAAGGCCATAAAGTCTGTGAAGGTGAGCAGCATGTCAAATATATCCCCTGAGACTTCATCTTTGTGTTGCCTTAAATAGTAAAATGACGGAAAAAACAAAGAGAGCAAGCCAAAATGAGTGCAACAAAAATCTGTGGATCTAAACACTAACTGAGTTAGCTCTCTAATCCATGTCTTGCAGGAGCCAATTTCATGAAATGGAATTTACTTGCAAATAAGAACATCTGTAACTGAGATGATTAGAAGAAAATAAATAGATTAAATGAAAAACCCTCTTTCTTTGGAATGGTTTGGTTATCTTTACAGTGTACACAAAGATGTATACACAAAAACCTGGTTGTGCAGGGCAATATTATGATTATACTGTATCATACAATATTTTGCATATTGTAATATTGTGGTATGCACTAGGTTAAATTACATCAGAAACCGCTCTGTATTATTTTTTCACTTTTGTGTGAAGGCTCCAAATCCATTATTGTTTCCATTTTTATGAGTGAAACCCACAAAATAATTTCTCCTAAAATCACGCACCCTACAGTATCAATAAACACCATAACTTTTTAAAACTACACTACCAGTTATAATCTACCCATTCACTTATTTGTAAGCTCAATTAATAACAATGTTAAACACTGTATCTGAGCAGAGTTACAGATTTGTGAATATTTCAAAATAACTTACTTTAGTGAATGAGTGAATTCATTCATGTTAAACCCGGGAATTCGCTCTATCAGTTGCTGTTCCAGATATTTCTCTAAAAGATCAACCTGATGAAGCATGTCAGACAGTCAAACTCTTCATCCCAAAAACTGAGTCTGTGCAATTGATTAAATGATCTCATAAAGAAGCTTACGTATTCATTAAAAATTGGCGTATAACTAAGCTTGTTTTCTTCAGAGTCATCAAACTCCAGGTAATATTTCTCCATGAAAGACTGCTGAAGATTCTGGAAGTCATCCTCTGTGAAAAGAAGTCAGTCTTATCTGTAGTTTGCCAACGGTTACAGTTCTAATCACAGCAATCGGAAGTCAAACTGTTATTGATGATAACATTTAATGACTGGTCTAATAAAACTCCAGTTCGTATTGGTAAATAGTGTGTACCCATTATGATATCCTCAATGTTCCCAATTACAGCATCAAAAACTGTATCGGCTTCTGATGATCTGATGAGAAAAAAAAAAACCTTGACCATAGCGAACATAGTAAGGCGACTTTATAATCTATAGGTATATATAAAATCACAAAAACTGCATTATTTGGCCTGAAACAGACAGAGCTCACCTTGAAATGGCAAAATCCTCTTCTTCCAGATCTTGCATATCAACAGTATTCTCACTGCTATCGATTAGATCTTTAAAAAAGGTAAGATTAGAATAAACTTCTGCTATTTAGTTGTCTTTCAGCTACCCAACTAGCAGACTTAGGAGAAACAATATATAAAACTTACTGTCTACCATCAAAAACATTTGCTGTTAGTGTCGATAGCTACCTAAGCTGAACTTTGTAGCTAACAGGCGGCTAAAGCTGGCTAACCTCGCAAATTTGATGCTAACCAACAGTAAAATGTTCATAAGGCCAATTCAACCTTTTATCCCGCTCATATGTTTATTTAAGTTTATATAAGACCTTTATTTACCTCTTTCCTGAATATCCATCACAGACAGGCAGAACACACTCTAGCTCTGGCTGCCACGGCAACGGGAGCACGCGCACTACCTAGAAACAGGTCCGGAAAAAACACGTATTGTCCTTCAGTTCCGACTCTCTAAAGTAAAAGTAAAGTGACCCCTTATAGTAACGCTTGAACACAATTCTTTCTCTGTATTTAACCCATTCACCAAGTGAAAGCAGCGGGCAGCCAAGAACACAGCACCCAGAGAACAGTGTGTGGGGACGGTACCTTGCTCAAGGGTACCTCAGTGGTGACACTAGCAGTCCTGGGATTCGACCCCCACAGCTCCTTACCACTGGGCCACCAGCTACTCCTATCACCACACATTGTGTTAAATGAGTGTATGAATAATGATAACAATAAACAAGATGTAAAATAATTCGTTCTTTTCATCCATATCAATTTATAATGACATGTTATATTACAAGGAATATGTACATTTATACTGCATATATTTGCATTCATTTTTATGATTTATGTTTCAAATGCATTGTTTCATTCCAAAATATATTCAGGACACAAAAGTACGTTAAACAAATATATTTGATAAATATGCTTTAAATTTTTTTCATGATGTGGGTGGAGTGCAGAGGTTTGGTTAAGAAGAATGGATGTTGTTGTTTTGTACTGCGGCACATAGCGTTCAAACGAGAAACTGCATTTTTTTTTAAGACGATATAAATTTTGTTTTAAATCTTCCCAAATTGAATTACAGTGCTGAAATGTATTGCGGTCCATCCACACGATGTTAACAGACTGTCGTTTGGATACCCTGGTGTTCATTTTATTTATTTATTTTCAGTGAGACAGTATGCAGTTTAGTGTTTTAAGAAGGTTAACGAAGACAGGTTGGGATTCTCTTTAAAGTCTAAAGACAGGGACACCACCCCATAGAGTATGGTGTTGATCTATATGAACAAAAGTATCTGGGCGCCTGGCCGTTACACCAACAGGGACTTCAAGGTCATTGAATTCAGGCTTTCCACAAGATTTTGGAGTGTTTCTGTAGGAATTTGTACCCATTCATTCTGTAGAGCATGTATGAGGTCAGACACTGATGTTGGATGAGAAGGCCTGGCTTGCAATCTCCGTTCCAGTTCATCCCAAAGGTGTTGGATGGGGTTGAGGTCAGGGCTTTGTATGGGCCAGTCAAGTTCTTCAACACCGATATTAACCTTACCATGTCTTTACGGACCTTGATTTGTACAATGTCCACAAAGTTGAAAGCATGGCATAGTCCATAATGTTTTGGTATTCTGAAGCATTAAGATTGTACTTCACTTGAAGTAAGTGGCCACCCGATTTCAACAACTGAGAGGTGTGTCCCAATACTTTGGTCCTTAT
The DNA here is from genome assembly GCA_037577275.1 of Bryconaethiops microstoma. NCBI lineage: Eukaryota > Metazoa > Chordata > Actinopteri > Characiformes > Alestidae > Bryconaethiops > Bryconaethiops microstoma. The sequence continues at coordinate 4,063,236 of JBBJLS010000018.1, read as the reverse complement.
AGTATACATTTTACCCATCATTATCAAATATAGTCTTTCGATACAGAAGGCCAACGAAAATATATGTCAGATACATATATACAGGACATGTAACAAAATGACATGGAAAGAGTGACAAACAAAAATTAACAAATAAAGAGAAAGCAGACAAAAATGCCACACTCTAAATGGCAGGGGGTTGGTTCCAAAGTCAGTTTTTAACCGGAAAGCTTTATTTAACGCCGTCCAGGCGCCGCTCCTCCCGGGATCTTTTTTTTGGGGAGGGGGAGCGTGATGACGTCAGAGGGTGACGCTGCGTCTCTTTGTTGGTGGAGTGGCGGCGCTGGCTCTTCTGTTGTTATTTTTTCCTCCCCGGCCAAAAAACTCTGAAATGCGGAATAGCTAGAGCTGCTCTTTGGGTAGTCTGTGTTTTTCCTCAACGACGTGTGTAAACAGAGAGCCTGTACGCGTCTGTAGCTTGGCCTGTCACAGCCCGGAGAGGATCCAGTAATGGACTCGGACGAGGGTTACAATTATGAATTCGACGATGAGGAGGAGGAGTGCAGCGAGGACAGCGGGGAGGAGGAAGCCGAGGACGACAACCTGGAGCTCGGGGACGTGGAGCTGGTCGATCCGGTCGTGGCCGGGGGGGAGCGGGACGAGTGCGGGGAGACCGGGGGCAGCGGCCTGGGGCCCGGGCAGGATGAAGAAGACTACCGTTTCGAAGTTCTCACAGCTGAGCAGATCCTTCAGCATATGGTGGAGTGCATCAGAGAGGTCAACGAGGTCATCCAGGTAAGTGTTTGAGATCTCACGGAGTGTTTATAAAGCCTCATTCGACCATCGACAACGACGGCCAAAATTTGCTGCGTAAAAAAATCCGACCATACCCAGAGGAAAGAAAACTGGGTCACAATCTCATGTGGCTTCCTTAACCCACCACGAGTCAGGAGAACGTTTTCGTGCCGTTTTAACAACTGGCTAGTTCTCCACTTCATTTATGGATCATTTAAAAAAACTGAATGTGTGGTTGTAGTTTAATGCCAGAGCAACTACGTAAGACGACGAAGCATTGGGAAATTTCAAATAAACTGAACTAGGACCGAACTAAGGGACATTTAAAGTTGTCGTGAACGTTTCTTGTCAGCTACCTTATCCCCTAACTTCATATTTATGTACAAAAATAAAAGTATGACACAGTTTTGCTGTTTTACCCAGCTAATTAGCCAACTAGCTGCTAACGGTCTAACACAAACTCCTCCTTGTTTACGTGAAAAGAGGCTGTGGTTTTGAAACTTAACCACCCAACTGACACCTGACAGCGTAGTTAAATAATCGATTCTTCCATTTAGTGGTTAGTTGTGTTCCGACACTGTCTCTGTATGTTTGTTTCTGTGGAAAATGATCAGCTGTTAGATTTCTAGGTTCTTTCTCGAGCTAGCTTCTGCTCGGTCCGAAAACAACATGGCGGAGCTGGTGCCTCATCATGGCTGTTATGTTTCATTACTGCCTTAAATTGTGGGTCTAAATAAAATAAAACTACATGTGTACACCCCTGCAGGTTATTTTGGCTACTTTTGTACGAAGAGTGACTGTTGTAACTTAATAACTGCTCCAGAAATGTGGGGGGAGGGGGGTCACTGTGTTGGTCACTTTACACTTACTCTTATTGCTACACTCAAAATCTTCTAACGTTACAGTAACTGAGTGTTTTGCCAAGCAAATGTAGTACTTTTAATGCTCTGAAAATGTCTTTTCTTCTAAACTGTGCATCGTTTCAGACACTAGAGCCACTGTCGAGCCAGCCATCTATTAATAGTATGTTGTTCATTTCTAGGTAGTATTATGTAGTGGTCTCTGCAAACAAACCAAAAGATGAAACTTAAATGACTGAGTAATTTGTACATAATTCATTCAGTAATCAGTAATTCCCAAAATTATTCACCCCCTTTTGCTACCAATTAATGTTTGTATTGTATTTGTAAAAGTTTTGCTTTACTTATTTGATTGAAGTGTCATCTAAGATAAGACCTTACTTTTTGCAATAAGGAGCAACTATAAAGGAGGTGGTCCCGTGCAAAAATAGCTCCTCTGTTCAAAACAGTGCAAGCAAATACAGACTCAATTTATTTTGAAATGGAGTTCAATGGATCATACTTTTATTAATTTAGCACACACACACACACACACACACACACACACAATGCATTTAACAGACCAGAGAAAATAATGTAATTAGGTGATTATAATGCATGAAACATAATTAAAACAAAGCAAGCCTACTGTAAGAGCAGACCCTTCCTCCTTTTAAATAATTGCTTCCTCTTCACTTCATAATTGAGTACAAAAAAGTGCTTTCCATGTAAAATTATATTAGCTTGGACCTAACATATTAGCTTGTGATTAGCACATTATTATGAAATATTGTGCTTTAATAATGTTGAATTTTCTAGTAAACTGAAAATGGAAACAAAAACATAACCATAAGCAGATATTCAAACATTCCTTACCTTATTATCGCATGGAGAGAAAAAATCCATTCTACTGTTCTAATCAATTTAACATACTACCATGCCATTAAATCTTCTGGTATATTATAAGATATTACCGTTGTGTGACCTTATGTTTTCACACAGAATCCTGCAACGATCACTAGGATACTGCTTAGTCATTTCAACTGGGATAAGGAGAAGCTAATGGAAAGGTAAATATTCGGACCATTTATTTATTTAGGGCCATGTTATCTTTTTAAATTTTTTTTATTTATTTATTTTTTCTCCATCTTGATTCTGGATAACTGAAGACATGTGTGTTTTTGCAGGTACTTTGATGGAAACCTGGACAAGCTGTTTTCTGAGTGTCACGTCATAAACCCTAGTAAAAAGTCCAGAACACGCCTCATGAATACACGATCATCAGCGCAGGACATGCCATGTCAGATCTGCTATCTCAACTACCCTAACTCGGTCAGTTTCTTCCAGGGGTACTTTTATTACTGCTGCTAAGGTATCCATATGTTATGGATTGTGCACATCTCTTCTATCATGAACTATAATGCAGTTTTTCAGTGTAACTTGACAACTATATATATTTATGAAAGAAGTCGCTGTCCTGGTTACAAATTTCAGCAGACTGGGATGATGTGGTTATGTTGTGTTTGATTGTGTCTGAAAAGCGAGAATTGGCATTTTGAGTATTGATATGTTTCTTTGGTGGACTGTTAGGTGCTTCATATGAGACTGCTTCAGGTAGGAATGAGCTGCTTTCACCACTAATCTCTTCACTGGATTACTCATTGTATACAAAGTGGCAGATTGGTGAGACATAGGATCTGCAGGGAGTCTGGAGAATGTGGATGCATGGATTTAAATGTTTGTGTTCGTATGTCAGTTTTGTTTATAGGTTATAGTAGATTATAACAGGCAGGCAGAATTGTTAGGTATGGACAGTGCATGAGATTATCCTAAAATGGTTCTTTTGCTGCTTACGTGTTCATATAGAATGTATTAATCTTAAATGATTTTGTACAACAGGCACTAAAAGAACCTTTTCATTTGACCATTTCATACAGTGTATTGTACCAGCTGCTTGCTGCACAGCTTACTTGGGTTAGCATAGGCTAACTGAAAGGAGATGGAAATGTTTTTACTGAAGTTGACACATCCTTTCTCCTCTGGAATTGTCCATAGAATAGATTTTTTAAAAATCTTTTTGATAGAAATGGGTTGCCAGCTTGCTATTACTTAACCAAGCCTAGCTTGTATGGGATGTATACAGGAGATACTGTTCCATTCAACATTCAGTTTCACTAGATACCGGAGTTAAACGTTAGGTGAAATGCTGAAGGTGGAACAGCTCAGTATGGTTGGGATCAAATCCTACAGTGGCAAGGGAGTAGACAGTCTGCATCTCTCCCACTTCTTTGTACCTTGGTCAGGGAGCATGGTTAGGAGGTGATATGGAATCATAGGTGTTCAAAGCATATTAAGAACCCCAGAACCCTCTTGCTGGTGAGTAGTTTGACAATTGACAGCAACAGAGTTTGATGTGCATTGATGGTAGGCTGTGTGTGGCCTTTGTTCTTTTTGGGTGGAACTAGGCTACTGCATGACAAGGGAAGGGATTCACAGTGAAAAACAATAAACCCCAAAATGTCTTTCAGAAATGCTAATTTGCTTCTAATTCTTAATGACATCTTTAAAATCTTCAAGCAAAAATGTCTTTGCTCACTTACACACTTTAACATCCTTCCATTCGTTAGCAATGGTGTTCAGTTTACTAAGGAAATAATTTCCTAAATAAACGTCCCCCATATGCTGCCAAAACAACTCTGACCTGTTGAGACCTGGACTCTGCTGTGGCACCAAGATGTTGGCAGCAGATCCTTTTAACTTGTGTGGTGGGGCATCCATGGACTAGTTTGTCCAGCACACCCCACAGATACTCAAATGTATTGAATCCTGGGGAATTTATGTTCCTCAATTGTTCTGAACAATTTTCAGCTTGCTGTAGCCACGTCTTTTCTCCTCAAAACTGCATTGGAAAAGCGAAAATGATTTATACATGGAAAGTAGTGCTGTGTATTTAGAGGGTTCCGAAGCTAGGTCAATTTTTAGGTGCGTTAACTAAGAGCCACTGTGTTAATGGGTTATATCTAAATATGCAGAATGAAGACATTTATAAGGTCTTGAGTTCTGGGAGTGATGGAACAAAGGTTCTTTCATTAACTGTGTGGAAGTTCTGCATAGGGCAAAGTATTAAAATTCTCTCTAGCTGATAATTCAGGAGTATCGGGAGTACAACATTCAGATAAACCTGTGCTGCATACATCTAAGCACTGAGTTTTCTTGGTTCTGGAGAAATATTGCTAAAGGTTGTTTGGTGTCCAAGTTTGTCTCATATGTGCATGCCATACATAAATCCTTACATCTACATCCGTGATACATGAATTCATGAACTTTTTGTTAGTAAAGTAATTTGTGCCATTGGTACAGTGAGAGAGAAAGAGTGTCCATGCTAGGCTAAAATCTAAGCCAAGCCCAATACACTGTCTGTTATTTCACTTCTCTTCACTGTCCACTGACTTGACAACAAATGTCAAGTAGAACAGGAATATTGGCCTCTGCTGTTTAGTTGATTCTTTAAACATTCCTTTTAGACCTTTGAATGTCGTTCATTACTTGGTGAAACCTTACCAGGCATAAGAGTAGTCTGTTAGTGAAATAAAGTGTCCCTGTTCATTCCTATGAAATCACTCCATTGATGAGATTTTTTACAGTGATAATGTCCAATGGGCTTTGACCAATGGGAACATTTCATCTGCTGTTAACAAGAAGTATTTATTTCTGTACTTACATTTTTGTCCTGATAAATATGCTGTTGACTGCCAAAAAAGACTCCCAAAAAACTAATGTTACAATAGTGACAGTTGATCACACAAACTTTATTCTGCCCTGAAAGGCTTCCAGTGAGCAACCTTCCATGATGATAATGCATTTAACAGCTACCTCAGAGTGTTAAAGCTTTTCTTCTACAAAAGGCATATGAACAGAAGCAACAGTTTGGATCTCAATCCAAATGAAAATTTGTGGTGGACAAAAAGGATCCATGACTATGTTCTGTCCTGCAAAGCAAGTCCATGTCTTGAATTCAGGCTGGAGGAGTGTGTGTGTGGGTTTTTTTTAAAAAAAGGTTTTTTTTTTTTAATGATTCCATAATTTTTCTTGTACTTGATCTGGGAAAGATATGCCATTTACATGTAAATAATTTAATTGAATGTCACAAAGCCTGAATGTTCAGCTATTAAGTAGTCAGGGTTTTGTATGTTTATTTGTCACTAAGTAAAAAAAAAAAAAAAAGCTGGGAGAACGTCTTCTAAATGCCAGGGGTTGTGCCAGGGGTTATATGAGGTAACACTTGAATACCTAAGTGGGGAAAATTGACAAACTTAACAGCATGTATTTGGTCACACTAAGTTGAATTTTTAGCCTTCTTCACCCAGGCATGTTGAGGTGCTCAAATGGACCTTAGTAAAAGTAGACAGCAGCACAATGTATTGGCAGAATGTACATTCCTAATAGATAGCATGTGTTTGCTTCCCATTATGGGCCCACAGTAGCAGAAAATACCATCTTAGAGCACAGATGACTAAATACAGGGGGAAAAGATAGAAAAGAGACAGAAAAAGGAGGGGGAAACCTGTCTAATTCAGATAAGGCTTCGTCTGGAACTTAGTTGCCCTAGTTGCTTTGTTTTGATATTGATTTTTAATTTTCTCTTTCAGTACTTCACTGGTCTGGAATGTGGACACAAGTTCTGCATGCAGTGCTGGGGTGACTACTTAACTACCAAAATCATAGAGGAAGGAATGGGACAGGTACACCCTCACGCTGTCCCTCACTTGTTGAATCTCAAAATGTCTTCATTATGTAGATAGTAAGACAGCTAATTAGACTCCAGAGGTCATTCACATGCCTTACCTTTTAAAATGCTCGTAGCCATGGAACTAAGAGGTATTTTGGCAAATGTAACTATCAAGAATGTGCCCCCCCTCTTGTTGTTCTGTGTATACTTTCCGTACAGTATGATATTCTTTGTAGTGCTTACGTTTAGGATCTTGAGCAACATCTTACATCTTTAGCTGGTTTATTATTAATAAAATAATAATAATATCTGTATTATTTTGACTTGTTTTAATATTTTACTTGTTTTTATTTCAGACCATTTCCTGTCCTGCACATAGCTGTGACATCCTGGTCGATGACAACACAGTCATGTAAGTGCTTCGGTTGTTCTTCTGTTTTTAAGAAAATGTTTTAGTATCTTGAGGCACAATTTGTATCCCTTACTACTTTACCGTGGGAGGTGTCGAGACTTCAGCTTTTCTGGTATGTTCAAAGCAGCCTGTCTGGAGCCCAAACTGAGCCGTCCTGCAGAGGCGTGACCTGCAGCTCGCTCATCGTCTCACAGCTTAGCTGACATAGTTTACACTGCGGCAGAAGTAGGACAGGCCCACACTGTCACTAAGTCTGGAAGTGCGAGCTCAGACCTGCCTCCCACCCTACCAGATGTAGAGAAAGTTTTCATGAGAATCTTCTGCATCTGGTTATGATCAAATACCAGCTCTGTTGGCTTCATTTTGAGGAAATCTAATTTGATCAACATAAATATGTGGTGCCTGGATGAAATGTGTGTCCGCATGGCGGATGTTGATGGTAATCTCTTGTCTCACCCGCTGTAATGCCCACAGTAATTGTCTTAACCTACATACTCTTCTCACAGCATGGGCACTGGTGTGCTGGCACTGTGTGTGTGTGTGTGTGTGTGAGCGAGACCTAGGCCACTGGGCACCAGTTAACGAGTCAAAAAGTTCTCAGTGAAGAATGATACATTATTTTTCCTTGTTCTGAAATGCCGTAAATGGCTATGTAAGACTCATAAATGTAACCAAACTGTGGTCATGCTGTACTAGATTTTTTTTATGAGATGGCATTGTTTTTGTTTTTCCCAGGCGACTGATAACAGATTCAAAAGTGAAATTGAAGTACCAACATTTAATAACCAATAGTTTTGTAGAGGTAAGTTCACATTTTGTTTTGGGTTTGTCTGACTTGAGTTAATGCTCAAAGTTTTTGGAACAAAAGCTAATTTTGAGAACCTTTATGTGTTGGTAAATCTGGAAAGAGTTTGAGCTGTTTGTTGCCATGTGAATTTTAACATCTCCTCCAACTCTGTCTATAGTGCAATCGACTGTTAAAGTGGTGTCCTGCTCCTGACTGCCATCACGTTGTTAAAGTCCAGTACCCTGATGCCAAGCCTGTCCGCTGCAAATGTGGCCGGCAGTTCTGGTAAGAGACCCGTGAGCCCGTATAGATTATGTGTACTGCGTTGCCGTCCAGAGGGTTTGGTGCCTGCTCTGTTTCCTGGCCTTCCTCTGCCAAGCAGCTGATACAGTAGCGCTCACCCTCCCCAGACAGCCCCAGGGCACCTTGTCCACTCATCATAGTTTCCTGTTTGTAGTTCCCTCCCTAATCCCTCCAACTGGAGCACCATGTTGGTATAAACCGATTACCTGCTGTGGCCTCTCTTCATGCTCACACAAATTACTGCTGACATAGCTACTCACTGATACCTTTTTGCTGCTTTTGATGGATTTTTTTTTGAGAGACAATGTCAGGCTCTCATCTACTTACTTTACTTATCCAGTTATTTGAGCAAGATGTGATATTGCTAATGTCATATTTCGGATTGGACGGTATGACTGTATACCACGGTATGTTGAAATACAGGCAGTATGAGTTTCAGTACTGATTGCTCAAATTTACTGCCAAAGTAGTCTGTAAAATATTTTATCAAACATTGATTTAAAGAATTTTATTTAGATTATTTATTTACATTTACATTTACGGCATTTAGCTGACGCTCTTATCCAGAGCGACGTACAACAGTGCTTAAGTCGTCTACATCTGTTTCTTAAACCTGTAAAGCTTAACTGAAGTCCACATCCATTGTTCAACCAAGTTACTACATGCTCACTGGACCTAGACTCCCGACAAACGACACCTAAACAATACCTGTCAAAGAAAGTTTTTTATAGTAGGAGAAAGCCAAATGAAGCACGGTTAGTCACAAAGGTGCTCTTTGACAATTTAACATTTACGCAGCAAGAAAATGTACCAAAACTTAACACTGTTTAAAACATTTAGCTCTAAATATGTGGAAAATTTGTGAACATTGCACCTAATTTGTGAAGCTGTTTTTACAAACGGCACCCCATACCTGATCCCTGCGAAAACTAGCCGAGGTTTAGAGCTGTGTGCTTCGCACACCCACGAGCACAAAAACACAAAAAATTCTTTCAAAATATATATATTTTTTTAAAACCTGTGTTAATGCTCGATAAAATAATTGTCGGTGCTAAGAAAACAATGCGTTAACGCAATGATACCGCATTTAGTGCCCAGCCCCAATATATATATATTACTAAAACTATAGTCAAAGCTGTAATTAAAACAGATTCTTCTGTCCTTATTTTGTTAGCCATGTTTGGACAGAAGTAGTAGTGGCATACAAAAAAGTCTAATGCTCTCAGCCCTGGTCCGGTGGCTTCCAGCTTTGCACACTGAGGTGTTTTCATGGCTCCCACCACACCTCATCTAACTAATCAGCTCGTTAACAAGCCCGTTCTGGGCTGAAGTGGTTTCTTAAAGAAGCAAAAGAGCTTAAATGTGTGGGGCAGCGTGGCCTCCAGGACCAAGTTTGGGAAATACTGGAATATCTTAATCTTCTCAGTTTTATTCCTAGAGCAATACTGCTCTCCAGATTGTAGTGTTTCCTTTTCTAACATGGTTTCCTAATCCTGGTCCGTGATGCCACTGCTCTACTTATTTAAGTGCTTTGCCTTATTTAAGAAACGAACTTAAACACAGTACAGGTGTATTAGGAGCTGATTAGTTGGATCAGGAGTGTTGAGGAGCTGATTAGTTGGATGAGGTGTGTTGGGAGCAATGAAAACACTCTGCAGGAGCAGGACTTGGAAACACTTCTAACAAACCCATTTCCCCTCAATAGCTCATTAACTATTTCTGTATTGGAAGCAGTTCTGCTGTAACACCAGGTGGTCATTAACCCTCCTCCTGGAGTTCCACTTTCTAGCACAAATGAATCTGACCAAGGTATTCAGAAGATAATGAGCTGGGACAGTAGCATCAGGTGGTCCACTGGAAGGCTGGGCTCCCAAGACTGCTCTAAAACTGCTCTAAAATCAGCAGGTGTGAACACGTACATAGTTTGATATTTGAGATGTTTCTCAAATGAACCACGGTGCATCACCTATCAACATTCAAACAGTGTTTTCCAGTTTCTGAGGCACACTGCCCTGCACATGTGAGCATTTTCACTGCTTCCAACACATGTGGTCCTATTAATCAGCTGGTTATCAAGCCCTTACTGTGTTGAAATGGGTTTGGTGAAGAAGGGAAGGCACTAATAGGACCCCCATTTGTAATAATAGGACCAGGATTGGGGAAGAAAGTCCCACATTATTGGAGTGACTCAGTAGAACTATTTCACTTTCTAACAGGCTTGTAAATGTGATGAGTGTGAAGAACCTTTTAAAGGTTTTTAAATGCCATCGTGTAACATAAAGATCATTTACCATGTCCTTTATAAGTTCTTCAAACTTTACTGACACACCTCATTTACAAAAGTGACTCTCTAAAGAACAATTGACTGAAAGGTTCTTTGGGGAAGCCAGAAAAGTTATACGGCTTCAAGCACTGCTTACAACACACCTGATCCAACTAATCTTACTGTGTTGAAGTGGGTTTTTGGTAAAGAAGCAAGGGCACTAATAGGACCAGGATTGGTGGGGGGAAAAAGTGCTGCAGTGTGTTTTTGGCGCAACCCACTAGATCTCAGTTCCTGAATAAACAGGCTTATAAATGAGATGTGAGGATGAAGAACCTTTTCACATAACAGGTGTAAGGAAGTTTCACATAACAGGTCATTTCCTAGGTCAAGGTTTATTCACAGATCCTTTATGGAGGAGAACTTCACTGACGCATCTTGTTTACAAAAATGGTTCTCTAAGGAACAGTCGACTGAAAGGTTCTTTAGGGAAGCCAAAAAAGCTCTGTGGCTTCAGGCAAAGATCCCTTTCTGTGAGTTTATATGTGTGTGTGTGTGTGTGTGTGTGTGTGTGTACGTACTTGGGAGATTCTGTGGCAAGCCAACATTACATTTGATTCAAACACATAATGCTGTCAGAGAAACAGGTTTTAATACAAATGGGAGTCGTCAGAACCTCACTGATGATCCATCAGCTGAAACCAAGCTGCTGCAGAAAATGTTCTAATGAAAGTCACACTATAATCTCTACCTCATCCACCACTGATCTTATCCAGAGCTCATAAAGTCATTCTTCTGTTCAGTCCGTCCAAGTTCTGTCAACAAGATGCCAAAGGACCAGCCAGAGCACCAAACTTCAAAGAAGCCAGCACATATAAACCTGATAATTGCAGACGGTTCAAATCAACAGTCCATTAGTAATTTCCTCCAGAATCAAAAAAGATAAGTCTCCCCCACTTCTTAGGTATTGGTGTTTGTGGAGACCGCTGCTCAGGATTTGAACCCATGACCTCTCAATCTTGGAGGCATCACTCTTCCCTCTGAGCCACAGAATCAGGCCTTTTTTTTGGAAATTTGACATTCAGATGAGGTCTGATGTTCAAGATATAAAGCTAGAGGCTCTGATTAATACCCGTAATCTCTGGGTCTCAGAGGCAGCGCTCTTACCACTGAGCCACAGAATTTCCCACGTATTATGCCTTTTTTTGGACATTTCACTTTCAGATGAACTGTGACATACAAGCCATATTAGATCTCACGAACTTCTGTTCTTAAGACCACTGCAACCTAACCAACTTTATGACATTTTACTTTCAGATGAATGTGACATGCAAGATATAAAGTAGACAATTCAGATTTGATCCCACAACATTCTAGACTTGAGCCCATGCTCTAAACCAGTGCACTACAGAACCAGCTCCAAAGCTCTACTTCTTTTTGGACATTTGACTTTCAGATGAAGAGTGACATCGATACGTTAAAAGTAAGACAGTGATTAGAGCCTGCAATCATCCAATCTTGGGACCATAGCTAAAGCAGGTGAGCTACCAGGTTTGATATCTGACTTTCAGATTAAGTGTGGCATGCAAGACATAAGGTTAAAGACTCAGATTTGATCCCACAACCTTCATTTTTTTGACACAAAATCTTAAACTGTGAGCTACAGAGCTAGACCAGAAGTGCAGGTCATTTTTTGGATTTTTGACTTTCAGATGAAGTGTGATAGACAAGATTAAAAAATGAAGACTTAGGTTTGATCCCATGTTTCTGATGTCACTGCTTAAACAAGCGAGCTACATGGCTTGACAAGCAATAGCACTATTTTTTTCTACATTTATCTTTCAGATTCCTAAATCATCTCAGCCTGAAGACTGTCTGAGTTTGAAATGAACAAATATAAAGACGTCATTGAAGTGAGCCAATGGCCCAATGAAAACCTTCCCTTAAGGCAGGAAGACTGCAAGCCCATGACCTTCTGGCTCTCATAAACAGTCTATGGTTCCATCTAAGC
>JBBJLS010000018.1:4035871-4051018 GCA_037577275.1 Bryconaethiops microstoma | reverse complement strand
GAAACACAGAAGACGCAGCGAGGAGGGGAGGTATATAACACACACACACACACACACACACACACACACACACACACATCATTGCATGCTAGGTGTGTAGACTGGTGAAGACTAGTGAAACTTGTCTTCTGGTGAGGAATGTGTTTTGAGCAGAGCAAGGAAACACACTGACACCTCTTCCACTCTCAGTGCTAAGAGCCTCTCTAGAGACATGCCTTGTTATTGCGTATAGTCTTCACAAAAACAAAGGAAGCTTCTCGTCCCTTGTGTTTCTTTGACGTGAATTAGCAGCATCTTTGAATGAGATCATGCTTAACCATTCCTGAACCATGTTTTTCTGTAACAATATATGCATTTGGGTGAATGGATTTGTTTCGTTTTTATTGTAGTGGTTGAGAAAATGGATTAAAAAGTGTGATGATGACAGCGAGACATCCAACTGGATTGCAGCAAACACCAAGGTCAGTGGTGTGGGATGCTCCTAAGCTAAGAATGCCCTCTACTTACTCTTGCGGCTTTGTGAGATTATAGCTCTCTCTCCCCCTGTTGTGCTGCAGGAATGTCCCAAATGCCACGTGACCATAGAGAAAGATGGTGGCTGCAACCACATGGTGTGTCGGAACCAGAACTGCAAAGCAGAGTTCTGCTGGGTCTGCTTGGGCCCCTGGGAACCCCATGGATCAGCATGGTGAGTCCAGTCGCTTGTGTGACTCAGACCTTTCTGAATCTTGTGTCAGGCTTCTGATTTTAATGGTTAGACCAGACTAGATAAAAATAGTTGACTAAAATTGTTGCATGTGGGTATATGAGCAAGAATATAGGTTTTTAAAAAAATGTATTTTAATTATGCCACCTACTGAAGTGTCTTCAATTAGTTACATTCTAGCTACTTGAATTGGCTAACATCCTACTTTGGCATGGGTGCTGTTTTGGGACTTTAGTTTCCCAGATTTTCAGGGATATTTGCTCATTGTTCAACATTAGATCAGTCTGGATATCCCATCCTGTCCACTGTCTCAGTGAAGACCTAAAAAAAAAAAGGAACCTTTATGATTAGGCTTAATCTAGTTCTAAGCAAATTTGTGAAGAAAGTGGTATCCCAGTGCTTTGGCATAGTTGTGACACATAGATGTGGACTAGCATTTGGTTTTAGTTGTAATGTATTTTATGGAATATGAGCTGTATATCAGTTGCTGTGTTAAGTTTAATAAAGGCTGGCACATTGAAAACTATGTTCTCACTGCAGGTACAACTGCAATCGCTACAATGAGGATGATGCCAAGGCAGCTAGAGATGCACAAGAGGTAAGCAGAGTTAGCATTAACTGCAATTTTAAAGTATTACAATTACACTTCTAGAGAAATTTCTCAAAATTCCCAGACTTGATGATAACTTAGCTGCACATATGCATAAAATTAGCTCACCCTACTGGAGATCTTATGCGTTGAGTGCTTTTGGATTTGGGCAGCTTGATTTCAAGCTCTGGTAATGGAAAACTTAGCCAATGTATGTGTGTATGTTTTCTTTGTAGCGCTCCAGGGCAGCCTTGCAGAGGTACCTCTTCTACTGCAACCGCTACATGAACCACATGCAGAGCCTGCGCTTCGAGCACAAGCTGTATGCACAGGTCAAGCAGAAGATGGAGGAGATGCAACAGCACAACATGTCGTGGATCGAAGTGCAGTTCCTGAAGAAGGCTGTGGACGTACTGTGCCAGTGCCGCTCCACACTCATGTTCACCTATGTCTTTGCCTTCTACCTCAAGAAGAACAACCAGTCCATTATTTTTGAGGTATGTTGGAGGTCTCAGGAAGTTGTGGATTGTTAGGGTTAAGAACATTGTTAGTTTTGCGTAACTTCTGTCATCTGAATGTAAGTAGTAGTTGGAGTATAAAAATGCTTCAACCTGAGTGTCACATTTAAAGCAATTATGATGGTATTCAAAAAAAAGTATACACTTGGTTCTTGGCCAAAATAAAATTAACAAAATCCCCCCCAAAAAAGCTTTTTTCTTTTGTCTTTTTCCACCAGTGTGAATATAGTTTCTCTGGCTATATTTGTATATTCAATCTATTTTTTAAAAATGAATCTGGTTTGTTCCAAAATAATCTAAACTGATGAAATTTAAGAATGGAATGCCTTGAAATGTTCTGTGAAAAGTCGTGATGTGTATGTGTGTGCTTTTGTTTCTTTTAGAACAACCAAGCTGATCTAGAAAATGCCACAGAGGTACTTTCTGGATACTTGGAGCGAGACATTTCCCAGGATTCACTGCAGGACATCAAGCAAAAAGTACAAGACAAATACAGGCAAGTCTACTAATGCCAGTGTCTGCATCTGTCCAGTATAATCTCTGTCCAGAGTAAAAGCCATATATTATTATTTTTTTAAATTTATTTTTTCATAAAGATGGTAAATACTTAAGTCATGTGTATGTACTTACTCAGATACTGTGAGAGCAGACGGAGAGTTCTCCTGCAGCACGTACATGAAGGCTATGAGAAAGACCTGTGGGAGTACATTGAGGATTAAGATGGCGTCCTTTCACCACAGACTCACGGAGAGTGCCTCCGCCAATTAGAGCACTGATGCAATTGAACCAGGGCAGCACAGGTCTCCGCTGCTGCCCCTCCCCCTCCCGGCATCCCGCCCCAACCCTTTATCTCCCTTTATCTTTTTATTTTTTCCTCTCTTCTTTTTTTGGTTTCCTGGACAAAAACGTAAATTATATTTAAATGAAAAACTACAATATTCTAAATAAAATATCACGTCTACAGCAGTATTGTTAATCGAGTGATGTGCAAGAAGACCGAGCTCCAACAAAAACGGACATAAAACATCTTTTTTCGCTCTTGTGTAACATCGCCGTTAAATATCTCAACTCCCCCTCCCATTATTCCCTTTGTTTCCATGAATGTTTTGCGTTTTATTTTATTTGATGTAGGCCTATTTTTGTGTGCGCGCGTGTGATTTGTGAGCAGTGGGACTATGTTTTCAAAATGGCTTTAATTGTTCTTACCATGTCTTTTGAGCGTGGTGAGATCTGTGTCTGGGTTGCTGAATGTGGATGGGTTGATTGTATGGGGGGAGATCTTTTTCGATTTAAAAGAAAAAAAAGTTAGTGGGGATAAAACAACACAAAAACCAACAAAAAAAAAAGCATATCGGTATTTTTCGATTTGTACATAATGCATATGCATGGAAGTTAAAGAGCAAGAGTGACACGTGTTTGCATAATTTTTAAATTTAAGAAGATATTTATTCTTTACAAATATTCAGAAAAAAAACAGATGTATATTTGCTGTGTAGATTGAGTATCTCACCCTGCCTTTGTTTGCCCCTCTTTTGAAGAGGTTCGGACATAGGATGCTTGACCCAAAGCAGGAGTCCAAATCTCTTCCTCTTTTCTCGCTCCACTCCCCCCTCCCTGGCTCCCCCCGGGCCGGAGCAGCGCTGTAGGAGACTGAAGACTGAACTCTGCCAAATGAAACGCAGTATGCCAAGGAGGAGCATTTAGTCTCAATTGCTCAGAGCTACAAGAGCTTGCTGGCATGAAGAGCAGGAGAATTAGAGTGGCATTCTTCAGACAATTCTCAAGGCTTAGGCAGAGTTCCTTACAAAGACACACAACCTGTAGGAATACATGCCACTGACAAAGAATGGAGATTACCTTTTTTAGCACTCCACCAGCCCCTTTATGATGCCCCCCTTAGGTAGATTTTGGACTGTGATCAGATTTCACGAGTGTTACCAATAGCCTCTGAGAGCCAAACTGAGTGACATTCACTCACAAATCTTTCCCTTTCTTCTATATATAAAACCCTTTTATATTTTCAGCTTCTCTCTGTCTGTAAACGTTTCTTGTTCTTCCCAGACCTGGCTTGAGGTTTCTTTCGTGTGCTTGTGGGGTACAATTGAGAGCACTGACCTGTATGAATGACATTGGTTGGAACAAGCTTTTCTCGATTGAGCCGTTGTCAATGGGATGTGTTTCCCACATCAATATCTAATGCTGCAAATCTGCTAGTCTGTCATCTCTTGTGTTTTGCTGTGAAATTTGTTGCTTTCAACTATGCTGTGCTCAGGGGTCATGTGTATCAAAGATTCTCATTGTACCAGTGCTGATCTTGGCTTAGTTTTCACTTTTTTTTGTTCTTGATATGTAATGGAAAACGGGAGCTGTTAATGATCAGTACTTGCCTCTGAGATGCCTTTATACATATGAGGCCATGTGCACGTTAGATGGGGCTTAATCGAGGGCTTTAATAGTTCGATAGCAGAGCCACGGTTGAGCCTGCATGCTAAGCTTCCGACCTGTGCAAGCTTTTTTTTTTTTTTCTTTAAAAAAAATAATAAAAAAATCAGATTCAAGGGAAAAGTATGATGGGGGAAAAGACTTGCCAGTTCATCTGTGAGCATATATTGTAGGTGTGTGTATGTGTAAGGGTGATGGAGCAAGAGAGCAGGGGGATGTTTCACAAAGGAGAATTTGACCATGGTCAAGTTTGTCCAATGGGAGAAAAGGTAAGGGACATTATCCTGGGTCATAATTCTTAGTTTAAATGTACTAGCTTTACCGAGAGATCCTGTTCTGTGAAATACCCCCATGCCGAGGGAATATCTGCTTCATGTGTGTATGTAGCTGGTTGTCTGCGGAATTGACAGATACATGGAAGACGGCATTAGTGCAGAGTAGGTGGTCTAAGGACACCAAACATTCGAGCCTCCTCCAAAAAAAAGGCAATTGAAATTAACATCCAAAACTGCTTAAAAAATTCTGCTCTTGTACTCAATGCTGCCCTGCATGGTTTCAACAACTCCTTGCATCAATATACCAAGTGAACAGCTGTGGAGCTACATCAGGTGTGTTGAGGCAGGGGAAACTCTACAGGGCAGCACATCCCCAAGAGGAGGACTGTCCTAGAATGCATTCTCCAAATTATATTTGTAAGGAGGTTATTAGAGTAGGAGCACTCTTTTAAATGTATATTATTGTTGTCAAAAGGCATAAGAAATAAGATTGTGTGTATCTAGCCCATCTGAAATGCATGGCTGAGAGTGGCAAGGGGTCTTCCAGGTTGTAAGTCAACGCCAACACAGCTCGGTGTGAGTTTAGACCCCCTAGGCATGATGCAAAGCAGTGTATGCAACATGTCTGGTTTTTTAATCCTAAAGTTTGGGTGATGTTGAAGCCTACATGTTCTAGTGTCTCCCGTGACAAGTGGAAGTGGGGTTTTCAAAGATGTGGTCTCTAGGCTATGTCCATCATGCAGATCACTGTGGCTGTTACCGTCTTTCAGACCAGTCTGCTTCTCAAGGCTCCCTGTGTATTTGATCATGTCTTGGTAGTCCATGAATTTTCCCAACTTAACATTCACAGTAACAAAAAAAAGCAGCTACTTTCATTTGGTTGAGACATCCAAAAAATAAACTTTTAATACTTTTCTACATATCTTTTCTTTATGCTATTAAAATGTTTGATTTCTTATATACATAGTGTAAAATGTGGAAGAAATTAGTTGTCTGTTTTGGAGAAAAATATTAAAGTGCAAAATGTTGCAGCTGTGACTTTTTTCCCCTACCCTGTTTCCATTTTTGCTTGTATATAGTTCAGTTGTATTTTGTTCCAGCTTTAAAGAGAAGAATAACATTGTTTTCTGCAGTCCTTCTGTGTTGAAGATGGATCAATATAAATTACCAGTCACTACACTATACTATCGAGTTTGAGAGCTTTGAAATGAAAAATTTAACCACAAGAGGGCGCTGGCTTCCCTGTTAAAGGTGATCTATCCAAACTTGCAGTTGCAAATATTAATTCAACCGTCAACAATATTGGTGTGTGAATGAAAACTAAAGGAGTATTATGAACAAATTTAATAAAAAATACATTCACAAAAGGCCCCAGACAAGACAATATCTGTGCACAATAAAGTCAGACAATGAAACTGAACAAGAAATGATTTGCCCTGCAGCAAACTAAAAGTAACCAGAAAACATGGATTTCACTCGTGTAATTTAAGAAAATGCCCCAAAAGTATCAGCAATGTGCTGAAAATATCCACTCTTTTCTGACATTGCTGTTAATGCTTTTAATACAGCTTGTGTGTGACAGAAATAGAAAGGCACTTTAGACTGATTGTCACTAGCTACAAGTGCTGAGGAAAAAGATGACCATTTCATTTAAAAAATGTGAAGATTTTTCTTTAAACATCTGACAGCAGTCACTATAAAACCTCTGTAAACAAGGAAGTCTAACTGTGTGCTCTGCAGTACTTCACCATGTTAGAATATGGATTACCGTGACATTCAGAACTCAGAGGGCCATACAACCTTTTTACAAATTTGAAAAAATATAAAAAATAAAATTGGGTTTCACAGTTAAACTGAGAGCAACTGTTTAAAACTGTAAATAGGAGTCTGTAAACAATAACCCGTTAAATGTGTTAAAGTTTGGTTTCTCTTATACATAAACTACTGATGGTATAAAAATATCACAGAGGTCTCTTGGTAAAACATCTGTTCATTCATCAGATTCATGTTTTCAAATAAAAAAAGTGTTCACAGTTTAAACAATAACCCACCACCAAAAAAAACTTTAGTCCTCAATTTTAAGCCACCCTTTCTTATAATCCACAAGCAACTCCAGATAGTACTGCCACTCTGGTTCACTGTCATATTTGACCTGAAACACTGTTTTCAGTGGGTTAGGATGGGGCTCGTGGATGCGCAGGACCACGCCCCTGTACCACACCTCTGTCTTGTCATTCTCCTCATATAGATGGCAGATCCTTTTACCCACCAAGTCGGGGTACTCGTTCCTCATGGCCGGCCTGGCGGTCTGCCCAGCTGAGCGCAGCACTCTCCTCTGTTTATGTTTTGAAACCCCCTGGGTGGAAATGTAGGGGCAGAATTTTGGCCGACGCGAACTTGAGAATGTGTGTTGCTTCTTATGCTTGGAGTCTCTGTTTTCCCTTTTTCTGCGATGACGTCTGTTTTTGCAGCTTCCCACATCCTGAGGCTCAGAGTTGTCCAAGACTCTCTGGTAGTGTGACACTTGACCCTGGCGGCCGTTGGTGTAGTAGACTTTCCTGAGCTTCAGGACCATGCCTGAGTGGCTCTTGGAGAAGCGGCTGGATGACCGTCTCTGAGGAGACGACCAAGAGGATGCCTCGGTCTCTGTGTTGCTGCATTCTGATGAGAGGTCGTCAGAGGTCAGCGGACGTCCCCAGGAATTCTCAGGTTCTTGCTCAGTGTCCTCTTCAATCTTCACCTCGACATGGCCCTCCTCCAGGCTGCAGGCTGTTGGGACATTTTCCCACACCTCACCTTCCACAGAACTTTCAAAGCACCAGTGTGCAGATTCCTCAGCAGGCTCATCCTCAGATGAGGAACTGTCATCACCTAAAAACACCCTCTTGCAGGCACTCTTCACCCTACCTTTGTTTTTATGCTTCTTCAGACAATGTGCTTCTTTGAGGTTCTCCAGGTGGGTCATGATATCTGGTGTTTGTGGCTTTTGGGGTGCGCAGTGCTCTTCTAACTCCTTAACAGTACTTTCAGCTTCATCAGAGCATTCCACACTTTCACTCTTCAAAGAGGTGAGTTCTACTCCTGCAGAGAAACAAAGAATAATGTCAAACACATGGAAAAAATGCTTTAGCAACGTTACAAGTGAACTACCTTTCAAAACAATGATGCATCATAACTCCCCTTACAGCACTAAATACATACATAGTTACCAAGTCTTCCAATTCAAACAAGCAGTTGTTAGATCAACTAATATATGCTGATGAGCCATATATAAGCCCACTGTCTAGTTACAACTGCATGTTTGGGTGTGGGAGAAATGGGCAGGCTTAAAGACCCGAGCAGTCTTTTCAGCATATCTGAAAGGGAAAGGCTGTGGGTTGTGCCTACTGATAGTGGACAACAGGTGTGCGCATAATGAGCTACAATGAGTACTGAAGTAAAACTCCTGAGGAACTGAAGATGAACTGTTTTCTGGTCTGATGAGTCCTGTTTTCCAATACATGTGAACAACCGGGTACCTTGGCCTCCAAATGACCCCAGATCTCCGCTTGATTGAGCATCTGTAGGATGTGCTGGAACAACAACTTTGAGCCTCAGTGGGCCCACCTTAAAACTTGCAGAGTTTAGAGAATCTGCTGCCAATGTCTTGTGCCAGGTACTACAGCGCCTAAGCTCAGAGTTTATGCCTTGGTGAGTCATAGCTTTCTGGCGACAGTTGGAGGACCTACAGCATTTTAGACAGGTGGTCAATGTTTTGCCTCATAAATGTACATACTTAAAACAAGCAGAGAAACAAAACAGGATTCCTGAAGTCCAAGAGTTATGACTCAAATAGATTATCCTCTGAATCTGACTTTATACAAGAAATATTAATACAACAAATATTAGCTTTTTACCAAAAAACAAAGATACTGCAAAAAAGGTAGTGTTTTCCACAGAGAGGAGCAAGCAGGATATCTGTAGTCAACAATTAAGTGGAGAGCCGAATGCTTGCACAAGTACACTAATTCATTTATCTAATGTAATGAAATGGCTAAGATAAAGACAAAAAGATAAATAAGGGTACAATGTAAAATATCTTGTGATTCAGAAAGAAAACAAAAAGCTAAATATTTGCATGATGTGGAATTTGGTTTTGTCTTGTGTAATGATTTTTAGTCTCATTTATGCCTAAAAGTTTCCAAGTTGGTGGCACAGTGGGTTTCACTGTAGCCTCACACCTCCAGGGTTGGGGGGTCAAATCTGGGTCCTGACCGTGTGTGTGCGTGTGTAGACTGCTCTCCTCATGGTGTCGTGGGTTTCCTCTGGGGTCTCCGGTTTTTCCCACAGTCCAAAGACATGCGTGTCAGGTGAACTGGGGGATTCTAAATTGACGGCCGGTGCGAGTATGCCAGCGAACAGTGTGTGCGTCCGCGCCCCACCCAGGGTGAGTCCCTGCCTCGTGCCCGTAGACCCCGGGATAGGCTCCGGGTACCCGCGACCTTAGTATGGATTAGGTGGTTACAGAAAATGAATTTTACAAGTTTGAAAAGAAAACTGCAAATGAATTTTATGACACTTCCCATGTTCCTGATGAAACACTGCATTTTATGACACGTTTCCACAACGGGGATGATAACATTGATAAACAACATGATTTCTGCATTCTGGTCTCCTGGGCCTCACCTTTGTATAAGCAATAAGATTTCCAACAACATTTGCAGAGTAACCTGTAATTTGGTAGTAGCACCAGGATGATAATGGTACAATAGCAAATATTTCTTGTAGCAAACAGTCACACCTATGATGTTAAACTACTGCTCAAGATTTTCCCAGATGACCGGCCACTTCCTTCCTCCGTGGGACATGTGTGTCGAAAACAGACATATTCCAAGCCACAGTTTCCGTTTCAAGCTACATCTGATGACAAAGGGCAGCCGTTTACCCACAACACTGCACGAGGCACCTCGACATTCATGCCTTCTCTACAGCTAAGAAGTAAAGAGCTCAGAGCGGAGTACGAGAGGTTACAAAGTAAAGGAAATGAAAAGTCCTAGTGCTGGGGAGAGAGCATTATGGGGCAACAGAGGAAAAAGTTTGTACCTGAGAAATTTTTTGGACATCATCTGTACGAGTGGAATCTGTAAAATAAAACAAAAGGGTTCAAAACAAAATATGACAAAAGTAGGTCAAAACAAATATGGGTATATAAAAATAAAAAATGAACACTGGAAGTATGAAAAATAAATGTAAAATCACAAAAGTAACAAAATCCCTCCGCAATATTCACCAAGGCTGTGCAGAGACCCTTAGAGGGGCAAATGAAGGCGGGAGGTATTGGAACGTTTTGTAGATGGGGGAAGGCACCGACAAACTTTTTTTTGTAACGTGGGAGCCTTAATGGAATCCTTTCCTGTACCACCATAGGAACTAGGATACATGGAGCTAGGCCTCGCAGTGATTATACAGCCCAGCCAGGAAACATTAGCAGAACTGGAGGTTATTTCACATAGCAGGATTTCTCAGTTAAGCCAGGTGGCCTAAAAACAAGCATGCCTAGTTGGAGAAAACTGAGGGACATTCCTATCGGATGATCCTCAACTTTGGCCTTAAGTTATCTGGCTACCTTAGAAATCTTGCTTTGTGAAATACTCCCTCAGTGTTAGTACTGCAACAATAAGGGACTCCAGAAATAGATACAGCATCTTGAAAAAGTAACAGTTATAGATTCTGTGTTTACCAGGAGCAGTTACGGTGAAAATAAACCTCTCTAATAATAATAATAATAATAATAATAATAATAATAATAATAATAGCCTATCAGTGGTGCTGGACATCAGGGAAATATCAGCAGAAAATGTTGGTTTATTTGTCATAGATGAAAAAAATCAATCTGATCCCAGCTCAAATCCTGTTCCAAATCTAGGCCAGAATAGCACACGTGTTGTGTGATGTCATGTTGGCTATGCATTTAGTATTACAATAATATAGCTTTTTAAAGCTTGTTAGTTTTAAATGTAAAACTGGATCAATATCAGTACCAGTAAAGAAAAACTGGTATCATGCCATTTCTAATAATAAAAATAGTTGTTTATATAGCACCTTTCATTCATAATATAAACACAGTCAAAAATGTTTTACACACAAACTTAAATAGACAATTTTATAGTGATACTAAAGACAACCGTACCAGCCTTTCAGAAGCTGAGTGAGTTGTAACAGAACAAGAAAACTACACGTGTATTCCCCGCGACTGGGTTTGTGAATTCTGACTATGATGTAGGGGTGTCCAGTCATCACATCCATACCAGGCTGGTGTGTCTCCTTGTCTTCATTAGAACAAATAAAAAGCTCACACGATCAATTGTTTGAAGACTGAAGCCAACCGAGTAAACAAGTGGAATCAAGTGTCCTACTTGTTTGGAATTCAAATCTATAGTCACATCGGCCGATAAAACCGGTCATCCCTGCTGTACTGGATGCAAACATTTTTGCCTGCTTTTGAATTTTTAAAGAATGTACTATAGTTTTATTTGGATAATAAAGGAAAGATGATATGTAATTTGGAGATATGCTGCAGAATGTACACTCTGAAGTATAGTCAAAAGGTACATATAGTTAAAACGGGTATAGTTATAGTTAAAAGGTCCAGTGTAATGTCTCATTCTTAAGTGTTTAAAAATCATAATGTCTCAAAACTTAAGTGTCAAAACAATCTGAGTCTTTGATCCTCAACTCACCAAGGAACTTGCAGGCAGTGTCATAGTAGAGGAGGTTGAGGACATCCGGATAGATATCTGGCAGGTGTTTGAGGGACAGGAGCCTCCTGAGCTTAGACGAGAAGGCCCGTCTGTGGAGATGAGTCAAGTGTCTCTCCTCTGACAGAGTGGTAGGCCGCAGCTCGACTCGATGCTCTTGCATAACCTGGTCTATGAATGTACCTTGGACCTGAGGAAATAAGACCTCTTTCACCACCAGCATGGGGATGAATACCGCCCCTGCTCTGATGACATGAGGAAAGGGGCATTCATGCCCTTTGACATAATCTCGAAATTGGTAAAGAACCTTCTCGAGTGTCGTCACGGTCTCCTCACCCCTTAGCCAAACCTCTCTAGCTTTGGAACCCAGGAGGCATGACACCTTCTGGGTTTTGGATGGAGGGGAAACAAGGTTCAAACTGGATAACCATTCTCTCAGCTCCCAATGTGAGGTCTGAGAAACACAGGCTGATATAAGCCTGCAAAGTGACTGATGAAGGTCTATGAACTGACGTCGGGCCTGTTTGATGCTGATCATGGTTGGCTTTGTCACTACAGGAGTCTGAATAACCCCAGGGCCTGAAGGCAAAGGTACTTTGAGGACTTCTGGCAAAAAGATATTATAGCTAGACAGTTTAAGGCAGTGTAAAGGGATTTTATTGAGGGAAAACATAGTCTGAGGTGGTGTTGGGGGTTTAGGAGACAAAGTGTGAAACAGTTTAGAGGTTTCTCTGGCACTGTTTAGAGTCTGTACAGATTCTGTTCTGTCCATCACAGTGGGCTCAGTCTTCCATTCAAGGAGGGGTTCTGGCATTTTTGGTGTGAGTGGCTTACATTCTGATTCAAAGTCACCCTTCACAATAGCAAGGCTGTGTTCAGTGTAACACGCCGCTGGCTCTTCTTTGACTCCTCCATCTTTGCAGTTATTAGAGCTTGCATTCATTTCAGACTGACAGGACACATCATCTGACTCTACTTTTTCTTTCTTCACCTTTAGTATTTCTAATTCCTCTGAATCATGGCTGCAAGCTGGAGTTGTTTTGACTGCTTTCAACTGAAGGTCATCTTGACCTAAAGTTGGTTTGGGATCGGTGTTTTGTGTTTCTGGATCTGTATTTTGTGTTTCTGGCTCTTCTTTTGGTGGTAGTACATCAATCTGGAGCTTAGAATTATTGGAATCTTGTGCTGTGGGGAACATGCCTGTAGCTTCTAAGTAGGCTCTGTAAGGGGCCAGGCTAAAGACTTTATTAATGACAGGCATTGGAGGGGAAAAGGGTGACTGTGCCTTAGCAGACGTCTGTTCCACCTTTTGAATTTTTTCCAAAGAATCAGTTTCAAGGGTATCATCACTTCCCTCCCTATGTCTTTTAGACATTAAAGTATTTTTTGCTGATTTGTCTGAAATATATTCGCCTTGTTTTTTATTCAACAGACCATCAGTGCATTGGGGAGAGGCTGTATAATTATGGCTACTACCAACCAGAAAGCCGTGTTGGCTCTTATCTGAAGAGCCCAGGGTGCAGTTTTGAACACTTAGATGATCTGGAGCCTGTGTTTGGTGGAAAGTACCTGAAATCCTAAAATGTCCATGGAGCTCCGGGTGGAAGTCTGCATTCTGCTCTCTCCGTATGGAAAAGTCCAGAGGTCGATCTACTTGGTCTATGACGGGTGGGGGACATGGCTGATCAGTGAATGGGTTCACTTGGCTAGTACTTAAGTGCATTCTGTAACCAGGATAAGCAGGTAAATTCCTGATAGCTGGATGGCTTGTTGGAACCATGGAGTAAGGATTTGGCAAGTCACTGTAATAAGGTGGAGGAATAGGGCACTGCCCTAACGCTTGCTTTTCAACTATATGATGACAACTGTCTGGTCCATAAACCTCTGTGTCATTCTGTGGACAATAAAGCAAAGAATGCTGAGGTATTTCTCCATACTTGGAAATGTGAGGATGATCTTGATAAACCTGTGCAGGTGCTCCATACTGCATTCTAGTCAGTGGTTCATACATAGGAGGCAGATGCTTATGAATTTGTGGGCGCATCTGGAAACGTTGGCAGTGCTCTGGAGAAGCTGGAAGAAGAGGGTGAGATGGGCTATAGGTATAGTTGCTATGGCTTGGCTCAGTAAAAGCAGATGCCCTCCTAGGCCTGCTCGGGCTGACACCATGATAGCCCTGTGTGGTTACATCTTTCAACGGTACTCTCTCTCCACAGTGCTCAAATGACAGTATTCTCTGCTGCATTCGTGCTTCATGTTCCTTTTTCTGCAGATATGCCCAGTGACTGTAAGATGTAGCCCAGTCTTCCTCAAACAATTGAGGGGGTACAATTGGGAGTCCTCGTTCCACAGTATAATTATGGCCTACGGTGCACTTTCGGTCAGTGCAGCAGGAGCTATGTCCATACACCGGTTTTGGAATAGCAAGCCCAGAGTTTTCAGCTGCTGTGGGGGATAAGCTTGTGTACCCAACTGGCATCTTCCTATAAGCAATAGGAGAGACTATACCTGCAGTACTGGGGCTGTGCTTGCTTCTGTTATAGTAGGAAAGTTTGTGCTTGGCTGCCAGCTCCTCTGCTGCAGTGGAGGAGTCACTATCCTTGGGGAAAGGCACATTTTCAGGCCTGTAAAGGACTGGATTTGAAATGGACCCCTCTGTGGATGAAGAATGAACCACTGGGCTCCCCCCATTTCTCACATACGTCCTCGAGGGGCTCCATGCTGAGTGAAGATCTAAAGTCTCCTGTCCACTGAGAGAGCCAGACATGTAGGTCCGTCTGTAGGGTAAGGATTTGTCCTGGGAGTACTGTGGCAAGTTGTCTGCTTTGGGAGGTCCTGGGGGAAGTAAAGTCCCAACAGTACCCTCTAGTCTTGCTATCTTGCCTTGAGCTAGAGGATCCATGGAACTCTGCCCCCACTTGCTGTTCATCACAACTTGTCTTTGAGATTATTTTTCCTCATGCCAAATGAAACCTAATAGAGAAAAAGATTTTTCAGATACTGTATTTGAACAGAAAGAACAAAATAAAAGAACCAGAATAATTTAAGACTAAAACTATTCCAAGAACATCAAACATCAAAGCTAATTATGCAATTAAAAAATAATTTATTGTTTTTGTATCTAATTTAGTTAAATCAACTGCATGGCCCATGTCTTAATAATAAACAGTGATAATATAAACAATAGTCAAATCAACTTTATTTTCCATTACAACTAAAGGCAAGGCCTTTTTTTGTTGTACTAATTACATTAATAATAAGACTTTCACACAGAACACTAGGATCAGTAATCTTTGTTCCAATAAATATATTTAGAACTCTAAACTAGATCAAAATCAATTTATTAACCCCTTCAAACTAAATGAAGTCTGGAAATATGCTCCTTATGAAGCATTTTGTTCTGAACCCAGAACCTGTTCTTTCTAAACCTCCTCTGAGTGTGGAGGAGCTCAAAAGAAGAAAATACGGTGAGAACAAACACTGATAATATTCAAGGCCATCCAGTGAAGTCTTGTAAGCTGAAAAGCGTAATGCTGAGGAGAGCGTACACTCCCTAACTGACTTGTCAAAAAGAACCACAGTGTCCACAGACTCTCTGAATTTTTTTTTACTCCAATCTTTGGTGCGTGTTTTTTTAAAGTTAATAATCATATGTACTTTACCATACTATTTAAAATCAGCAGGGATTATAGCTCCATACAATTTTTAGCTCCCTTACTATGGGGTGCCGTTTGTAAAAACAGCTTAACAAATTTAGAGGTGTCATTTTTTTTCATAATTTAGTGCAATTTTCACACATTTAGAGCTAAATGTGTTAAAAAAAAGTGTTACATTTTGGTACATTTTCTTGCTGTGTAAATGTTAAATGTTAAAATGAAAT
>JBBJLS010000018.1:4022539-4032842 GCA_037577275.1 Bryconaethiops microstoma | reverse complement strand
CTGGACTGCGTGCTGTGATATCCCTCACCAAGATGGAGGATTTGCCTTAAATGATCTTAAATCTGAATGTTAAATATTCAGACACCTCTAAATTTGTTAAGCTGTTTTTACAAACCGCACCCCATACCTCACCCTTTTCAGTGGCACTACTAGTTGCTCTCTCCATCTTAATCAAGGACCATTTCCTTCCCAATATTACATTGCAATTTTTTATTGTTCCACTAATATAACAGGTACACTAACAAAAATACAACAGAATATATTTCTCATTCATAATAAAAAATGAACCTCATTTATATCATTAATAATGCACCCTTTTTTACCAGATGGCTTGCAAATGACCAGATGCAAATGACCTGCAGCTACACCCAACATATTTCTGCTAGAACTTCATGAACTCTTTCCAATATCAGGTCAGATCAACTTGAGCAGAGAAGTGTGGGATGTGTTCACAGTCACACTAAGGAGGGAAGTGTGTAGAGTTCTCATGTACAGGGATGGCTCAATCACTAAAACCTCTCTGACCAGGGGTCATCTGACGAGTCAGAACAACATTTTAAAGCAAGTGTTCAGCAAGGTTTCCCAACTATGTTCTACAGCAGTTACAGCAATGGGGGGGGGGCATTAGCATAAAAGGCAGGGGTACATATTGCTCTTTAAATGTCCAAAAGCTCACATCTGGGGATATATTTTGTTCTCTAGACTGCAGTAAACCTGGCGAAGTGACAATTAAAACCAGAAAACTGCATGGTGCTCGCGGAGTATGTGGCGTGGGCGATCATGCACGTTACAAAAAGCAAAACAACCCCCCACACACACAAACAGCGAACACGAACCTACGTTGTCCATTTTGAGCTCCAAGTTTAGGAGATTTCCATTAACAACCATGTAATAATCGATTGGAGAAAACAAAGGCAGAACAAAGATCGTTAACCTTATCAGAGAAGCTCCTCACGAAACAAAAACACTGTGTTCTCACCTGCTCTCAAAGTTCAGTGAGAAGCACCGACTGCTCAAACTAAAATCAGTTCTGGAGAACTGCAGCCGGACCTCTGGCCATTACAGAGAAACTGACTAAATCGTCTGGGAAATAATCCACACCATACTTTCACCACTGAGATTTCCTGCACAGCTACAGACCTTACCGTGGAAGGACACCCAGCCTGTTCAACGCCAGATTCAACCAGGATATCCATGACAAAAACAAAACCACAAAAAGTGAAAGTCAGCCATCAGAACCAGTCTCTGAATCCACCAGATCTTCCAGGAAAGCTGTGGAGCTGAAGTAGAGAGAGAGAGATGCCCATACGGTTCCGGCTTGTTTTTTTCCAGAGGAGCTCGGATCTTCGGAGGCGTCAGTCCAAAAGTATGTGAGCGCTTCACCAATTAGAGCAAGACAAGAAAAAAGAGGGAGGATCTCGAGAAACTGGCGCAGCAGCAGTGTGCGTCTGCAGGAGCGGGCACATGTTGGGCTGCGGCTAAGCGTTGGTACAGTACACATTCATACACATACTATACACACACACACACACACGCTGGCTTTGCTTATCGGTGGCACAGTACACATGCACGCTGTTTTGGCCCACTGGTGGCACAATACACACACGCTGGCTTTTAGAACTGATTATACCTTCACTGGGATTCGTGTTGAAACTAGTAGAGGATCCTCAAATAATCCTCCACCTCAAGTGTCCTTCCTTCTCCCAAAGTCGAGAAGAAGTTAAAAGAAACTGACAAAGAGTAAAAAACTTCAAAAACAAACAGTCTTCGCGTCCCCCAACCGCCGTGGAACTTCTCAGCCCGCCTCTCAACGCAGAAGACAGTTGACATTATTAGTGTTTTGGGGATATTTTGGTCAGAGGTGCGAGGCTTGAGAAACAGCAAAGCTGCCGACGTGCCATCACCAAAGGAACGGAACAAAACAACCAAAATACATCCAAAACGGAAAAGATTAGGCTATCTGGCTAAATATGGACACATTTTTAAATAGCGCATTGCTTTTCTCATATGTGTTAGAGTGGAAACGAATGTATTCACTGAAAATACTCAGAAAACTAAACGTATATTAAAATCCTGTTGTCAGAATGTGATTACCAGCAGCACCCGAAGTTGCCACAAGGTTGAAGATGAAATGCTCACATTTGAAGATAACCACATTGTTGCTATGGCATTAGTTAGTTTGTGCTCAACGTCGACCCGCCAACGTTTTTTCAATATCGGTGGTGGGATGTCAATTTGTTTCAGTGTTATTTCAATGTTTCTATGACACTGCGTAGTCTGTATCTAGTTTTGGTTTATCGTTATTTCAATGTTCTATGACACTGGATGATCAATTTGTCTTTACGTCTAGTCTTTTAATGTTATTTTCAACGTTATTTACAAGAAAATGCATGCGTTCCCACGTTATTAATTTGCAACACATATCTCAGCATTAGCTTTTAATACATTTGAATGTTTAGAGCCAAAATCAAGCATTGTAGAACAAATGTGATAGTTCCACTACTACATTTCTGAAACAGTTATGTTTATTTTTTCTTCATTACTAAATAGTCATGGTGTTATGAGGCGGCTGACGGGAAATGCTTTATTCTAGAGAAAATATATGCATAAAGTCAAGTGTTTGCAGCATTTGTGATAGCACTCTGTATCCATACATATGCTCACTGTGTACATACACCTCAACACATGGATACTGGACTACCTCACCAACCGACCACAGTATGTGAGACAAACTTATCTAAGTATATATATATGCACAATACACATGCACATATTTTTATTTTATCCTATTTTTATATTCCTAGATTGTATAGTAATAATTCTCGGTGCATTACTACTGTTTTTGTCAATTACTGTATTACTGTTTCTGGTGCACTATTACTGTTTTTGTCAATACCTGCTGCTACTAAACGTACACTCCAATATGTACCTGTGTGTATATCCACAGTGTTCGTACTCTGTACATATATACATACATATACTCAGTATGTATATATATTTTCAATACACGAGTCCATATTTATATTTTTGTGTTATTTGTTTTTGCTGCTCTTTGTTTCTGTCCACTTTCTACCGCAGCAATGCAAATTTCCCACTTGTGAGACTAATAAAAGTTTATCTTACCTTTTATCTTATCTTATCGTATCTTAATCTTATCTTAGAAAACAGATGTGTGAAGAGTTTAATGCCTCTAGAAGTTTCTTTAAAAAAGTGAAACTGTAAAAACGTAAGGTGAGGTTTTGGCCCTTTTTTGATCCATTCATGCTGGAGAGATAAATGCAGGGCAAGGTACATGTAAGGCAAAATGGAAGGCAACAAAATATCCCCTCCCCCCTCAGATGTACCATTACCACATCACATAAAAACTCAAGGCACGTGTTGGTTCACTGGTCGTTTTGGATATTTGCAATCTAGACTTTCCGTTCCTTGGTTCACCTCTGTAAAGAGTGCAAAGTCAGTCCCGAGTCCCAAGTTCAACTTCACGTCAAAACATTCTGAAGGCCTTTGTTTACAAACACAAAATGTAAAAATTAGTGAAATACCCCTTTAAGGATGTATTTCTCTGAATAATCACAGACTGAGTTCTGAATGTGGGCAATACAAATAGAGCTTTACTGCCATCCTAGCCATATATATATAGTACAAGTGAGGCGAGACGAGACGAGACGACTCGACACACCCAATGCATTTTAGCACTATACATTCACACAGTGTAGGCTAGAGGAAAACTTTACTAGTGTCATGTTCAATTATGTAGCAGTGCAAAATACTGAATATGATAATCTGCCATCAGAACCACATCATGTAGACCTAACATGGCAACAGCCTGCCACATAAAAGCTGGCAGAGGGAGGACAAACACACTACAATAAAAAATAATTAAAGATATTCATGATAGATTTTAAACCTGGCCAGATATCTTTAGCCTAATTTTTAGCATTAATTAGGTGGTGCTTGTAAGAATGAACTGTTATCTTTGTGTGGTTTTGCTCATCTACAAAAAAGCCTATATCTAAAGCAGGGAATATATGAACGCGTCAGGCTCCAGCAACATTCAGTGTTCCAGATGTACGAGGTTGAGAAATAGCCCTTATGTCCAGGAAATTGCCTAACAGCAGAAGCCTGGCATTATTTCACTGAGCGAACCGGTTTATGGACGAAGGGAACTTTTTGCTGCAGGCCTGCAAATTTAAAACATTTCACAGGATGACTCACGCCAGGTTTCAGGGCTTGATTTCACAAAGACATTAAGGATACCTTACAGATCGCTACCAAGAAATTTAAATGATGTAAACAGTGAGTTCTTTGCCTGGACAAATGGGTGAGGGTGCTATGTATATGCAAGAGAGATTTCCTCAGTACAATATTGTAACAAGTTAAATAAATTAGAAATAATTTAAAAAAACAAATGAAGGAAATAGTCATTACTTAAATTTAAAAATGTCTAACTACTTTATCAATGAATAATGGAACTGGCTCTAGCCACCTAGTGAAACCAGAGAAATAGACTTGAGTCTTACTAATTTTGAACTTTTTTGTCATAGTATATTTAAAAGCTCTGCACAAGTTTTGACAAAAAGCAGATGGCACTGGCATTCCAGACGCCTTTTGTTTATCAGACTGTCATCCTGCCTTAGTTAATGGTTGACCATAACTGGTAGACGAGGCCAGAACTAGGTCATTTATTAGCAGAGTCTGCTCCAATGCCTTTCTTCCTTACATGGAACTTCCTACAGTGTTTCTTTCTGCCAAACTGAAGATACATCTTTACAAGAAAATAGTGGATTGTTGTTTGCCTATAAGGCAAGCTTAATTATAGATTTATTGGTGTGCCCTTTCTCCAAAGTTATGGCCTAATAGTTAATGACAGTCTATTTTTTATTACTACCAACCCCAGGTTATTAAAACAGCAGTGGCAGCCACAGCAACAAAATCAAAATGCAACGTCATTGGGTGAGCTCTGTTGGCATTAAAAAGATTGCTTTGTGTTTACCTTCTTACGTAGTTAAAGATTAAAGCAAGCAGTCGTTTGTGTGCACAAAATGTACTAGATCAACACAAGGTTAATATCACCCTGATCCTATTCTGTTCATGTGTTTATCACAGTATCAATATCAAATTAGCATGACACAAACAGTCAAAGTGAAATGCATTATAGCAGGCTAGTATGTTTTCCATTGCATCATTCTGGTGGAAGTGCATCTGTTAGCAGTACCTAATTGTCCATCCTCTGAGATTACCACTGAATAGTCTAGACAAGCTGTTGGCCTCCTTAAGACCCCCCCCCATGCCCCATGCTCTCAGGGGGGCTAAAAAGCTCAGGTTTGGAGAAACATCTCCCTGCAGACCACCACCATGGCATGTTGTCATGGCATCAAAACATTACAGCCAATCACCATGTGCCAACACGAGCCTCTCACACAAAATCCTCAAATTTAACTATACAGCATTAAGGACCATATCACATAAGGAACAAAAAAGATGTTAAAGAGTTCCATAGAAATATGGTCAAATGTAAGTGTTTTGGTAGAATCACTATTCCAGAACTGCATGACGTAGTTCTGCTTCTCATTTAAGTAGGCTAATCAACAAGTATCACTTGAAATATGATGTCTTCCCTTACTTTTGAGAATCTCCTCATATGACTATGAAAATGATGCTTGCATACTTTACATTATGCTGTCAAAGACATACAATGGGCTCAACATATCTAGAGAGCATCAAAAAAGAGGAAGTATGTTAATAAAAACAGCACCATCGTAGGAAAGAGCACACAGGACCCTGACATTTCATGTTATCTGTAGATTTTGGCTAAGGCTGAGGAAAAACATATAATCTAATGCATCATTAGATTTGAATTTCATTTCAGTAAAAACAAATACTGAACTAAGAAATCCAAAAGAAATACTTTCAGCTCATCATCAGCTCATTTACCAGAACTACAGTATCACAATATCTGTTTCCTCATTCATTTTTTCACAAGTCTCTTTTGTGATTTTTTAAAAATGTTGTGGATTGGTCTGTTTTGCCTGACTTGGGAGCTAAACTCCTAACAGTCTTATAAGATGTACTGTCCCTATGTTTTGCCTCTGTTTTTTTTTCTCAACAGGTATAGCATATTAAGTAGGATTCATTCTAATTGATATCCTTAGACGGTTTGCTGGCAGTAACACATAGAGATATGTAAATACATCTTCATAAAGAAGTGTGCAAAAGACACTTGCAAAAAAAGGAAACAGCCATTTCCTGATATGAGCAAACTAATGATGGCAGTCGGTTCTCTTTCAGGAAGAAAAAACTGTTCATTTCACCAAATGTGGTGCTACAGGTTTATGATATGGTATTTTATGTGATGATGTGATGATAATTTAATAATGAACTGATCCATTGTTAATAATAAAGGTACCAAAAAGGATTCTTTTGTCTCTTTTTTTTAAGGGATCACTCCAAAGAATTCCTTTTGACACCTTTATTTTTAAGCATGCATTTCACATAAACACTGTGGCTTGTACAGTATGTTCTACCAGACTTTTGACTGTTTTTACCATCCCACAGCATTTGGATGATAAATCCAGGCTGCTTGCCTGTGGTTACTCTGAGCTCCATCCCAGAAGACTGGTTGCAGTGCTGCTGATGAAACCTTGCTTAGCTCTAAAGGTGTCAGTGCCAGTTCTTGTTATGAGTTCATTCAGGTATAGAGTTACATCAGCCAGATCTCTGCTGCCTCTAATGTACCTCGAGGAGCAGCACAGTGGGGCTTCCATCACCCCCAAAGGACAATAGGAGGAAATATCAGAAGTGTTTACCCAACCATAGTGACACCTCAACACCCAACAGTCTGCTGGGGGGCAACTGCGTTGTTTTTATCTTTAAAAACATCAAAAGATGCTCCTGCTGATATTATTAACCCATGGATATCGCACACTCTGATTTTGTTATTCCGTTTATATCGCCATAGTTATGGAGACGCACCACTGGAAGAATCCATAGTCCTCAAATGAACACTTTCAAGTAGTTCTTTGTTTTGGGCTGTGCTGAGCCTGGAAACTAACCAACTTCCTCATGCACCAGTACATAGGGCATGTGGAGGGAACCTGCCAGTCATCAGCCAGATGACTTTCTGCTCCCCATCTGTGGTTGAAATCTTCTACTAAAAAAAGAAAAGGCGAGGCAGGAACCTCCTCCGCACTCTGTCGAGTCACATGATGTCACTGCCTCTGCCTGATTAATGTTTCCCTCCCTGCTTGGGTGTCTGTTTTTTAAAACTGGTGTTCAGCAGCCAATGGCAAGAGAACAAGTCACAGGCTCAGACAGAGGGACCATACACAAGGCGGCACGCACTCCATCTCATGATAGCACCTCGGTTGCTTTGCTAAACAAATGAGGTGGGACAGATTTTGGTCTAATGGGAGGTGAAAGGGAACAGCAGAGGCAAATTCTATCCTTGGAAGTCAGATCAACAATTAATGCCAAAACTGCAATCTGCTTGCCAGTCCTTTATGTTTTTTGTGCACAATATACAAAACAGTCAATGTTGAGAATATATCATAATTTAAAGCACACGCATTCCTAAATCGCCTGCCTGGGCTTGACTACTCTGATTAAGTTGTCATTGAAACTTTTGACATCACTCACGCTTCTGATTAAGTATGTGATAGAGAAGCAGAACCATATACCAGCCTGCTAGTATATAAGACACATATACTAGCAGCTAGTATACACTTCCTTCCAAGTATGAAAAAGAAAAAAGTGTGATAAATGTGTAATGCTGCATGTCTGACCTTAGAATGAGATCATTTAGAAACGTGCCTCGACGGAATATATGAAAACAGACGGAGAGAAAGGCCTTGTTCATTTGTCATATAAAGACAGCACATGAGTATTTAAAGAGGAAGCACAGCCATACTCTGTAGCTCAGTACTGTATCTCTCAGCATCGTCAATTTAACCAAATTTTTTATTGTTTTTTGTTGCTTCATTCTTCGTTGTTCTTTCACCACAAAACACGGCATGCATTTCATAGACATACCACACAGGCCTGGGGAATTCATGCGATCAATCCTGGTGTTGTCACTGAACTATAAACTAACAAATGCAAGCAAACAACAACCACTGGATGCCAGATACATGTTTTTACTCTCCGAGCCAGAGAAGAACCCAGACTCAGGTAGGGTATCCAGGTAACAACATCCTGGATGGGGGGACCACATGCCTTTAGGTTGTCCCTTTTATAGACACAACAACCCTGAACAACGGATTTTTTCATGCTTTTCAGGGGTCTTTTTTTAAATGCTTTTTCTCAAAGGGGCCTGAGAAAAAAATGTATAACCCAGTGGAATCCTATACATGTGGAATACCCAATTTATGTGACATGTGAAAGACAACACTGCAGCTGGAAGACCTACTTCACTCAACTAGTTCAGTTACTGATTCTACATTCTTTATTCTTTATTTGCTGCTTGGGACCAGGGTTATATTATTATATTATTGTTTATTTAATACTTGCCTGGTCATGTGTGTGAATATATACATAAATATTGTACACACCACCCATTCCTTCTAAGAAAATGAGTAACAGATGGTAACTGTGACCACCAACATATCTTATTGTGACCTCTACATAAGGATCCAAAAAGACTGATGAATTTACTCGGATCAGCATAATAGTTACGAAACAGAAATCTCAGGACTACACTACTTTTGTCCAACAACATGTTTATGTATGCAAAGACAGAGCCTTAGAATTGTGTGCAAATTGAAGTTGAAGTTGAGATGTCTAGTTCTGTGGAAATCAATTGCCTGGAAATACCAAAATAACAGTTATTAATATAAAATGTTTTCTTCCCTTTTTGGCTTATTCCTTGTAATTATATTACCTGAGGCAATTTCACTTTAAATGTCCTTTTCCTAACTGAACCAGCACTACTTCCCTGAAACATTCTAGCTGATTATGAACAAACAAATATTATATAATATTACATAACTACAGTGGGGGAAATAATTATTTGCTCCCCTGCTGAATTTATAAGTTTGCTGTCTCTATTTTATGAGGGTTTTTTTTTTTTTTTTTGGGGGGGGCGCGAATTGAGAAACATGATTAGTTGCCAAGGTACACCTCTTCAAGGAGTACCTTAGTGACTAATCACGTTTCTCAATCCGCTTTCCCCCCCCCAAAAAAACCCCCCCAAAAAAACAGACTTTCTTTGACCGGTGTTGTTTAGGTATCGTTTGAAAGGTGTTTAGGTGTACTCAGCGTGCAGTAACTTGGCTGAATAGTGGATGTTGACTTAAGTTTAGCTTTACAGACTACTTGAGCACTGTTGTACGTCGCTCTGGATAAGAGCGTCAGCTAAAAGCCGTAAATGTAAATGTAAATGAGGTAGTTTCATTTTTATGGAGAGAGACAGAATATCAAGAAAAAACATGTTACATAAAAGTTATAAATTGATTTGCATCTCATTGAGTGAAATAAGTATTTGATCCCCTACAACCCAGCCAGACTTCTGGATCCCACAGACTGCTGCACACAGTTTACAATCAATCTATTAATTACAGAAACTCCTGATCTTAACTCATTATGTGTATAAAGCACACCTGTCCACAGAATCAGTTTCTTCCATTTCAAGCTCTCCACCACCGTGGGCAAGACCAAAGAGATGCCAAAGGACGTCAGGGACAAGATTGTAGACCTGCACAAGACCATCAGTTACAAGACCATCAGCAAGAAGCTTGGTGAGAAGGTGAACTGTTGGTGTGATTATTCGGAAATGGAAAAAATATAAAATGACCATCAAAAATTGGGGGCAGCTGGATGGCCTAGTGGTTAGGGCGTTGGCAGAGGATTGGGGTTCAAATCCCAACTGCTAGTGTCACTGCTGAGATACCCTTGAGCAAGGTACCATCCCCACACACTGCTCCCCGGGCGCCTCAAGGGGGCAGCACCACTGCTGCACCACTGGTGAATGGGTTAAATGCAGAGAAACAATTTCCTCCTAGATAAATAAAGTATTCAAAAAAAACCAAAAAAAAAATTACCCTCAGTCTGGAGCTCCATGCAGTATCTTGCCTTATGGGGTGGACAATCACGAGAAAGGTGAGGGATCAGCCCAGAGCTTGTTAATGATCTGAAGACAGTTGGGACCACAGTCACTTAGAACACCTTTGGTAACAAACTACATCATAATAGATTGAAATCCTGCAACGTCCTCCTGCTCAAGAAGGCACATATACAGCCAATCTTAAGTTTGCCAGTGAACATCTAAATGATTCAGAGAAGGCTTGGGAGAAAGTGCTGTGGTCAGATG
>JBBJLS010000018.1:4002286-4022439 GCA_037577275.1 Bryconaethiops microstoma | reverse complement strand
AATCCAATGTGGTGGCATGCAGAGCCCAAATCATGAAGATTGTGTCACTGTCCAAATATTTTTGGGCCTAACTGTATTTAGGAAATTGGCTTGAAGCCAACCCTAGAGCACATTTTAGGGATAGTCCCTTAATGACTCAGTCTTTAAACAGGCAGTTTCACTGCGAACAAAAAAGATCATTGCTCAGCTCAGGTGTTCCAAGCCGCAATGATGTAACCCAAGCTGTGAATTAATAGTTTGTGTTCAG
Organism: Bryconaethiops microstoma; assembly: GCA_037577275.1. Lineage (NCBI taxonomy): Eukaryota > Metazoa > Chordata > Actinopteri > Characiformes > Alestidae > Bryconaethiops > Bryconaethiops microstoma. Next base: position 4,022,192 of record JBBJLS010000018.1, on the reverse strand, counting down.
GTGAATTTAGTAGTCAAATACTGACCATTATATTTGATATGGTTTCTGAACAAACATATGATTATATAATCTTCTCACCAAGAGGTTGTCACAGATACCGCAGGCTATCTTGCCAAGTGTGTTGGCATCAAGTGGGGCAATGACTAGCAGGTTGGCCCAACGTCTCAGCTCTATGTGCAGAACGGGGTCTGAGCGCACTGACCACATCTGCAACACATACAACTCACATGGTAATCTCCTCATGACTTAGATATACTAGAGATCATAGACTTCCATCAATCAGCCATAACATTAAAATCACATGCCTAATATTTGGTAGGTCCCCCTGAATGTTCACTTGACAGGTGCCACTGTAACCAATGTTGTTCACTACACCTGTCAGCAGTTTAAATGGTGTGGCTGATCATATTTATGTGTGCACACGAAATATGACTTACCTTCCACTCATCCTTGTCTGTGTAGACACGGACAGGGACCTCAGCAATGTTGTAAAAATGAGTGGCGTGGTCTGTGGTTACCACACGTACATCAATCTTCAGTAGAGAGACATTTTATCAGTATGACAGGAAGTTTGTTATAATATTTTTACAAGGTGAGGGATATATTAATTATATATATAGATATTCAATTATTTCCTTTAATTAAAAATCTACAATAGCACTATAAGAAACTTTACACTTTCTACAGTGTTGTATAATTCTTCCAAAATAAACAATATATTTGCTTCCTGCTGTACCATCTCATATAATCTGTATTTGTCTAGTACACTTTAGTGAACCATGGCCATTTTCTGAATGTATAACATGACTCTAATATGAAATCTGAACATTACTATAATTTATTTTGGTCTCCTTCTGTAAATCTGTATGTTCCAACTTTTTAGTAAGTAAATCTAATTTTATATTTTTTTTATAAACTGGTTAATTTTTAGCAGACTATGTATTTAATTGGCTGACTCGTTGCACAACTATGTTCACCGTATGTTTTCATTTGACTACTGTTAAATCAAACTGGAGGTTTGTAGTTACAGCAGTTAGATTTGCATCATCTTTGTATCCAACTGACATTTTCACATAAACTTTAAAGAAATATTCGTATATACTACTAATACTACTAATGTATACTAATAATATATATAATTCCTATTAAATACACCTCACAGAGGCTTACACATCTGTGATTGTAATAAAGCCCCACTTGCTACTGAATTGCACCGGCTGTTCACACTGTACTGTACACAATAGACCGTTTTCTGCCTAATCCAGGTTATTCTCCACAGCTCACAAGCGAAATGAGGTCTCCAACACCTATCACCAATGGACAAAAATCACCACATGGTGGACACATCAGTGAACTACAAGATTAAGTGAGTTTCCACCCCCACACGCCAACTACACTAATGGACAAAAGTACTGTGACACCCCTGTTTTTCAGGGTTTGGGGTAGGTCCCTTACTTTCAGTGAAGGGTAATTTTAATGCTTCAGCACACCAAGACATTTCGGACACTGCCATGCTTCCAACAGTTTGGGGAAGGCCCTTTTCTATCCCAGCATGACTGTGCTCCCAGTACACAAAGAAAGGTCCATAAAGACAAGGTTGTAGGAGTTTGGTGTGGAAGAACTTGACTAGCCCGCACAGAGCCCTGACCTCAACCCCATCAGACACCTTTGGGATGAACTTGAAAGATTTTGAGCCAGGCCAATATCAGCCAGCGGTCGAAGTCCAATATCAGTGCTTGGCTCTATAGGAAGGAATGGGCACAAATTCCTACAAAAACAATCCAGAATCGTGTGGAAACCATTCCCAGTTGAGTGGAAACTGATATAGCTGCAAAGGGGGGGGAGGGGCGACACGGACAGCAATATTATGTATTTGAATGCAATGTCATTCAAGTCCCCGTCGGTGGAAAAGTCAGGCGTCCCAATACTTTTGTCCATATAGTGTATAAAATACAAAGCGTCTATTAACAGTGCAGTGCTACCGTTAAAGCTAATACTGTTTTACACACTTACACCAGGGACTTCAAGAAGCTGAGACACCAGCAAAGGCACTTTAAGCGCCGCCACACTGCCGGTGACACCGACCAAAACACGGTACTTGGAAGCATCTTGGCTCAGGTCTGGTATCGGACTGTTGGAGTCAGAATCGGGCTGCATTTCACTAATCTGAGTTAAGTAAACAACAGGAGACTGTTTGTTTTGATGGAGATAAAAAGTTACTACAGAACTGGTGTCTCATCTTTACAGGCACGCAGCTCAAAGGTGGGTGCGCTCGTAATGTGTAACAATATTAAACGACAAGGAAATACAAGCATATTTACCAATTAAATTGTTAATTTCTATAATTCAGCCCAACTATTGGAGACCACGACCACAGTATACTTCCGTCAACATTACTGCGTCACGTGATGCAAAACTAGCAACATCGCCCCTACAGGCTGCCGGATGTGCTTCCTGGTGGTGCATTTTTTTTGATAATTTGTGAAAAATGAATGCCAAGGTCTTTTTAAAAGGTACATCTCCTAAAAAACGCATTTTGCCTGGTCCTGGTGCACTCCTGCACTGCACGACTGTGCTCAACTGTGGACTGTTATCCTCACTTAAAACCCAGTGAAGGGTTTTAATATTTTATGTATATGTGTAAAATAAGACATTGCTAAGATCACGATATTGTTTATCGTAGCCAGAAGGTGAAAAGCTTAAACGTGCAGTGCAGTGCAGTACAGTGCAGTGCAGTACAATACAGTACAGTACAGCACAGTGCAATGGTGTGCAGTGCAGTACAATGAAGTGCAGTGCAGTACAATGCAATAAAGCAATGAAGTGCAGTGTAGTGCAGTGCAGTACTCCTGCAGCATCATAGATGTGATCACATTTGATCCGGTAAAAGTCAGTAGTGTGTTTGGTGTTTTGTGAGACCAGATGAAGTGTTTAATCATGCAGTGCAATACGGTCCAGTACAGTACTCTGAAGTGCAGTGCAGTACTCCAGCAACACGACTATATATTACTCATCATAGATGAATCACATTTGATCTGGTAAAAGTCAGGAGTGTGTTTGGTGTTTTGTGGGAGCAGGTAAAGTGTTTAATCATGCAGTGCAATGCGGTCCAGTACAGTACAGCACAGTGAGACGAGGTGCAGTTCAGTCAGTACAGAACTCCAGCAGGGCGCCTGCGTGCGCAAGCACAGCGAACCCCGGCCTTGCGGACGCGCGCGCGCCTCTTCGAACATTCTGGGCAAATTCTCGCGGTGTCTTCCGGCAGCTCGCTCGGCATGAGTCTGAGCTGCTCATTCATTCTAGGTTTTAGGAGGTGAAGGAGAGGCTCGTCCTTACAGCTCCGCGATGCAGGCTCTCACGCCTCACGTGTTCTGGGCTCAACGGCACGGAGAAATTTACCTGCGGGTGGAGATCAGCGACGCCAAGGTGAGATCTCTCTGCTCTTTAACACGGAGCGGGCTGGCTAACACGGGCTAACTGCAGCTGTAGGGTATTTACACTCACATCTACAGACGATTTTATCTAGAACGACCTGTACTGACGATTTATAGTCCACGAAGTCAACGTCAATCACACTAGTAAACCTAGACTTACATTATCAGCTTCTGAAAGACTGATTCTGCCAGAGCTGGAGTTAATACTCCAGGGCCCTGACACTGCACACGGAAGACAGCTCTCGAATTTTAATGCAGCGAGTTACAATTTAAGAAGAGCTACTACCAAACCCTGATAGGGTCATTAATTTTTTGTGCATTTTTTCCCCAACATGCACGTTTATGTAACTTGAGGTAAAGAAAACCAAAACAGAACGGAGTTTGGTTAATAAAATAGATGTCAGCTACATTATAGCTTACTATTATATTATGCATATTTTATATTATACTGTTGTGTTGTAGTTTTTATTGTTCTGGATATGTTGCTTCTACTTTCTTTTTTTTATTCCGTTCCCTTTGCTGCTGTAACAATGCAAACTTCCCACTTGTGGGACTAGTAAAGTGTTATCTTATTAATAAAACGTGGGCCTAGTGGCTAGGGAGTTGACCCTGTGATCAGAAGGTTTTGGGTTCGAATCCCAGGACTGCTAGTGGTCACTGAGGTAACCTTGAGCAAGGTACTGTCCCTACACACTGCTCCCCAGCGCTGCTTTGCAGTCACAACAGCACTTGTTGGATGGGTTAAATACAGAGAAAGAATTTCACATTGTTCACACTGTGTGCTGTTGTGTTCAAGTGTGAGAAATGGTCCCTTTACACTTTCTAAATAAAGGCTATTTCTCAATACATGCAACAGTTGATGAGTATCCAATGACTTATTGTGTGTCCAGGCCCAGAACTGTGGTCTCCTCCACCACTAGCCCTCCATCCCACTCACAATTTCAGGTCATAATTTATTTACAAGCATCTTCAGGTGGTGGATGGTTTGTACACAGGGATACTTGTTCCCCCTGAAACACCTGATGCTGTCACCCTACCCCCTATCCTTTCAAGTCATTTACACACTGCTGTATTTAGAGGGAATGTCTTCTTAGCATCTACCATGCCCCTATAAACCTGTACGTATAATACCAGCCCTGTTTAGGAGAGGTAGCCTCTCAGATAGTAGTGGTATTGTTCTGCTTCCAGAGAATGAGTAATAACTTATTGTGAACCCAGGTTTAATGCAAATCAGGATATGGCCAATAACATGCTGTTGTTTTTAGGTCATTGTTGCTAGGTAACTATCTTCAATCTTTAACGTAAGTCATTAGAGTAAGGCAGAATAAGTTTGACTTTTCATCATGCTTAGTCAAACAGCGCCTCTGTTTCTAAAACATTCTCTTCTAGTATACCTTCATATCAGGTATGGTTGTGTTTGTGCCCTCTATTTCGTAACTAAGTTAACCATTGAAATGATGTAAATGGTACCGTTTGGTCTGCAGAGGCACAGCACTGTGTTTTCCCTTTTGCATGTTTTAAAATGGGAAGTTTGGAATGCAAAAGTGGGAACAGACCTTGTAATGTTTGTACTTTCGCAGAATCTTGACATCAGCGTACAAGAGAACACCCTCCACTTCAGAGGTGAGCTATTTTTCATCTTCTGTAGCTACCCAGTTTAACAGCTTTGCTCTTCAGCTGTGTCACTCATTTTTGCTTGTGTTTTTCGAGGCCAGGGTCATGGAGCAAGAGGAGAAAATGAATATGAATTCAGCTTGGAGTTCTTAAAACCAGTGAAACCCGAAGTAGGATCCAGTTTTACCTCTTCATTCATGAGCAATTGAATGTGTATAAGTTAATTTACTTTTCAGTTTTACTAGGTAGGAAGGCTATATTTTTGCATTGTGAAACCTTTTAGAACTAGTATGTTCACAGTAGACTTGTGTACAAAATAATGAAAACTGAGATAGATAAAACAAGAAAATGCTGTGATGAATGTTTGCATATTTTTCAATAAGACATGGCCTATGGCATAGGAACATGCAGTGTTTTTTTTTTTTTGTTGTTGTTTGTTTCGTTTTGTTTAAAGCAAGCATCCTCTTCTATCTGTAGAAAGGGGTTGCCTATCTATATCTGCATGCAGGCTATCTGAAGCTTGGTGTTTCTATGACTGGCAAACCTGTGTATGAGACCTTCTTTCATAGTGCCATATCTTATGATGATTTGTATTTCTTTAGAAATTCAGATATGTATTTTAGTAACATTAGTCATTGATGTTTTTGTTGTGTTTGTGTCTAGATAAAGCAAAAGTCCACTGAGAGGCAGGTGAACATGACAGTGAAAAAACAGGAGCACCGCTGGTGGGATCGACTTACCATGCAGGAGAAGAAGCCGCTCTTTCTGGGCCCTGACTTCGATCGCTGGCTGGATGAGTCAGATGCCGAGATGGAGCTGAAAGAAAAGGTTGGGGATGGGGAAAATTAAATATTTATTTACAAGTGCAGTGATGTTTCAGAAGGAGACGTTTTCACTTTCACTGACTGGTTTGTTTGTGTATGCAGGAAGAGAAAATAAACAAAGTGAGCATTGAGTCAAGGGTTCCAAAGGACCGTAAGTGAGCTGTCAGATCTCCCAAAAAACGATTTACAAATGAAAAAGCAGAAATGAGACATCCAGTATCATATGCTTTTTCTCTCAGCTTACCTAGGCTTGAAGAAGGGATACCTCTTTATGTACAACCTGGTCCAGTTCCTTGGGTTCTCATGGGTCTTTGTCAACATGACTGTTCGTCTTTTCATACTTGGGCAAGGTGAGGATTATTAATGTCTGTTATTTTGATAGCTAGCATACACGATTTTACTTGATGCTTTCAGCATCCTTTTTGATGTGCAGCTTACAAAATATTAAAAACGATATTGTCTGTATAATGGAGACAGAGTAGGCTTTATTTTAATAAGACATGTTGACTATCATTACTGTTGTAGTGAGTTAATTTTCTCTGTTCCCTCCCTCTAAAAGTGAAAAATTTGTTCTATAGTTCTAATCTTTAGCCTGAAAAAAGTAAATGATTGTCACAATAATCGGTGGATTGTTTGATTACTTATATAAACAAAACTCTTTGGTAATAATTTAGCTCATGTTTGAAGAAGGAAGGCTTGTGTGTATTGCACTAAGAACATTTCTGACCTCAATCCTTTGAAAGGGTTTTCCAAGAGGAATGAGCCAAAATGTAACCATGATGCTGCACAAGCTTACTTCTAGAGCCGATCTTGCCAAAAGTAGCTTTGCCTACACTTATGAATACATATGTTTTTGTTCATATTAATTAATACAAAGTCAAGTATGGAAACTTGGAAGTATGCACTGGAAGCATATGAAATAAAAATAAATGACTGAATACTTATTTCCCACTCACTGTATTTTGAACTCTTCATAATCTTTCTATTTCCTCTTATTTTAATAGATTCTTTCTATGACACATTTCACACAATTGCCGACATGATGTACTTCTGTCAGATGCTGGCAGTCATCGAAATTGTCAACCCTGCTCTGGGATTAGTTAAGACTGGAGTGATGCCTGCTTTCATACAGGTTAGGTCATACATAAATAAGTACATCTACTGAACATCAACCCTATTAAAATGTTACACTTAATAAAGGAAAAACTGTTTTTGAACTCTTTAATAGGTGACGGGGAGGAACTTTATCCTTTTTGTCATCTTTGGTAGCCTAGAGGAGATGCAGAACAAACCAGTTGTTTTCTTTGTCTTCTATCTGTGGAGTGCCATTGAGATATTCAGGTAAGCTTTTAAATGTAAACTGCCAAAATGTAATAAACCTATTTACTAATTTAGTCTAAAGACGCACACAATGAAAACTTTCAGTACTGAACAGCTGATAAAACCATCTGGTTCGAATTCAAGTAAATTAAGTCTGTCACACACAGCCCACCTATCTACAGGGCATCCTCTTTAAGCACCCATACTTTAGTGCAGAGGTTGTCACTTCCTATTCTTTTATGGTCTGAATTATAACAGCATAAAAATAGGAGAGAAGTGAGATTTTGGTGGTTTAGGAGAAAATGTGAGATGAATATGTTGACTTATTTTATGTTCCTCAAACATTTTTCCATTACACACCTTAGATATCCCTTTTATATGTTGGCTTGCATTGATACTGAGTGGAAAATGCTAACTTGGCTCCGGTATACAATTTGGATGCCTCTCTATCCTCTTGGTGTGTTGGCTGAATGTGAGTATAGTAATGTTTAGGCTCCATAAGCTATATGAGTTGCTGTATGTTGATTTTTACAAGCCATTCACCAAATTTCAACTTCATTTGGGTAAAAGGTTTGTTAAAGCCAGCATTTTTCTTGTCCTTCAGCTGTGGCTGTCATCCAGTCTATCCCCATCTTTGATGAGACTAAATTCTTAAGCATTCGCCTACCAGAAGCCCTGGGTTCCTCCCTCAGCTTCTCATACATTCTGCAGCTCTACCTGCTGCTCATGTTCCTGGGTGCGTCTGTCTTCTTAAAATTGCACTTGTTTTCTAGTAACAGCGGTATATTCTTATAGATCTTTGAGCACTGAACTTTACAATATTGCTGCACGCTTTCAGGACTCTTCGTCAACTTCCGCCATCTCTACAAGCAGAGGAGGAGACGGTTCCGCACCAAGAAGAGGAAAGCCCATTGAAACGGCTCCAGGAGAACGAACACCCATACTTCAGCTTCTCGCCTTTACAGTCCTACAGTACAGAGGTCCTTTTCTTCTGTCCTCCTGCTCCCTCCATCTCTACACCCTGTCACAGAGTTATTATAAAGGCAGAACCATTTGTCCTGCCTCTATCCAAACTAAACAAAGTGCATTTATTGTTTAACTCTCATGTTTAAAAGGTCCAGGGCCAAGCTACTATACATTACAAAAAATTATCATCAGAAGGGGATCTTTGTGTCTTTGATACTAGACAGGCCTGTGAAAGAATTTATAGTGACAGATAACATCCCATTGTAAGCTGTATGTCTGATTCAGATAGAGTAGTAAGAAAACTGACTTGGCAAAAAAACATTAACATTTCATGTTTTTGTTCATTCCCTGGGATGTGGTTGAGTATGGTCCTCTCTACTAAACACCCCAAGACAACCTGGTAATGAGACCAAGAACCTCAGGGACAGTGACATTGTGAAACAAAGTACGTTGGAAAACCACAGGAGGGGTCACGTTCTGCTACAATAGAGACCAGACATGCGGTCCACAGCTACTGGATGACACATACTAATTCCTTTGTTTTAAATAAAGATTTCAAAGTAACAATTTCCAGTCATGCCTTAACCACCTTACAAAGCAAAAGTGAAACACTTTTATTTGGTCAAGGGTAGAAAATGCTATATACATAAAACCACCTGTCACAAAACAGATTCTTCAGATTCCTCTGCCTTTTCAATGGCCTTGTTTTTTTTTTTTAAATAGTAAATGCAGACAAATGCATGCCATAAAGGACTTGGTTCACATGTCAGAGTTCATAGTTTATTTAGTTCTAAGACTTGTGAACGTGGCTTTTGGAAATATAACGGTGCCACACGGTTTGTAAGTAACCTGTTCTAGGGAGGATACTGAAAAGGTTCCACCCATTAAATGTTTTTGTTTTACATCCTGTCAGCTCCACCTCCTCCCCCTGAAAAGTCTGTGAGCATGGGGGTGATGTTATGTTCAAAGGCAGCATACTGCGAGTCACCAGTACTGGCCAGTTTGAGCTGCTGGGCAGCATGAGACAACTGGAAGGCAGCGTCTGGATGTGCAGAGTCAGGCAGGAGGGTACACTCTCTCTCCAGCAGCTCAGCCACACCTTTCAAAAGCTCCCAGAAACCGAAGGCCAGAGCAGCCTTCCGCAAACGATTCAGCTCCTTTAACACACATACAAAAGACGTTTTCAATCCTTAATGTCAAATACAATGTGCAGTACTCTACAGGCAATCACTTTGATACTCACTTTGTAGAAAGTCTGCGTTTTCTCTGGAAGTTTTCTTGCATTTCGGAGGATTTTCTGCACGTCTGTCTGTAGTCAAAAGAAGGCAGTACATTTTTTTCAAAAGTCTTTGATGTTATTGAGTAATTGTGTGATAGTCATGGTAAAATACCTGCAGTCCGCTGGCTTTGATCCAAACAGTGACATTCTGCGCGTAGCTACGTTTGTTTTTGGGCTGAACAGGGAAAGGGCTTTTACTGTCATCTTCACCATAGGGATTCTCTAAAGCATCTGGAAAAAGGAGTTTATGAAATTTTCATCATAAATTGTACAGACTTTAGATATACTTTGACAAAGGGGACACTTCCATCAATGATGGGAATGCTATCAATTTGTGTAATCAATTTATGTAATACACAAAACTGCACACTCAAAGACTATACATTTTTAACAAACAGATAAATAGATTAGGAATACATATTACAGACAAGTTCCTTTCAAATGATCATTTTGTGCCAAAAAGCTGTGTTCTACCTGAGATAGGTCCAAGCTGAGAAATTTTCCCCAGCCATGGAAGAGGCTCTGGGCCAAGCTCAAAAAGTGACATCATTAAATTTGACTTCTTTTTACTATCTGCCTGGGAGTAGAGCATCCCATACCAGTCAGGCCTGACAGAGGAAGCTCATGATTAGAAATGAAATTCATTACAAACTAGCATATTAAATCACTGCTTCACTGTGGTGATTAAAATCAACAATTTTATCCAAGAGAACACATACAACAGTTGGCCAACATAATTCACTGACATCTTTACCTGACTGTACAGAACATTGTGCAAGGTTTTATTTGATTTTTTCCAGTTTCTTACCCCAACTGCACAAGAGCGACCATGCCCTCAACTTTGAGACTGCCATGCAGGAGGACACAGAAGTTGGGGCTTTTTCCTGCCATTTGATTGGTTGAGGTCTCCTCTTCCATGTCATCAGTAGTCCCTGTTCCCACCTCGTCTGCTTCTGAGAGCAAACGCAAAGGCAAGAATAATCCCTTTATCTCTGAAAGCAATTAAATTAAGGAACAAATATGAAACAAATGAAATGAGAACCTTTGTTAACTGCTATGGGGAGGACCAGGTGTCTGGACAAGACTGGAGGACTGGCGATATCTCCGATCTCAATGAAGCCCACAATCTCCAACTCTGAGGAAAAAAAAGAACAAGTTCGGTCATATTTGCATATTCCACAACTGGGGACATTTCTTTCATAGACGACTCCTAAACACTTTACAACAATATATGAATCAACATTATCTAAGCATTGTAACAAAGTAATACAAGTCAGGACATGTAAGTATGCATGAGAAATTACATTATACTAGGACACAAAAGACAATGTGCTTATCTAAAATGCTAATATAAAAGTATAGGCTCTCTGCTTCTTTTTCTGGGATCATCCCCTACACATATCCAAATCATAAGCCAAATCCTTCCTAAACTGCCTTTAGAAAATGTGAGCAAGGAGTACTTGGAATTAAGCAAGACAACAGAATTTCAGTAGCTGCAGTGCACATAGGCCCAATTCACTTTGTGTATGTCAAAATAAAAAAACACAATACAGAATTACTTATGCAGAGCTACCTTAGACACTTAATTATTTTACAATTCTTTCTTACTCCTGTGGACGAACCTGAGAGTACAGTTTTTGGTACCGGATCAACTTCCTCATCCAGCAGCACAGGCTCTGGCCTGGGGAACACCTGCACATCTGAGGCCAAATTCCCACAGCGCAACACTGCATGGAAGGGTGTATATGCGTGATCAATCAGCTTCCTGCCAACACACAAGAACACAGAATCACAATCACAGCCCACCCATGGTGTTTCTAAAACAATGAGCACAGTCAGTCTACTCAGCAGTTACTTGTTGCACAAAAGCATGTTCAACAGGTGCAGCAGCAATGTCACACACCCAAACATTGCTTGAACACTCTTTAGACATAGTGGTCCATCCATTGTAAAAATCTGTCCATCTCCACCACTTAATGTGAGCAGTTGCTCCAAATTGTCCATGGCATCAGTGACTTGAAGCTGCAGGAAAAATATGGACACATGTAAACAAACAATACGATGCAGGATCAGACTGTACTATTAAATAACGTGGCACTGCATATTATTAATTATATTTAGAATGATTCATATTTAATGGTCATTTCTCATGAATACCTCCTCTGGACTGGAGATGCACATGATGTACAGTTTGGAAGGAAAAGGGAAGGGTAAGGGGAACTTCTTGTCCTCTCCACGTTGTTTCAGCGTGGCCAGAGAGTGGCGCAGAGAACCACGGCCAATGCCAAGAGATCCATCAGTAATCAGCACCACCTATAGGCCATCAAATGAAGCAAAGCAATCAGAACTGACATTAATCTCAACCAAGGTTGTTAATATTAACATAATCAGACTGTTCCCACATACAATCAGAGACAAAGGCAGTCAATGGAAGTATACTAATGCTGATTTCTTAAGCACTTTTATCTTTATCGAGTGAATACCCTCCTGGAGTAAAACATTAAGCCTAATTTCTCTGACTAATATTCTCGTTTAATGAAACATCTCTCTGTTTTATCAAACATGTATTACCTGGCAGGGACAGGTGCTACCCCACTCCTGCTGTACAATGTTACTGACTCCCTGTAGGGCTGACTCCAGGCAGGTTTTATCATAGTCGTCGAGATTGTTCAAGGCCTCCTGCACAACAGTTGTATTAGTACATAACAAAATGAATACATGCTTGTGAGACATCATGATGCAATTAGTCAACATATTAATAAGGGTGTGTTCACATTACTTGCACAGCCAATTAACCCTGAGGTCTTACTTGTGGATTTGTGCCTCAGTTTGAAGCTTTTGAGATATTTAAGTACAAGGCCTTTTAATGTTATTGACTAATACATACAATTACATAGCATGAACAATAAACAGACTAAAACTATAATTACATATAGCTTAATATTCAGAAATATTCAATTTTATCTTTTAAATTTTGTTTTAATGTTTAGGACTGAAACAATATGCAGATTTGAAATCTTGATAAACCAAGATAAAATTAATTATATCTACCAACAAATATCGATAAGTTCAGCATTTAAAACCACAGGAAATTTAAAATAACAATCGGTAAAAATGACATCTATCAGTAAAAATGACCACAGTCTGAAAAGACCTGACAAAAATGATATAACATTATATGAAAAAAATACTGTATATGATGGTGTTTTCCTATTTTTTTTAATAACATTACTGTACTTTAGCACCAGTATCAATCATGTTCGTGTCATACCTGTAGAGTGTTGTAGTCTCTGGTGAAAGGCACTATGAGCTCCCAAAGAGATGAAAACACAACAAGGGCCGTGAACTCTAGCTTGTAATTTGTAGCCATGTGCTCAAACAGCATGGTTAAACCATGAACAGCCAAGTTCTTCCTCTGAAACTCTTCATTGCCCTCCACAGACACAGGTCGTGTCATGGAGAGCGAAGCATCCATCAAAATCACAGTCGGCATGGTTGCTGTGTCCTACTCTCACTGTCAAAACGTTAGGGACGTTCCTGGAACCCACCTATGACAATGTGCAGAAACTGATGATGCCTAAAGGTCACCTAATATGGAATATGCTGTAGATGAAACTATTTCAATACAATATTTAAAAAATAAGTACATGAAACAGTGTATAGAAATTTAAAAGTGTGCCCCTCGGTTCCATAGAAATGACAAAGCTTATTTATAAACTACTGATCTCTACTACATACAATAACAGACTTCTACCCAACATGTGTTATTAGTAATTCACTTCACTATAAGTTTTTGATCTATAGATTTTATTCTCAGCATTCAATAGATATCAGTGTCTTTCATATGGAGTTTTTTCTACAGAATTAAAAAAAATTTTTTAAACCTTTATATTTTATATTGTTCTTGTCTCTGTGCAGCCATAACATAAGCAATTTCATCCAGGATCAGTAGTTTTCTGATTCTGATTCTGGCTGAATCATTCTATAACTAAAGCAGCTGTGTTATATAAACGCAAACTGCATAGCAAGCATCAAGCAACAGCAAATGTTTGCCATGGTATTGAGTCAGTTTCATAAAAAGATACAAACACCAAACAGCAGGAGCGAGAACTTCACTAACACCCCGTTAACACGGCACTAAATAAACCCTATAAAGATTGCTGCCCTTTAATCTGTACACTGCGTATAAAGTAATTCCGCAAGAATACTACATTTAGACAACATATTAAAAAAAATATTTAACACTTTACCCATTTTAGAGGAAAATCACACAAAAGACTCCTCTCAGAGTGTGTGCGCAGCCTATAACAACACCGTGTAGGAACTTTGGAAGGCTGATAATTTGTTCCTAGAACGGAGGGGGCGAGACAGAGAGAAAGAGAAAGAGAGAGAGAGAGAGAGAGAAAGATTACTATTGAAATGTTCAGTATTATTATTATTAGTAGTAGTAATATTGTTATTATCCTTATCTGTATTTGTATTCACTCTATTTTACTTTAGTTTATTGTTAAATCTTTTGTTGTTTCATTTCAATGCTTTGTCAATCTTGTACATGTTCATGGTCATGCCAATAAAGAGAGCGAGCGAGAGAGAGAGAGAGAGAGAGAGAGAGAGAGAGAGATGGGCAAGTTTATTATGCGGGTAACGGTTTGAATGGAAATCCACACTTTGGGTAGTATTAATTAACTGCAGTTTCACTCACACATCTTATTGACGAGAGAAAGAACATGAACGTCTCCAAAAGTGTACCAGAATTTTAGCGTTTGGTTTTCCCGGTATCCTGTCACTCCTCACCTTGAATTTATTGCGTTAGTTTCGCGGGGTGAGCAGGGAAACCGCATACTATTGAAATAATTGAGATGAAAATGGTTCAAGACATAATGAGAGTGTGGGGAGACGGTACACATAATCCTCTTAGTAGACTTCAGGTATTAGGTATTATGCTGATCCACGGTGAAGAGCTGTCCTGCGGTGCGTCCTGATTGACCCAGCATGAGCTCCGAGTTCAGCCCAGCTGTGTGGCCAGCAGCCCTCAGCCCCCCGGCTCCAGCAGCGCTCAGCCCCCCGGCACCAGCAGCAGCACGGTCTCCAGCTGCTCTCCCGAAACCAGCACCACAGACAGCACGGTCATAACGCACCCAGGTATGTCACTTTTTCATCTACGATTTTACCTTAAAACCCACAGAGTGTATTAATTACAGAGCGGTAGACTGGGCTTGTGTAAAAGGGAATGAGGTGAGGGCTGTAATATTCTATTTCCAAAGAGAAAATGTCTTACTGTCTTTTAATTACGATCAAGGACGAACTGATTTTGGTTCAATAGCTGTTTTTTTTTCTTTTCTTGCTTTTCTGTTCCTTGTTTGTTTGTTTGTTTCTTTTTTTCTTTTTCTCAAGACAAATGTTCATTAAAATATAGTGCTGGCTTTAACCTAAACACACTTGAATGAGATCTGTGATAATTTAATTTTTTGAAATAGTTTTATCAGACACATGCTAATATAGACTGTCTTGCTGCACAGTTAGGTTGGTTGTTTCCTTAGGACCCATATGCAAGCAGTGCTATTCACAGCAACCTGTTGATTAAAGGTTGTGCTCAATATTCTTCTATCCACAGCAAGAGGCCAGGAGAGGATCCCTCCAGCGCTGAGAGAATGAGATGGTTTACACTGTGACAGGACATTGTACACCCCATCGTTATTTGGGGGAGATCTTCGCGCATACTAGGTTGCACTGTCCAAAAAAGCGACTTGGTGTCCTTTAGGAAACACAGTGGAAAATGTATCTGACTCGGAGAAAGAGACTTCAGCTGAGCCGGATTATATTTCTCTTGTCTGGGGTTTTGCTTTGTTGTATATACCAGCTTACCATTAGGACCAGGCTACCAGAGCCTTGGCCAGAACCTCAGATTGGAGAAGACCCACAAGATGACCCCGAGGACCATTTGGAGAGAGCAACCGAAGGACCCCCGGAGGAACCTAGAATAACTGCAAAGTTGACCACTGCTGCGGTGGAGCTGGAGGTTACAACCCATACAAATGTGGTGCATTCATCCGAGACAACTGTCACCACCGTGGCCCCTCAGAAAACAGAGACAACAAGTACAACAGAGTTAACCACTATGACAACTACAAACAGGACAATCATTCATTGCATTTATGTGGATCCAGACCTTCCAAAGCCCACTCCAGTTCCCACACCAGTACCTGAAATCACATCACCTGCACCACCAACCACAGCTGCAAGCCCCGCCGAGGCGCCTTACATAAAGGGCGAATACCCTGAGGACATCTTCTCCGTTGAGGATCGGCGGAAAGGCTGGGTGATGCTGCACATCTTTGGGATGATTTACATGTTCGTTTCTTTGGCCATTGTGTGTGATGAGTTCTTTGTCCCTACTCTTGGAGTCATCACAGACAAACTGGAGATTTCGGATGACGTTGCTGGAGCAACATTCATGGCTGCTGGAGGCTCAGCCCCTGAACTCTTTACCTCCTTTATCGGTATCTTCATATCTCACAGCAATGTCGGTATCGGGACCATCGTGGGCTCGGCTGTCTTTAACATCTTGTTTGTGATAGGAATGTGTGCTCTGTTTTCTCGAGAGATGCTTCACCTCACCTGGTGGCCTCTCTTCCGGGACGTGTCCTTCTACATCTTAGACCTCATCATGCTCATCATCTTCTTCCTGGACAACACGATCTTGTGGTGGGAGAGTGTAATGTTGGTGGGGGGCTATGCTATTTACGTCTACTTCATGAAATACAATGTACAGATTGAGCGCGCATTCAAGTCTCAACTTCGGAAGCACAAGAACATCGTCAAAGTAATCGCAGTGGAGGAGCCTGAGAAGGTGTGTCATTTTGTTTTTCCACTTCTAGGGCTACACTCTTAGAATAACAGTTGCCAAAAGGATTCTTTGGAGAAGTAATTTTGATTTAATAAAGAACCTTTCAGTAGGTACTCTAAGCAGTGTCTCAGGATTCCAAGGCAGCCCACATTGTTGCCCTGTTCTTTTGCTTTGCGAGCTTGATTGGACTGCCCAGGGGTCCCTGAGGGCCAATATTGGAACCACTGCTTTTCAGAATGGATTTGGATGTGAAGCACCTTTAAAGGTTAAAGAATGTAATGAAGTTCCACACTAAATTTTTTTACTAGAATGGAATCTTTAGGAACCTTTATTAAGTGAAGATCAAGATCAGTTGAAGTCTCCTTGTGATGAGAAATGACAACAAGAGATCCCTGCAAATGCACTGCAACAGATTCATTATGGTCCGGTTTTGTGTTTGATGGGTTGTACATTACTTGAACCCTTCATTACATTCTAGAAGCAGTGTTTAGTGGTGGAGCACTGTTGGAGTGAATATTTCAAAAGCATACTATAGCTACAATGTCTTTTATAACCATTTTGCCAAACAGCTTCAGTGGTATTATAACGTTGTTCTACACAGACAACAGTGAAATGCAATTGTCCTATGTTTATTCATTAAGTAGACCCACATGTGTTTGTTTGCCTTTGATGAGACAAATGAAAAGGATCTCTTCTGTTTGTGAGAGCGAGACCAGGCTAATGAGTTGTCCTGTAATGTGTGACGTGGTTCATGCAGGCTGACAGTGAGAATTTAATCAATATTAATAGCAAGCTGCTAAAAATGGCCTAACACTGCTTCGAACATTCTTTTCAGCATAATACTGTTATATAGTGAGAATGTGTTTACAAGCTCTTCTCCTCATCCTCACTTTCACTCAGCTTAGATGCTGGGATGAGTGGGTGCCTTAGAGAGATCAACACTTACTCTAATCTGCCATAATGTTTCTACAAACACACATACAGGCTCAGGAGGGGATTAGAGGGTAGCACTAAAAAGGTTCATCTCAAATTATGCTTTGAACTAAAAAAATATTGTGCTTATTAGTGTTACCTTATCAACATTTGTTTGTGTGGTACAGTTTTTTTCCTCCAACAACATGGTAATTAATTATTCCTGTATTCCTGAAAGATACTTAAGGCTGATGTTTTTGATGATTTAGCTAATTAACATTGATAAATTACAGTCGCTGCTGTGCTTGAAACTCTGACTTTCAGCAATTTGAATGGTTAATAATAAGAGCAATTTAAAACTCTATCCATAGTTGTTTCTCTTCAGATATGAACAGTATTACAACCTCATTAGTGAGGATTCATATCATGGCTCAGAATTATCTAACTGCCTCAATAACAGTTAAAGTTAGCTTTTCTGAAATATGACTGAGTATATTAATGTTGCAGATCTTTCCAGTCAGGTCTGAAATGAATACAGTATGTGTATTAATAATTCTCATAGAGAGACGGAAAGGTGTTCCTCAA
This sequence comes from Bryconaethiops microstoma, assembly GCA_037577275.1. Classification (NCBI taxonomy): domain Eukaryota; kingdom Metazoa; phylum Chordata; class Actinopteri; order Characiformes; family Alestidae; genus Bryconaethiops; species Bryconaethiops microstoma. The sequence continues at coordinate 4,004,411 of JBBJLS010000018.1, read as the reverse complement.
GGTTCAGCTATAGGGCCACTGTGGAAGTGTAACAAATGTCTTTATGCAGATTTTTTTCCGATGCATCTACATGCCCTTGTGACCAAAAAACTCAAATCTTTGTGCTCCTGAAAAAGCACCCAAACTGAACTTTCTTAATGATGATGAAATCTTGTTTTTTAACTGAAAAAATACATGCATATCTCTAGAGCATTAGATGTTTTTAGACTCTGTACAGTAAGTGTTTTACCTGAGTGGTGGAAACTGCAACTTTTAGTTAAAGCCCTATTCAAAAATCAGACCAGTCAAGACAAACATAGCTAGTTGAGGTCTAGGGATGAAACTAACCTGTAATGAAACTCATCCCAGCTGTATAGCTCACTGTATTATAAATGATCTTTGATGACATTTAATTGACATAGTCTTATGACATAGTCTCTGTCAAATGTTTTATCTAATAAGCTTGGAATGAGTAGTAGAAATGTGCAATGTATTTTTCATAAATATGGTCCATAATCTATGACTGACAACCCCACTGTGATTGAGACTGCGGTTTAATTTTCTCATTCTGGTGTTGTTTTATATTACATTCATTAGTTTGTATCATTTAGACCAAACAGGACATTTCTTTATAACAGGAAAATGTGTATGTATGATCACACCGGCACTTCAACTAAAAACAATGAAAAAGAACTAAATGATCATTGGCAAAATCACATGATGAAACATCTAATTACTTGATTCCTAATTTGTTCAATTTATTTCTTAATACAGTAACATGCTATCAATTCTTAATGACCCTTGTCTTGCACAAAAAATGAAGATGCAATGAATGGCAGCAACAAAACTGAAAAATGTGGCCCTTAGCAGCAGAAGTGGAGTCAAAGCACCACATTTTTTAGTGCTCAGCCCTAAATAAAACAACAGTTTCTTTAAAAAATCTGCTTTGATACCACTCTTATTAAAAACATTCTTTGGATTAAATATGCTAAAATTAGAGAGTGAGCCTCTAAAAACTTAGGCAGGATGATGCATCAGTTCTTTTTGGTGATGTGGGGATAAGGGTCTATGTTTTTAATGTTTCTTAATGTTTATGACAAACAGATGAAGTGATTGAGTAGAAATGCATTTACAGTTTACATCACCTTGAAAACATCATGTTTGGTACTCGACATTCTAGCAAAAATATTTATGGGAATAAAATATCATATTAAAATAACCTGCTTCATTTATAAACACTTTACACTACGTTGGCATTGTGTAGTTATGTTTTCTTTGAACTGATGTACATGCCAACACAAGTACAAATTCATCTGTGCTTTCTTTGGGTTAAGGTCTCCTTCCTTGCTCATTTGTGATACATGTGAGACACTGGGTGTAGTTGGAATTAAAGCCAGGGTCTCCAGGGCATTTTAAGCCTTCTTATACCCTTCTAACACTATATAAGCTTCAATCACACTTAAACACCAGTGTTAAACACTCTATATGTTACACAGTTTGGCCAACAGAGCAGACCTTCAGCAGATTAAAGGTTATGGTGGTCTTTGTTCAGCCACTTTTAGAAAATAATATCATCAGCAAGAAACACATGCATGCACAACAGTGACTGTAATTTATAAGACAATTTGAAAAAAAAATTTTTTCCAAGTATTGTGTAAGGGTATAAAATTATTGTTGTTTAAAGTCAGATTAAACAGAGCTTATTTTAGAGTTTTGATTATTTTCTGCAACTGATGATATTACAACTGTTTTGGTGTTTCCATCCTTTCAAATGTCCTGCCCAGGCAGTTCTATAAACAAACTAATCCACTAAATCATTTGATTACTCACAAACGGTCAAACTACCCTGCCTTACCCTACTTAGTGTAGTCATGTAATGTTGTTTTTAAATAGTCTGTCCTGGATGTTCTGGAGGTTTTGTGTAATAGCCATAGCAGCTCAATACCTATTCATATGTATGCAATCAAAATATTTGTGGCACTCATAACACAGGTCAACAGGTCAAAATCATCATAAATCATAAGTTTATGTGGGTTTTGTAGTGTTTTTCATGCTGATTTCAAATCTGCGTTTAGTTTTTCCCACACGTACAGTTTTTGTGATGAAGCTAGTTGTATATTGCATGATAGTGGTATAATTAGCATAT
>JBBJLS010000018.1:3932118-3996674 GCA_037577275.1 Bryconaethiops microstoma | reverse complement strand
TTTACAAAATTTTACAGCTGTTGCTGCTACCTTTTTGTGAAGTGTGACATAAATAAATTCCTTTGGAATGCCTTTAATATCAATGTAGTTGTGTATATTTTTTGCTTTTCTAATGAGTGCTTAGTAGTTTATTTATTCTGTGATGTAACCTTACTAACAATCAGTACCATTTCAACAAAAATAATGCTAATATTAATGTAAAAAGTATTATATCAGAATCTGTATCAGTATCGGTAGTTGCATATCGGAATCGGATCGGAACTGGAAAAACGTGGATCGGCCCATCACTAGTAAAAACGAAACAACGTTCCTCCAGGACCGTGGCGCAACACAAGAACAGATTGGAACAGAACAGAACAGAACAGAGACCACAAGTGCAAACAGGACAAAGAGCTTGAAACAGAACACAAAAGCAACAAAAAGAACATTTTCTCCCCAAATGTTGCTTTATATTCCAATTCCCCAGGACTCCTAGTCACAAGATAGCACCAACACTAGAAGAAGTTTGGCTCATGTTTCCGTCGAGTCACATGAAGCCTTTTTTTTTGACTGCCACTAACAAAACATAAGTGGGCAGCATTACACACTTGGAGGAAAACGCTAACTGCCGGTGCTATTGCATCATCAGACAGACAGTCTTGCTGGGTAGCATCAGTAATGGGGGAGAAGTAGGACCATCCTACCCACCCAGAGAGAGCGAGGCCAATTATGCTCTCTTGGACTCCCAGCGGGGGTCCCTAGCCTAATGTCTATGTGTTGCAAAGTGTGGAAATGAGGTGTTTGAAGCTAAAGGCTGTGCATGTGAGCTGGGGGATCCCTGGCAAACTGAAGCACTCACTCTGTAGCCAGACATGCCAAGTTCAAACAGAGGGGTAAATAAAGTAAAAAAGTATGATGGAGCAATTTGTAGTTCTTTTAATGAGGAATCTATGTGATCCTATATACAGGGACCTCAGGATACAATGTGTTAACATTTGTGTGGTAGAATGTATCAATATATATGGTACAGAAGAGACTAAATTCTTGTTACATTAGGATTTTAGTCTAGGTTTCCGTTTCCCTTAAAATGATTCTTTTGGAGACTTTTGTCACAACAATGACAGTTTGGTTTCCTACATCCAGCATAATGTTTTCCTTCAACTCCAGTTACTCTGCTACAGTAATAAGACTCCTTATCTCATTGACACGAATGAATTGGCTAAACTGCTGGGTGCTAAAATCACAGTCTTATGTGATTGTAGTCGTGATATTATAACTATGTTAAATTTAAAACAGGCTCGTTATGCGGTTTTAATTTAGACTGAATGCATAAATAGTACATCAATCTCTTTCATTTAGAATAGCTGTTCTAAATGAAAGTGTGGAATTGAGGTGTTTGAAGCTAAAGGTTGTGTTTGAAGCTGAACGGTGTCCAGCACAGTTTGGTGGTTCTCCTTCTCAAACAGATTCACTAAACCTGACAATTAACTGGTGAGGTGAACCAGGTGTGTCTGAGCAGGGAAATCACCAAAATGTGTTGGACCACGGCCCTCCAGGACTGGAGTTTGACTCTCCTGATGTAGAATATGCACAGGTAATGAGACCCATATAAGAAAAATATGAGAAGAATTAAATTGCCATTTAAAAGCTTCACAGATGTTTTAAAGATTAGTATGCCTTCTTTAAAACATTTGTTGCACGGTGTACAGTATTAGAATAAAAGCATGTTTTTTTTCCATGTTTTTAGCTTAATGTTATCTGTGCTGTCTATTTTATTCAGCGTCTTTGTTTATCTATGTCCAAGAGTGCCTATAAAACTACACCTGACTGTATAATCTACTTCTTTTGGTTTGCAGTGAAGTTTAAAGACAAGGCTCAGATTTTGAACAGCATGGCCAGGGGGAAGGTAGAGGGCAAACAGAAGGAAAAATCTGGCGAAGGTGAGCTCTAGTATTCCACCATGCCATCTTAGTGTGTCCTAGTCCACAGTGCCTCATTATGTTTGCAGAGACCTTTGTCCACAGGTAAGCACATTGTCCCATTTCACAGGTGAGCGTTACTACATATTCACGCCGCTGCTTAAATGTAGCATTTGCAGGAGCAGCAGTACACCAGCTGGGAGCTGGATGAAAGGTGTAGAGAGAGGGCACCACACCAGTACTCTGGCCTGGCTGTCCTCTCCATACACAACCCCACATTCCATGCTTCGGCCATTGTTTGGACCCAAGGGCTTCTTTACACATTAGGTGCCATAATGATCAAGCTCCAGTTCATGAATAAAGTATGAGACTCTGGATCAATGAGGATTATCTTGCACAGAGGAAATGAAATGGCTTTTGAAGTAGACGCCAAATGATATGTTGTTCCATTTAGAGCACCTTTTGCTTTCTTTAAGAAGCAGTTTTCCTTTTACCCCAAATCCAGTCAATCTTCCAAGACATCTTTGGTGTTCAAAGCATGAAAGTTGAAAGTTTTGCACTGAAGCTACGAACTCAAAGTTAACTTATGACCACCAGTTAGTGTTATACAAACTGCCTGCCTAAACTTTCACAATCATCCCTCAAACCACATCAAGTTGTTATAAGTAATAAACAGACTTTTGAGATTTATAAATGTGTACAATTAATAAAAGAAAAAATATTTGTAAAAGTAGGAAAAACACATTTGTTTTTTGTTGTACAATAAAAAGAAAAATAGAATACCTTTATTCAGATAGAAAACAGGAAAAGAATAAAGGGAACACAAAAAGGAAACAATTATAGGGCACATGTCCTACATATGTTTTAGGCTTTGACTTATAACATTTATGTTTCTTTTTTGTATCAAGAACTCATTTAGAGCCTCTATTTAGCATGACTGTTTTACATGACCATTAAAGCAATTTTGATTACTGTAACTTGAAGACCGATAGGTTTAAATGTTCTGATTTGCTGCTGTTTATTATGGCTCATTCAAAATTTCTTATAATGTCAACCTGGGCAAAGCTAAACTGCCATAGGTTGAATAGCCGGCTATACACCGATCAGCCATAATATTAAAACCACCTGCCTAATATTGTGTAGGTCCTCCTTGTTTCACCAAAACAGTTCTGACTCACTGAGGTATGGACAAGTCAAGTAAAGATTTGCAACATGACAGGGTGCATTATCCAGCTGAAAGAGGCCACTGCCATTATCTATACTGTGGCCATGAAGGGGTATACTTGGTCTGCAACAATGTTTAGGTAGGCGGTCTGTGTCAAAGTAACATGAACATGACTGCCAGGAGCCAGAGTTTTCCAGCAGAACATTGCCCAAGCGTCCTGGTTCCATCTCTTCTCTAGGTAAGTGGCGCACACAAACTGGCCATCCACATGATGTAAACCAAAACATGATTCATCAGACCAGACCACCTTCCATTGCTTCATGGTCCAGTTTCGATCCATTTTGTAGGCATTTTGGCTGTGGAGAGGGATCAGCATGCCACGTTGGCCAGTCTGTACAGCAAACAGCCCCTTATACAGCAAATGGTGAAACACTGTGTTCTGACATTTTTTTTCACAGCCAGCATGCACCTTTTCAGCAATTTGTAATATAGTAGCTCTTCTCCAGAATGGTACCAGACAGAGCCTTTTGACAAAGACCCTGTCACAGGTTCATCGGTCATCCTTCCTTGGACCACTTTTGTAGGTATTGACTACTGCAAACTGGGACTACACCACAAGACCTGTCTTTTTGGAGATGCATTGACCCAGTACTCTAGCCATTATCATTTGGCCCTTGTTAAAGTCACTTAGATATTTATGCTTACCCATTTTCCCTGCTTCTAACAAATCAACTTCAAGTACTGACTGTTCATGTCACGTAGTGCGTGCTCGGGGAGTGAGGCGAAGTGCAGACGCAAGTTCCCTTTGATGGATTTTATTACAAAAACACAGACTCCACACAGAACACAAAAAGGCACGAGGGCCTAAAACATAAATTGTACATAAAACAGAGGAGACATGAGGACCAGGTAGCGTGAGGGTGTTGACCAGCCCTGAATACACAACTCTTGAAACTTAAATACAGAACAGACTCGGACATAAACAAATCATCTAACACAATCACTTGACTGAAACACAGGACAGCTGACAGAACGACTCACAACACAAACACATACTCCGTTCAAAATAAGACATATATAAAACAACAACAATGGTGGCCTCTACCGGCCACTGGTCGACACATGACAGTTCCCTTGCTGCCCAATAGATCCCCCGATGACAGATGTCATTGTAACCAGGAAATCAGTATTTTTCATTTAACCTGTTAGTGGTTTTAATGTCATGGCTCATTGGTGTATGTAAATGTTTGCAAATTAAAGACTGTAAAGTAAAAAAAGTAATAATAATGAAATAATCATAATAATTAATTTTATTTATACAGCACACTTTCAATGAAAGACATACCTGATCAATTATAATAAATTTGAAATACTACCAAATAATAATTAATGAATACAATTAAACAAACAAAAATAAAAACAAATACTAATAACAAATGGCAGATTCGGTGCAAGACCAAAACTAGAGTATGTATTTGAGTAAGTAGGAGACCTTAGCAGTGTGACCAAATCAAAATACGTTTTTAAATGTTTTTAATTCTCATTCTCCAGGGATTGTTATTGTTAATGACAGCATTGGTAATTCCAGCCAAATCTGACTTGGTGTTTTCATTTAACATTTAAAGACGTGTTATGGCTGATTTGGGATAATGGGATTTTTTTTTGTTGAACTCTTGATCTGAGAATTCTTCTTAGTAATACACTATGGATGTAACCGTATCTAGTATTAGCCGAGAACATTTCAAGCACCTTGGTTTCGTTTTGTCTCGTATCTTGTGAAACTACACAGGTGAAGATGGCAAAGCCGACCAGCCCAAAGATTCCAAAGAGCTAGCGGCATCCAAGGAGGAGGGCAGCAAGGAGAAAGCAGAAGGACAGAAGGTGGGCCCACTCTTGTGCTTCAAGAGCAGCTGGGAAGAAGCAGAGACATTAAAAAACTTCTGTGTCTTTATGCAGCTAATTAGTTCTTTAAAATGCCTGACGGTGGCGTTCCATCTCTTACAGCATGTATTTCAGTATGTCAGTGGAATTTTCTTTTCTGCCATTACAGTCTTAGCCATTCATACTTTCCATCTCTGTCTCTCTCTCTCTTTCTTTCTCTTTTGCTCAATCTCTTGCTCTCACACTATCTCTCTATCTCTCTATCGCTCTCTTTTTCTGCAGGAGGAGCCAGATGCAGCAGCTGCAGAAGGAGGGGGCACAGAAGGGTCTGGGGGGTCTGACGACGGTGAGGAAGATGACAGTGAGGAAGACAGTGATGAGGACAGTGATGATGATGACGACGATGATGATGATGAAGAGGAAGAAGATGCCGATGGGGAGGCGGAGGGTGAAGAGTGTGATGAGCCGCTGTCCTTAGAATGGCCGGATACCAGACGCAAACAAGCCACTTACCTGTTCCTGCTGCCTGTCGTTTTCCCTCTGTGGCTCACCGTACCCGACGTCAGAAACCCTGTAAAGCCACTAAATATCTCAAACCAAACACTTTTTCTTATCATCTCTGCAGAATTGTGGTGGAAGTGAAATGTGCAAAAGTGGTTTACGATGAGTCAATGCTAGCTTGTATGATATCGTTTGAATAATGCAAAACAGCCTCTTTCCGCTTCCACTGATTTCAAGAATTTAGATGCAAAGTGTTACTGAAGTATTAGGTAATTTTAGGGCAGACAGAGACTGTTCTCCGTTCTGATTCATCTCACTGCTCATTCGGCTTCACAGGCATCCAAGAAGTTTTTTGTGATTACATTCCTGGGCTCCATAGTGTGGATTGCTATATTCTCCTATCTCATGGTGTGGTGGGCGCATCAGGTTAGTTTGAAAAGCCACCTGGGTCATTACCTGGTTTAATTGAATGCCAATTAGGCATGTGTAGGTTTCCGTAATTTTTTCTACTCATTTCTACACAGATTTCTACAGATTCCTATTGCTACAAATTGCTATTTGTGTGTTTATTGTTTTTTCTGCACTCCTGTATTTTTGGTGTACAGCTATAATGTGCACCCACAGCAATCTAGTAGTAGTTTCATGCATCATGGTGGGAATATCAATACGTAAAGTGCATTTATATACACTGATCATCCTTAACATTAAACCACTGACAGGAGAAGTAAAAAGCATTGATTATGTGAAGGGATGGGATACATATGGTAAGAAGCAAACAGTAAGTTGTGAGTGACAAGAGCCAAATTATCATGACTAGACGACTCTGTACATACCACAGTATCTACCATAAATGGTCCAAGGAACAGAAACCAGTGAACTGGCAACAGGGTCAAGGTCACTCAGGGCCCACAGAAGAGATACTGTAGCACAAATTGCTGCAAAAGCTCATGCTAGTTATAACAGAAAAGTGTCTGAGCACAGAGAGCATTGTAGTCTGCTGTATATGCAGCGATGTAGCCACATACCAGTCGGAGTGCCCATGCTAACCCTGTCCACTGCTGAAAGGGCAATGTGAGCATACAATGGATATGAGGCCATTGGATTTGGACCATGGAGCTATGGAAGAAAGTAGTCTGGTCTGATGAATTACATTTTCTTTTACCTGGTCTTGAGACAAGATGGCACCAGAATCTATTATTATAGGAAAGCAAGCAGAGGAATATTTTGAGGAACATGTCAGAGAGTTTAAGCAGTCAGAGTTGTTTTGGCAGCCTGAGTGGGACCTACAGAGTATTAATTAACTGGTTTTAGTGTTATGACTGATTGATGTACACCTTTGGGCTAAGAATAATGTAAAAAACACATTAAATAAACTGTAGATAAAACAAACTTAACAAAAATCATAAGCAATGCCCAATATGCTTTGCAAAACAACCCATTACTGTAAATTGTTTTGATAACAAGCTTGACCTATATTTCCCAGAATGTACAACTCTTTGCAGCACTCTTCTGTATTCAAATAATACAGTACATCACAACAGGATTTATATAGTTTCTAGATATCTAAGAAGGTACTGACACTGTGGAATATTATGGCTAGATATTTGTTTCTCTCCAAGGTGGGCGAGACCATTGGCATTTCAGAAGAGATAATGGGTCTCACCATTCTGGCGGCTGGTACGTCCATCCCTGACCTAATCACCAGCGTGATCGTGGCTCGTAAAGGCCTGGGAGACATGGCTGTGTCCAGCTCTGTAGGCAGCAACATCTTCGACATCACAGTAGGGTAAGTCAGCCAGACCAGTCAAAATGTGGTTAGGGTTCATATCTGTAATTGGTACAACAGACTGCTAATATTGTTATTATATTTACATATATTGATATGCCTTGCCATATATTAAAAACACACTGATGAATGAATAGCATGATAAAGTTCAACAGTAACCTCCTTTACTTTGACCCAAATAATATACACTTTATTTTAAGAGTCCAATGTAGATGTTGTGCAGATGTTCATGTTGTTTTTAACTGCATAGCATTTAAATACAACTGAACTACAAACCCTGAAAACCAGGTGTGTCCCAATACTTATGTCCATATAGTGTATCATGAAAACGATGTGCAATTGTATCAACTGCTCCTTCAAAAACAACAAAAACATTAAATACCTTCAAGCTAATAATGCATGAGAGCTTGAAAGCATCATTAGGCACAATCACTTAAGGTCATGCTAACTGGTAGACACCAGCTTTCATTTTTAGCAGCACTGGGTGGCAATGCATTTAATTATTAATTATTGATTTAATTTGTTGTAAATATTTTATCTTATTTGTATTGTCCTGTACTTTGTTTTCTCATTAAAGGCTGCCAATACCCTGGTTGATATATTCGGTATTCCATGGGCTGGCACCTGTGGCTGTCAGCAGCAATGGGCTCTTCTGTGCCATCGTGCTGCTCTTCCTCATGCTTCTGTTTGTCATCATCTCCATCGCTGTCTGTAAGTGGAGGATGAACAAAATGCTGGGCCTCACCATGTTCCTGCTGTACTTTGTGTTCCTGGTGCTCAGTGTCATGCTAGAGGACCGTATCATTGTGTGTCCAGTGTCCATCTGATCAGCACCGTGACTACCAGTGTCCACTCCTGGTCATTTGTGATGTCCTGATTAACCTCTGTAACACTGTATCTAGACCTGGAGAGCAACAGTACAAGCACTGCTGATGCATTCACAACCAATGTATGCAATGCAATGTATGCTCCCAGAGACAAGTTAGAAGGCTAATGTTACTCCACTGTGCAATACTCAACACATAGTTATCTCACAGGTTTATACAGTAGCTGGGCTAAGCCTTTCAGTCAAGCTTTAATGCTGGCTGATGTTTGTGGACACCATTTTCAGTGCGTCATTTTAAAGTGAAATGTTCTGTAACACATTCCTCTTGGTGAATATATACTTAAGTTGAACCCACCAGCACACAGGAAAATTTGCAATCTTCTAGTAACCATCAAAATGTCCTAAATAAATTCAACACAGAGACAAATACTATTATTGTTATAAATGTCTGACTATATGGCTTGGTAGTTGTATTACATGTGTTTATGTATGCACAACATAATTATAGTATTCACCATATTATGGTGACTATGACAGGAATAGTCCAATGTTTTATCCAACAAATATCCAAATATATATTTTGAATGTTTTTTGGTAAAATGCATACATTCCATACTATGATATAAAAACGTGGTTTACAGGAGAGAACAGCATCTAGTTCTGGGGTAAAAATGGTCCTGTACTATTGCATGTAAAACTGCAATTAACTTGCAGGAAAAAACTCAGCAAACACAGTGTATCGCTTCATCATTATATATCCTATCAAAGTCTATGGGAGGTAATTTTAGGACACTATCTTATTAGCATGCTGCATTTCTAAAAATTCTTAACAAAATGGCTAAAAATATTGCACTATTCCTTTAAATGACTATGATGACATTGTGGTAAATGCGTTTTATCATACAGGGTCTGATGAAATGGACATTTAAAAGAATTTTCTGTGTTGTGATCATTATATGTATCTTTTTTAATGATGAAATCAGGCAAAAGCAAGATTTTTTCCAAAGTAAGTGGTCCTTCAGAAAAAAAGATAGAATTTTATGGGTGTTATGAATTGCTTCTTATGAAACACATTTTGCATTGTGACTGTCCTGTCTAATGTCCTGTCAGAATTTGCAAATGTGTGCAAAATTCACTAAAATGGGAGAAATTGTGTGCTTACTGTAAATGACAATTTATACTCACACTGCAATCATTTTTGTAATAAGGAATATTACATATAGAGATGAACATATCTAGAACAAAGTTTAAGTAATTTGTGCTTTATGTAAAATACATTTTTTTTCCATTTTTGAAATAGTCACCTGCAAGAAAGTAGTCTTCTTAATGTATTTTGGATATAAAAGTCTTAAGGGTTGTAAGTCCTCAAGAAAACAGTTTATTCAGCTCAAGGGATGAATTCAAATAGAGAAGAGAAACTATAGTGAGCTGCACATTTTTTTTTTGCCAGATGAAAGGCGTTCAGTTTATCAACATTCATGTAAATTGGATTCTATGAATATTTCACTCATTCATCTCCATCTATTTGTAATAAATGAGCATAAAGACACCAGTGACTGTTTGAGTGAGTTTATTTACAATTATAAACAGCTTCTGCAGACCCAGGTTGGATCTGGGAATTTACAGATATAAACAGGAACACCACATGAAGTGATATGTATTAAACATGTCCATCCATAACAGTACTTTAGCACACACAAATCATTTCATTACTTTTCAACAATAATGAAATGTTTTATGTTAGATTTGAAAATGGTTAACTGTTTTTGATTAACTTGTCACTTAAAAGCCAGAATGTTTATCTCCTTTGCCAAGATCTAGAGTAAAGGAAATAGAAGAAAGCCAAAACTTCAATGACAGTGTGAGAACATCTAATTCTATTGGTTTGCACAGCATCTGGTCAAACAGAGTAAACTATAATTGTTTGGAGATATTTTCTTCAGCATTTATTTCTTTTGTTACAACCAGAATAACCTTTGCACTTACTGCGTAATTTTCTATTCAGTAACTGTGTGGTATAATAGCAAACTGCTTGCTTAAGAGCATTTTAATAAAGAACAGTAACAACGCAGATACTAATAAAGTCAGTGTAGCTTCAACTAATGCTACCAAGCGAATGAAGGTAGATTAAGCTATGTAAAAATAGATCTGCTGTCACTTTACACTTCATTACCCTCATGTAACTGACTAAGTGCTCATGTGCTCTTTACATCTGTGTATTCCATCTCAAGTACCATGATAGTGTACCATTTCTAATAGTACCGTAAACAATTTATAGAAACAATAAAAAAGCAGAACAGTTACAATATGAATGAATGATAATACTGGAATCATAAGTTATCGACAGAAAACTGCCATTTCATAAAAAAAAATCTATACTAGTAAAGTGTTTAGATTTGACCAATAGCAGGGCTAAAACAATGCCACTTCACCAAGCCCATGTTTAGATAAATATGTATTTTAGACTGCACATGAAGTGGTTTTAAGAAAAATGAAAATAAAAACAAACATGCCGAAAGCAGTGCACTGTGAAATTGGAACCTAGTGTTTCATTAAGCTCTGTAATATGATGCAAAGTTTTCTATATTAATGCTTAAAATGTGAATCATTCAGATGAATTCCAAACCGACTTGGACAAGAGAATATCCATCATCAGTCTCATTCCACATTTGTGATCATTAATATCTATTGTAGTTGAAAATGCTTTTTGTAGTTGGTCACTGTAATATACGTCTGCAGCTCATTTGCCATTTCATAAGGCATTGCTCTGGTTGCTCAGTTCAAAAGTAGGAAAAAAATCCCATTAGTAAATTACATTTACATAGTAGTATGATTACATTTACATTTTCCACTCACCATGTAAACAATCTTGTAATTCATGAGTTAACATTTGATTTGGTCCAGTTCTGTACCTCACCGATTCAAAAGACGCTTCACAGACACAACAGTGGTCTCCAGGACCATAACCACAGACGCCACACTCTCTAACACACTACATGATATTTCCTTTACAAATGGAGACATGTCAGTTATAACAATACAAGTCTCAAAATATACCTTTATATTACAAATATTCTAAATAATAGAATAATAGACTATGTACACAAAGGTGACTTCTTTTCATGACAATTTACAAGTGACCCTAGAATTCTGAGAGAGGAATGTGTGGACACTCTGCTGTTTCATTAGGGTTTATTCATTGTGCTTCTCTACTTAGGGTCCTAAATGTGATTGTGTTATCATTGCACTGCTACTGGTCCCGAAACCACTCCATGATTCTTTCTACGTGATCTAATGGGAGTGATGCTACGACCTGAGCACTAAATGATACTGCTCCTGATCTACAATGACCTCAGTACTAAGTATTACCTGAGTGGAGCTAAGAGTTTGAATGTGACTTTGGAGTTTCAGGGTGACATGTTGAGGAGGGTTTAGGGGAAAATATGAGGTAAAGAGTGTGTTAATTAACTAGACAAAGTGTTCACAGGTAGTACACAGTGAAATGGGGAGCAAACTGGTCACATACCACAATTATACTTGGAAATGCCTCTCAGTGTCTACATGGCTCCTGGCAGCCAGAGGTAGCTTTAGGAACACTGAATTTTCAGGATCATGCGAGTATGGTGCTCCCTCTTTGGCTAGACATGACCTGTCTCAGACTCCATGTCCGCTCCTCTATGAGACAGACGGAGAGGAGAAGCAAAGGACGAGAGAAATCACAGACTTGGCAGGCCAAAAGTCCTCCTGCACTCCATGACACCAGCGCTGGGTGGTCGGTCACAGTTTTGAGTCATCTTGACCTGACTGGGGGTCAGACGGTCATATGCCATCTTGTATTCACGATCAAAAGCATCTATGGGGTAAAGGCATGATATGGTAAGAATATAACTGGTGGACAGCCCACAAAACAATGAACTTTACAACAGAGCCAACTCACCAATGTTGATACTGTTCTTGCCCAAAGCCACCAGAGACAAGAACAAGATATCTCTATATAAGCTCCTGGAAGAGAACACAAAATGACAAGATTTAAAACAAGGTTTTCTTCTCGCATGCAAAGCAGGAGTGATAACTGAAACAAGTATACAGATTGTAAATCCTCTCCTTGAGGTTTTTACCGTTGTCTGACAAATCCCAGCCTGGTGCCAAGAAGCTGCAGTATCTGGCTCATAGGTTGGTAGACATCGTTCTTCTGAATGCTCCTGACCACACTATGCAGGACCTCTAGGCTTACTGCCTGTTCTTCCTCCAGCTGAGGGGCAGATGCAGCTGGGCTTGCAGCTACACAAACAGGAGAAATGAGGTTGTATACTCACATACAAAAAGACATATGCAATTAGGTTTTTTATTTCCTTTTATTATGTTTGAATGAAAATATTTTTATACATCACTTGCAGGGCACAAATTAAAACAACTGTAACTGTTAACCAAATTTACTGTACACTACTATCGTTTGCAGTGGTTTGGTTTTAGCTAAAAGAATCACAGACACATAGGAGATATTCATTATTGCAGCTATTTACTCTAAACAAATGAAGTCAAAAAGTGGAAGACTCCTACAATTTGTATTCCAAAGCATGTAGCAGGGAGCAACAGGGTCTTGGTGCAGTTTGGAGTTATCCCACAGAATTTGGACCAACACATTCTTACTGTCCTCTGATGCACTGATCTGGAGAAGCTGTGGAATACACAATGCAGAATTAACACAAGGTTGCAGACATGGACAAAGTAAAACTTTGTAAAAACTTTGTAAAAACTAACTTAAGGTTCTGATCACAACCATCATGAACAAATCATTTTTTATTACTGTTCACTAAATAGTAATGCCAGACTCACTTCCTTGTCCAGGCTGCAGTGCTTGGAGCTGAGGATGAGGGCAGGCAGGCTGCTGGGCAGCTCCAGCCTGCGAAAGAACCATACCAGGTTCCAGAAGACAATGGGGTGATGGTCCACAATGGCAGCTGAGGAGATGGCTTGCTCACCTTCGTTCTCCAGCAGGCTTTCCAGTTCCTTCCATAGCACGAGAGGGCTAAGGTAAGGCACAGTGACTGGCTCCTGTCGCAGAAGAAAAAACACACCAACTATCAGAATGTTTCTTCAGCAGTATAAAGTTGATTTAAGCTACAAAATGCTGAGCATTAATTAAAATGAGAATGACAAAAACATGCCAAAAAATACACAAACAAAAAAAACCCCACATTAACTGAAAGGTGAGGAATATGTAGCTCTTACTGTGCTTCTGCTGTTACAGCTGGATGGACTAGCTGTGGATTCACTGCTCTGTGAGAGCTCCTCTTGGGTCTGTGAATCATTTGTTTCTTTCTGGGAACTAGGAAGGTCTTCACAAGTAGTTCTGAACAGAAAGAAAAAAATTTAACACCACATATTTGTTTGAACATATCCTTTGTAATTTTGTGTCTGACTAAGACTTACCCAATAGTCTTGGTCAGACTAAAGCTCTAAAAAAGACCAAATGTGAACTAATTACCTGCCATGGGCAGTCAGGTCTCTGATGTCCACGTTAAGCTGGGGCAGGAAGGGTGAGCCACAGAAGGGACAGGTGCTGTTTAGATTGGAGTCATCAGCGGTCCAGCCAGCCATGATCTCCTCATCATACACAAGACACTCACAGGTGTTACAGCGTGAGCAGCTGGACATTCGCACCTGCATGGACATCGCTCAAGTAAGTTCACCTGCTGGTGTCAACTAACTTAACAATATCAATAAATATCTATGTATCATTGCACATTCAGAGCCTCATGCAGAGCAATCTGGTATAATCACTGACAGAAGTTACAAACTTCAATTTGGTCACACATTGCTATACAGCTCTTTTTCATCTGGAATTTGATTTTAGTTTTAAGAGTAGGCCTATGCTACAGTTATTGCAAACTCAACAGAACGATGTTCTCCAGTTTCCATAAATGAAATCTAAATGAACTCCTGAGATCACCACTATATGTTGTAATAATCTGGGCCACTTGTTTTTCAGGTTGCTAAGACAAACTCACCTCAATGGCGTAATTCTGTTGCGTCTGCGCTAGACTGGCATCAGGACATATGTCGGGCATCTGTGGGGTTTTCACCACTGCTAATGATGAGCCTGGCAAAAAGAAAGAGACACACACTTAATTCAGTGAGACACAAACAGACTCATTCGACATGTATTTTTCATCTCAGAATGTTCTCCAGAATCAGGCCAGATATCAGATGAGGGCTGGTGCCATGAATACTGATGATTCGCTTTATGAATGATAATTCTGATAATGTTCAGCAAAAGAGGAGCATACTCGCTTGAGCGGACTATAAGTAGAGAGCCTCTACAGAGGCTTGGGTACAAGTGCGTCAGATCTGAGTGATTATTATGGAACACTTCAGCCCAAGATTGCCTGCCTGATTGAAGAGCCCCAAATCAGCGGCTCCACACTTTGACAGACACACTCAGAGCCCCGTCTGCTGGCCTACTTCCGCAGCCACTGGGGCAGAAACACACAGACTACATACGGACAGTAACCTACCCAAGCATGATGCTCAATGACCCAAATCTAGATAAACAAATATATATTATGGAAAGCATGTATAGTTTTTGTATATTGATCAACTATATGTATATTCAATCATATGTGTTTCTCATTACAGTAGTTGGTGCTCTCTGAAAGCCAGGAAGATAAAGGCAATTGAACTAATATTTCATTAAGTTTCTTGGGTGATTTCCCAAACTTTAATCCCCCTGTCAAGTCCACTCAGAGATGTTACTCAGCAGAATCACCAAGGACTTCCCAAAGGAAGCTCTCTGGGGATTAAGACAGTAATTCATGTATATTTCTGCAGTTATATCGGCAGGCAGGATTACAACTATTTATAATTATTTATCGGGCAGATTTTTGGGGTAAACATTGAGAATATCAAATAAATTAATCACCAAGGGTAAAATAATAATATGTAATATTTTATGGTTAAAATGATAGAACAATATGTGAATTAAGATTCTACCGCGATTTTCTTGTGAGGTTTGTGAGATGCTTAGCGTTGGATATGCCATATTACGTTTTAGTGCTTTCAAATGGGAATTGTGCTATACTGTCGAAATGTTCCTACTAATGACACCCCCTGAATGAAGTCATGGTCTCAACAGAAAGAAAAAAGGATTTCACACTTATATATTCTGCATATGTAGGGCATTTCTTTCATAGCAAATGTGGTGACAAATTCTAAAATCTTTTCCAGACAAAGCTTTACAGACAAAGAATTGATTTTTAAACAAATTTTAAACAAACTCTGGCATAAATCATGTCCTGAAAATCTAAACATTAACACTAATGCAATTTGTGCTTATGGTTGCTCTTGTGGTTTGTTTGCTCCAAACTCACACGCACACACATACTGCAGTGCTTCAGCTTTCTTATCAGAACTGGATGTTACATATTGAGTCTTGGAAACACACCAAATAAAAGAAAATTAATAACTTCATCATCACTACTTCATAAACCTTTCTGTCTTTTCAGGGTTTAATAATAATTTTAAAAATCCTATGAGACTTGCTTTTTGTGAGCTAAATTCATTAAAATCACGTGTTGTGAAAAGATCTCAAGATGATACTACACTATAATATTATAATTGCATGAAAAAAAAAAAGACTCACTGGTAAGGGAGGCCTGGCGGAAGAGTCTGGGGGGTGCAGAGGGGCTCTCCAGACAGTGGCTGTTCCTGCGAGGGCTCCTCCTTGACCGAGTGACACTTAGAGAGGCATCTCGCTGCGGCGAAGAGAAGCTTTCTGGGTCCGGGGAGGGGTCACTCTCAAACAGAGAGGAGCAGTCAGGGTCACCTGAGCCCAGTGATGACACACTGATGCGGTCGGAGTTCAGATCCTGTAGAATGAGAGATAAAAATTGAGATTAGTTGATATTTAAAGATTTAGAAACAAAGAGAAAATAAACTTCACTCACTTGTGCAATGGAAGTTTGGGAGGACAGTCTGGAATAGAGTCGGCTAGCTTTCTCGGCCACACCCTTGCCTGCAGACAGGAAGCTGCTCTTGAAGACATCCAGTGTGGGAGTGAGCAGGGAGTCCATGGAGAAGGAGGAGGCTGAGGGTGTAGGGGAGGAAGGGGATGCCAGGGAGGTGGGCCGTGCCTCTTTGGTCCGGCGTGGGCGTCCCTGAGGTAGTGAGGGAGAAGAGAACAGCCTGCTGCGGGGCTGCGGCCGCAGCTGTCCTGCACTGCCTGGTGACCCAAGAAATGCAGCTGGGCGTGGTGAGCTGAGCGGTGAGAGGCTCTGAAGGTTGTGCAGGTCTGTGCTGAGGGAGCGCTGGCTGATGGGGCTGCTCAGGTGCTCCATGTAGAGCTGAATTTCCTCGGCCAGGTCGCGACGGGTAGCTGGAGCTTCAGCTGCCTCTCCCAGCTCATCGCTCTGTTCCTGACTTTCGGCTGCCAGCAGGGAGAGTGGGTCAAAGCCAGCCTCGATTCCTGTTCGAGTCACTGAACGGCCTAGAGCGCCGCCAAAGCTTGCACTCCGCTCCACGCTGCAGTGTCCACGCACCATAGCAACGTTCGTCTCCATCGTGATCGTGCAGCTGGCACTCCTGTCCAGAGCAGCTTTCAAAATTCCTCTCGTCTGCTCTAACTCATCTTCCTCCTTCTCTGAATCAGCACCTTTCTGCTTACACCCTTGAGTGGCTACGGGACTGGTGACGTCTACCAGCCGATCTGGGATGAGGTCTAATATGCTGGGCCTTATGACCTTCTCTCCAAAAACGTCCAGTGAGTTAGGTCTCTTGGGAAGAGCTTCAGAGATGGCACCTGTGCAGCTTTGCAAGCTTGAGGAACACGGTGGACTGAGCGGAAGAGACGAGTCCCCTTTTCCAGAGCTTCCAGTTTCAGACACTGAAAATATGGAACATAAGTACAAGCGAAATAAGATTGAAGAAGTACTCACTGAAAATCAACAATCACAACAAACCAGCTTAATAAAAGTTTTACTTCTTAAAAGGTGACTCATATGTGCACTGATGCACAAGTAACATATGACCTTCAACAGGAGAGGGCAAAGCCACTGTTAACTTGCAGTACCACACTACAACACTTGGTGGAAGCAGTGAAGCTTCAATTCTACATCTTACAGGTCCACACTGAGCTTTTGGAAAAACAACATGATGTGCAACTCACTTGGGCTGGAGACCTTCTCTTTCTCCTTCAAGTGAGGAGAGCCATCCTGGTCCTCACCTGTACCGATTCGCACCTCCTCTTTAGACAGAGAGTCATAGCCTTGATCAGACTGACCACCTGCAATGAAATATACACATAAACAAGATTCATCACGAGGAAGAGAATTAATCACACACACCCACACCCACATCCACACAAATACATATCCCATTTTCACTACAGAATCACATGGGAGCCCCCTATAGCTCACATTATTCTTATATTCTTAATCTTCTTTCATAAGGTCTACTTCTGATATTGGTGTGGTTTTGTTTACTAAAAATAGTTTAAAAATTAAATAGTTAATTTCTACGTAGCCAGTTTTTCAACCTATTATTATCCCGTAGAATTAAAAAAGGCTGCTTTTGCTACTGTGCCTTAAAGACCAATATATGTAAATCTGTTCTGAACGACTACCCTGGAGTGCATTTCGTTCAAAATGCAGTACAGACTGAAACACTAATTAAATGTTTTGTGTGAATGGGCAGGCCTGACCTACTAGGCTAAATAGAAAGATATGTAAATGCACTGGCTCCCGTGACATCACAGAACACTTCATTCTAAACAGGTCACTTTAATATATGGACTGTATGGATTGTATGGAGAGAAGTAAAAGGCTTTACATTGTTTACATATTGCACTCGTATAAAAAGAAGATTGTTGATATAGGCCCTATAAATGCTATGACAGATAGGATTCAATTCTGAAACTGCCCCCAGTTCATACCTGAACCAGAAAACCAACTTGACACTAAATGTAGCAGCATCTTTCTTGAACCAAGAACTACAGCTACTGAAATAAATACGAATCACTTAGAGGCATGGCTTCAAACACTACAGAGCTACTGCAGCACTGAGTACTGGGCACGGCTTTCATAACATATAGATTCTAATAGGGCTGAAACACTCTCAAACTCATACACACAAACTCACAATGCTGGAGATTCAGTCACATAGAGAAAGCTACTGGAGCAGAAAGATAGTATCATAGTCACTCCCTGCCTCCAGAGGTGAGCTAAAATAACACAGTTAGTCATCCCTTCTCTCTCTTTTCTCTTGCTTGCTATCTTTGTCAGACTCCTGCTAAGCCACCGCGCATGCACAGCCTTAGAACGTTTGAGTCTCTCCTGTCAAGTCCTAGCTACAGCTTCTCAGATCTTTTCTGTGAGCAGAGCTGCCTATAGCTTTATGTTCCTTTAAAGAGCCACTTTCACATTCACAGAGCATCACTTCTCTTCTCTCTTTATTCTCCCTCTCTGTGTGATGACATCTGCCCTTACTGTATGTGGTAATATTCACCATGCCAACCATGTGCATGTTCTGAGATTAATGAGAGGTTGAAAAAAAAATAAGAAACAGATAAAAGGGACAGGACTCTTCACTCCCACAGTGAGAAACAATGACTCTTGGAGAGATAGAGAAAAAAATGACAGGAAATAGTAAGAAAGAAGGGTGCACACTTCATCCTGCAGATAGGGCGTGAGAGAGAGGGAGAGAAAAGGGGGTGTGGTTGATGCAGAATGAGGTCAGACAAGGCACCTGTGCTGGATCCATCATCACTGGAGTCCATTTTGGTGAAGTCGGTATCAATAGAGGCTCGCTCTGCTGAGTCATTAGTGCTGTCCAAACTGCCATGGCTGACACTGTCGAGATCACTGGCATCTGCGTACAAAAGAACACACAGGAGACTCAGAAAACAGACATAGCTTAATCCACAGCAGCAAGAACCCTACAGCACACATCTCACACTTGTCATTAACCACACAATCAATTACTGGATTGAAGCTGGACGAAATCAGTTGCTTAGATCTTTAATCCCTAATATGTGAGCTGATTGACATATGGATGGCTTCTATTAATGCCTGGCTGGATGGACCAGGAGGCTTGCAGAGGCTGTGGTCTTGGGAAATTACAGGTAGACAGGAGCTGCAGAGTTGGGAGTTCTCCAAAGAACCGGGTTCAGTTAGCTAACCTTGGAGTTGAAATAAAATTGAAGGAAGACTACATCATTTCTGTATTTTCTATGTGAACTTTCTGGATTTGAGTTTGTTTCATGCCCAGAACAGTATTTCTTCAACATTTTCTCGAGACTGACCGCAAGGAATGAATGATAGATCAGAGAAATTAAATTCGGTTGTCAAACCGGGAATGTAGGCACTTGGCAAAGGGGTTTTAGAGATCTGTAGCAATTCACTAAATCTGGTTTATGATTATTCTCTCACAGATTTAGTTTTAGGCAGGACTGTAAACTTTGAACTGTAATGCAAAAACAAACCGCATGTTTTATCATTAAAAACATTAAAGCAGACATTTAAGAAAAAAATAAACCATAGAGATGCATCCTTCTCCAAGTGCCCACAAAACCTGACTTGCCTTCTTTTATCAATTTTGTATGAATGAAGGAAATAAACATCATTTAAAGTTTCAAATATTCCAATGCAGAAGGTTTGGCTGAGGGATGAAATATATTCTGAGCAGTAAGAACTGTTTTTATGTCACTGGCTGATTTTGAACAGAAGAAAGCATAAAAAAGCACTTCCAGGACAAAGAACATCAGAAAAATAAATTCTTTACTTGGGAAAGTGGTACCATCTGTGTACATTTCTTTACCCAAAAGAACATTGTGTATGGTGCAGCATGTACATATTTAGATGTGTAATGCTGGGTGGTAATCAATTTTTTCAAAGAAGTTTCATTTATTAAGTTAATTTTTTAAAATCATATGGTTAATAGTTTTATTATGGTTGTATTGGTAACGTTTATTTAAACAGTTCAAAAACAAAAATTGATTAACTACAGATTACAGTATTTCTCTTTCCCTTTCTATTTCCGAACAGCTAATCACATCAAGCCTTTTTACAGAACATAATTTGACCTTATGTAGTGCTGACTGGTAGGTAGTCGATTTGAATTGGAGAACAAAAATTAAAATATGGGCAACAAGGACAGTGTCAAACAAAAACAAAATGTTAAAACCTATAAATGCAGAACCACAATCACAGGGTTCATTAAAAATGCACAAGGCCGCATTACAGTTTGCTCATTTTTAGAGCTGGGGCAATAAACAAATTTGGTCAAAACAAAAGACAAATATCTTTCACATCAGACCTTTTGGTTGCTTATGGCTGAAGCAGAGCATCAAACCGCACCACACATGAGTGTGCACTGCAGTTAGGCGGTGAATCTAATGTTATTTGCTGGACATTCTCAGCAGCTTCCAAGCAGCAGCTAAAAAAAATTGCTTTGTTGGTATATTTCTTCAACCTCTGCATCAGCAGTGTTAAAAAAGCATGTCTTTATGAGTAGGTAAATTCTACTCATCATTTTCATAATTATCGATAAATCGATACATGATGACAGCCCAATTAGTTGTACATTTAGTCCTTTGGACAGTGATTAACATGCATGAGAAAATTATTAAAAAGGAAGCCTAGAGAGTTAAACCACAACCCTTTCTCTGTGAAACATGGACATGGGCAGCATTTTCTAAGGATTTACTATAGTCAGACAGCTGTAATTTTGCAGTAAGCGCATTAATTCAGATCCAATCAAAAATCTACTACTACTGCATCCATAAAATATTTCAGGGCCAAATATTGTGGAATGTCTCTAACTGGCCAAAGGAACTGTATCTTTTAAGCATGCATTTCAATTAATGATGACAGTGCTAAATGCAAAAAGCTTAGAAAACAAAGGAGTAAAGAATGTTGCTGAATAACAGGCCTTACAGAGCGTCATCAGAGAAGAGGTCTGGTCTCAGAAAGTAAGTCAAAGGTTTCAGTCACTGTATATTTTTGCAAATTCTTTGTAGCCATCAAATTTCAGTTTATGAAAGCATTACGTATAAAATGCGTGGTGTGCATGTGATGTGAATATCTTTGAATTTAAACTAACATTCTGAACTTTACAGTCAATGATTCATTTCAAATCCAATGTGCTTGGGTATAGAGCCAAAGCAGAGACAGTGAATCACACTGTCTCTGCTTTGGCTCTATACCCAAGCACAATTATCTACAGTAAAGTGTTGATTTGCAGCTCTTTTACAGATCTAATCTAGCATTTTTCTTACTGGTAGTGGGTAATGTGTGTACCTGAGAGATGTGTATCTTTAGGATGACTGGCCTGCCTCTTCCACACTTGTTTGAACTGCACCACGCCCCGAACCACATTCCGCAGCTTACCCCACAGAAAATAGCCCCCTCTTGTGGAAGAAGGCCACGTGCTTTCCAATACAGCCTGAGGAAAAAAGAAAGAGAACATGGAATTGTGAGGATGAACGCGAATACACATTCATATGAACACACACACACACTCACACACACACATACAGATTAACAAAGTAATTCTTCAGCGTAACCCCTCTAATTATCTTAAGTAGATTGTGTTCTCTCTCAAGGACTGGCTGTAATTACTCTGATAGAATTGGCACAACTCTCAGCTGTCCAGACCGTCTGTGTCTAGTAGGTGTTTTTTGGAACGTCTTACAAGGCAGAGAAATGCCAGCTGTCCCTTGGGAAGCTATCTGGTAGCATACTCATTTATCTTATGGCAAGGAGCGTGTGAAACAAAGAACCGCCTTTGGAATCTGTACTGGTTTCAGCCTCTAAAATTAGATTGGCTATTCAAATTCATTCAGTTTTCTTACTCTATCGATGCTGATAAGCATTCTCAGAAAAAAAAATAGGCTTGTATATACATTATCTTGGCACAGCCTATTACCAAATACTGTTATCTCTAGCTTGACGTTATTTTGACATGGACGATTATGAAAACTACTACGATGTTCATATGCAGTCCTGTCTTCAGATATTTTTAGGAAAATTTATAGTACAGTGGATTTCAAATAGATGCAAGGCAATGACACTCACTTTATTGTAGTATCCATATGTTATCGCATTGGGTTGAACTCCAGCTTTCTTCATCTCAAAGAGTACGCGCACAGCCAAGACCGGCTGCCCATACTGCCCACAGAGCTGCATTAGGATCCGATAACACACCTGCAGAGAGGCACAAAACAATGAAGTACCACAAGAGTACAGGACAACTAAAACCCAGACGTGATTTCATGTAACCAGCTATTAACAAAAATCCATTTGGGTACCTACCTCATCAGGAGGCTGCAAATTCTTGTCCTGCATCTTCCTCAAGACATCGTAAGCAGTGCGCAGTGCCCGCACCTTGGAGTGGCAGGCTTCCACATATGCGGGCAGGCAGATGAACCAAAGGCCATGGCAGTGGCGCAGCAGACACTTGGACCACATCTGAGGGATGGACGAGTAGGTTTTAGCCATGCGCTGGGCCGATTTGATCTCCTGAAGAAAGGAGGAGGATCAGAGAGAGGGAGAGTTGAAAAGAAGGGGATGAAATAGCCATGCTCTTTGAGAAACAAGTTCAGGCATGATGGAATAGGAGGGAGAGGTGAGGGTGAGGCACACCTGTTTGGAGCGCCGGAAGATGGCGGCAGGGCTCCCGGGGCTGGTGTGCCTAGAGTTCGAGGTTGCCATGGGAATGATGGGACCTTCCTGGGGCTTACAAAGCTCTGCATTCAAAACGGGGAACCCGCCATAGCTACACAAAACAAGCCAGGACACATTATCAGTATTGTAGTACATTCATCCTTTTGATTCTAATTAGTCCTACACAGACTAAAACATTTTTGAAATTATGAAATTTTTTATTATTGTTTTTATTGTAGCATAGCGGAGGAGATTGCACATTTTTTTCCACTATTCTGACTCAGAATGTAGGCCTATATAATGAACACACAAAATACAATTATCTTTAAAATGTGTGACATCTGCCACAATACCTGAGATTTGTTAGAACCTAACATGCACAAGTTTAAAGATAGCAGACTGAAAAACAACACAAGAGAAGTGCATTTCCAAAGAAAAGATGCATTTAAATAATATCACATTCTCTGCTAGGATTCTATTGTTGCATTTTGGATGGTGAGTGAAGGTATTCATTCACACTGGGGTCCCTGGAGATGTTATTATGGGTTTCACATCCCTAGACAAGAATCACTGAAAATTACATATGCCTAGAGCTTTTTCTACATTGCAGACTGTTAAAAATGAGTGGGTTTTCTTGTCATGTCCTTTGCATTTTGTAATGTATTATATGAATGTTTCCTTTTCTGTTTACATGTGCGTGCATATGTGTTTTACCTATAAAGCATAGAGGGCTCCTCTCCCTCTGGAACAGGGGGAAGCTCTGGGGGTGTGATGTAGACTGTGTGTTCACTGCGATGTGATTTGTCCAGTTCAATGAGCCTGGTGTCCTCTGGTTTCTCACTGTCCACCTAGGATTTAAACAAAGACTCATCATAACCAAGGCTGGGGCTCTGCCATACACACAAAGAACAGCCTGGCAACTGTGGATAGCCAAGGGATTTCCTGCAGTCTCGCCATGCCCACATTTGGCATGGAAAACCGCAGGGTAAAGCATCTGACCTGGGATCGAATGAAAGACGGCCTTTAGTGCAAACAAGCTTAATACTCTGCCTCAACCATGTATCTGGGTGATCTCACATGTGCACCAAGAAGCCCTGATCCTCCCAGCCTTCCCCCATCTACCACATACACACACACCCGCCAAGTGCATTGACCTGGACTTAATGCTGAGAAGTCATGTTGCTCCAGGGACTTGAAACCATTATTGTACGGTGCATTGGCAGGCTAGCCAGTGGCTCAAAAGTGCCACAGAACATTTAGCCTGTAGATGTCTCTTTCTGAATGTCCTTCCCCCAACATTTCAGACAGTACTGGCCTACATATATCCAAAAATTATTGCGAAAAAAATGTAATTTTATAGAATTGTTTTAGATTTCTCAATAAGTGATGGAAAAATTTGGATGTTTTTACTTTTGTACAGCATTTCAGTGGAAACATTAAGTAAAACGCTGGATAGGCAGGCCTGAGATTTTTGGATAGTTTTGGATCAATGACTGTCTCTTTTAGCCAGGCACAATGGCATCGACTAGAACTCCAGGAGGGCTTTAATACAGCCTGGTGCAGTGGCAGAGCTGGGCTCTACAGAGTGGGGAGGTCACAGGGCCCCCTCCTATCCATATTCCACACTGATGAGCTACGCTAAATTGCTTTCAGACTCTGTTAACCAACATTCCAGCCTCTGTGCAAATCCCAGCCGACGTGGACAAGCTACATTTGGCTCACTTTAAAAACAGCTCACACCATAACTTTCATTATCAGCGTGCTGCTAAAGCGGTGTCCTCGTCAGACTTTAAACAGCAAAGGACAAGCCAGAGCAGGTAATGTGAATCTTTGGCTGTTTACAGTTCTAATAAACAGCAAGAGACAGTGTGAAGCCAGTCAGTTCTTTGCTGCACAAGTAAGAAATGACTTGCTCCTCTAAATGAGAATAAGTTGTCAATCCATGCTGTTTCATTGCTGTCAAAGCAGATGCAAATGAAACGCAGAACTACAGCGCAGTCAACTAGCAATGAGTGTCAGCACTTGCAAGCCTTCTAAATGGGTAACTCCAGCAGGATGGTAGAACACAACATAACATTATTTAGTGTCCATGTGCAGCTTGGCTAATAAGAGATATGTGGAGACGAAGGAGCACATGAGGAGACATTCAATGTTGTGAGGCACTGCAGGATAAATTATGAATGCTGGGCAGTTCTGAATGTCTTGGCAGTTATGCAGAGACTCATCTGGGCTGTACTGTAATGGTGCTTTAATAATGCAGGCCAGCGGCAAAAACTCACAGAGAGAGCTAAGAGTCTTGGAAATCTTTCACACACTTTCACACTCGATGCAGCTCACACTGCGACACAAAAGCATTAAATATGAGAAGGAACTCTTTACATAAAGCCAAGTGTGTGTAAACCAGCCTGTACAATGATCATAAATTGGGCATCAAATTTCACCTCTAGTCTTTTAGATAATTATTTCACAAAGAAAATAACTGTTGCACAAAGAACAATCTGAGCAAACTGAGGCAGAATTCCTCTAAGCAAACACCTTCATAGTCTCAAACAAAAAAGCACAGCAGAATCTAGATGCTTACCTTTCCTCCCTTTTCCATGCCAAAGAGCTTTCCCGTCAGCAATAAAGTCAAGAGTTAAATCAATGAGAATGGAGGAAAAAAACAGTAGAGATGGGTAAAGACTGAACAAGCAGATTGATTAGAAAAGGAAGAAAAGCCAGACAGCTAAGGAGAACATTGCTCAAAGAAAATGAGTTAAAAGACATGTGCAATACCAGGCGATCTGTGCAGCAAAGCTTACAATGGAAAATTACCCTTATTCTTCTTATAAGTAATTCTACATTCGCTCCAGTTAACTTTTTCGCAATTTGCAATTCACTGGACATGATGCCTGGAGGATGGTTTAAAACTCATGCACAAACACTAAATGGAATAGAAGTTTTTTTCTTGTGGAAATTAAGCATAACATACGTCACAAAGACTAAATTTGTCAAAGATGTTATACCTTATCAACACAGTCATCAAAGAATGCCAGGCTGGCATCCTTATCACTAACAAAAGAGCACTCTTCGATGAAGCGAATGA
Source organism: Bryconaethiops microstoma (assembly GCA_037577275.1). Lineage (NCBI taxonomy): Eukaryota > Metazoa > Chordata > Actinopteri > Characiformes > Alestidae > Bryconaethiops > Bryconaethiops microstoma. The sequence continues at coordinate 3,970,875 of JBBJLS010000018.1, read as the reverse complement.
ACATCTGAGTCTTGGTCATGAGGGAATAGAACTTCTGGTGCGAGCGGTCACGGCTCTTCAAGAATCCTACAGAGAGCAAGAACCACCTTTAATGTCAACAGGTACACAGAGAGAGAAGAATGGCTGTGTGCCAAGAGTAACATGCTACTCATTTCCAACCAGTCTGCTATAATTACACATACAATTAATTAAGTCTGCAAAGTCAAACTGACACCTCAAACTGACAACAAATTATAGACTTGGTGCACTCACTCTATCTAGATTGGTCTGAGGGTGGTCTGATACAAGAACCCAGTATGAGAAAGTGGAAATAGCTCCTGCTCCTTGGTTACATAAGAGACCACAGATGTGCTCTGAGACAATCTATTTGGTGTTGATGTTTGTGGACACATCAGCCAGGTCTAATTTGAAATGGGGCTTTAGAAAAAAATCACTATAAATTTTAGGCCTGATTTAAGCCAGACTTCACTGGCACAGTTCCAGATTTCAGCATTCTGTCCAGCTGCAGAGCTTAAGCAGTCTCCCAACTAACCCCAGGGGGCTTTTTGTCACTGAACAAGAGTCGAGGATTAAGTTTTTATTGTTTTTCATTTTGGAATATGGCTATCTTCACTTTCCAGTGTTTCTCTCACAGTAAATTGTTACGAAGTTATTACCGCAAACAAAAGTAATTTCAAAACATGCCACTTTTTAAAAAATTCAGACTGACATGGCACTACCGTACAGCAAAATATGGGAGAGGAAAAAGTTACAATATTTACTAATCGTGAATTAAGATAAACATAATAAAGAAAATCCCACCCTGCAGGTCAAAGAGAGAGCTGGCATCAGTTGCTTTTTCTGAGGGAGCCTGGGTAATGGGAAGCAAGTAAGAGCGATAACCCTTCAAAATGGCAGCCATGAAGCGCAAGAAGGCCTCTTGGATCTCTAGCTCCAAAGTCTGAAGACTCTTCACGCCATTGCCAAGGTCCCGCTCACTCATGGTCGTCTCCATCTGCCCTTCCTCACGACTCAGCTGATAACCTGCAGAAAATTTATAGGACTCACGTAAGCGAAAATCAAATGATCTACACTCTCATATGCCGAAGATCCATTTTACTCTCTCGTGGTTATGTAAGAAACCTGCATACAGACAAAAATATACTAGACAAATTAGCTGTGAGGCATCTGTAATTGCACAATGATTTATAATACATTTATAATACATCAGAACATGTTAAAAGGCATACATTTCATACCATATACAGTGAAACAGAAAACATTGCTGCACAGAATTAACTTCAGTGACTTTAACAGTACCATCAATCAACTCAGGCAAAACACAGATAACATTACAAGGTTCAAGAGGTACACAATTCTTGGCTCTGTCTCGAACCAGTACAGTGCTCTGTCTCTAAATCTCAAAGGATTTCAAGGCTTAGTGCTGTCTCTCCATTTTATTTTGCCAACCGTTAATAAAAGCCTGGCTAAGTGATAAAATGATACAGCCACTTCCAAAAAGGACAGGGCAAGTACACTTAGACAGCCTTTCTAGTGCAGTGAATGGAGCCAAATGTGTCCTTGATTGGAGACACAAAGCAGGGAAAGGAGACACTGAGGAGGAAATCTCCTCATTGCTGATACCATACTGACTCTCCACTCACCTTCCACTAGTTGCTGGTATAGATCGCTGAGGGTGTTGATCAGATGTTTGCAGGCTTTCCTTGGCAGAATCTTCCATGTGAGGGCTCTGCGGTCCTCTTTGCTGAAGCCACATACACACACAGGTGCACACACACACACACACACACACACACACACACACACACACACACACACACACATTTATCATTTGATGGAGAAGAAACCAAACAATGAGAAAAAAAGCGGAGACAGAGCCAGGCTTACAGACAGCAGAGCTGAGAACTTCATCTGACAGCAATGTGACCCTGTTAACCCACATAAACTCTTCAGCATCCTCTAACTGGCTTACATACTGGGGCATGTGGCCACCACATGTGAGACTGGGTGTCTTTTCTCTTGTGGAGCACCGTTCAGGGCCATTTAACACTAATATAATGACCATATGGACCAAGATAACTTTTGTTAATTTAATAATTAGGAACATTTGCACAATAAGACTTGAAATCTTTGTCAAAACAGAGTTACAAATTAAAAATTCTGACAGGGAAAATGGGATTCCCTTTCCATGGAATTTTAATGGAAGAGCTGAGAGACCTAGCTTAAGATCACAGGCTATGATATAACAGAGGCTCCCAGGAGGGAATAGAGTTATGCAGAGGTCAAAAGATCACTTACTGGGAGATGGTGTTGGTGTCCAGGTCCACACAGCTAATATCTGATGGAGGCTCGTACAGGTCGAAGTAGCGTGAGTCCACGCCGACTATGAATGGGCATGGAGCGCTGAGGACGTCAGCCAGGGCTAGTGGGCACAGAGGAATGTAGGGGCATGGCCAGTGGAATGGGAAGATCATCTAAAGGCAACACAATGAGCAAACATTCGGGCTCAGTCCATGATGGACAGAAAACTAAGTTGCAATGGACATACGTCACACACAAGTAAAGTGTGTTGAGACGATTTCAAAAGGTTTGATTATGAGGTAACCATGAGAAAATAAACAAACACTATTAGCACCATCACTCAAACTCATAACACAATAATAACTGTTGGAAGTAAAGCTGGCAGTGTCAGCAGAGCGTGTATATGCAGTTCTGCTCAGCAGTAAAGTTTAGAACACTTACTGAAACTAGGGCTTCGGTCACACTTGTCAACACAGCTGGCCGCAAAGAGTGTACCAAAATCTTGTGTTCAGTCACAGCCAAAACCAGCAGAGTCACTGCATTCTTAGGACCAAGGTTCAGTAGCAATGTGGAGAGCCTTCCACCACTGAGATTGAACACACAGCACAGGATATCATCATGAAATATGGTATGACAGTTATATTACAAATGAAATAGGCTTGAAGTAGAAGGGCAACTATAAACAGAGATAGTTTCTCATGCATAGAGCAGCATTCACCTGACACAGCCAGTGTAGATGGACAAAAGGTATGTGACCTACCTTAGCGGTAGAGGAGAGGACACTGGCTGGCATAGCATCAGGCTATCATGTGGAGACAACTGTGTGAAAAAACACACATACCTACTTAAAGAACTGGATAGTTGGACTAAGAAGCATCTTTGTACACACTATGTATTAAAGACAGGTGACATCTTGCAAAAACCTGACTCACCTGGACAAGAATGCGGGGCCTTTGAGATGAAGGGAAAGGGACTTTGTGCATAAAATGAGAGATATGCCTGAAAAGAAATAGAATGCAGCACAAGGACTAAGCGTTTGTAACATATTACACATTATAATTTTGTTTAATTTCTAAATCTTAATATCTAAATGAATATAGTTTAATATCAAAATCCATAAAAAATAACCATGCTAATCCAAAACAAAACAATTTGATGAAGAGACTCTCACTTCTCAATAGGCAGCGTGTGAGGTCCAGAAATTGAGTAGCGGTAGATAAAGGTGAGGAAACTACGAAAGGCATCAAAGAAGGGCCAGTGAGAGAGAAGACAGATGCTCTTATTGGTTTGGACTGTCACAGAATCGTCCACTTTCAGGCCACTGCCTTGCAGGCCCAGCTGAGAGCGCTGTCTGTCCGTCAAATGCTCTTCAGGGTATGGCTCGTAGAACTGGATGGCCGCACCATAGACCTGAACATCCAAGACAAACCTCATTAAATTTATGTCACAAAGAACTATCATTACAATGCTCAGAGAACACATGCATTTTGATCAGGCCATGTCTCATCAAATTATCATAGTGCAATTGTTCGGATCTATTTTTGAGACTGTCTCCAAAATCAAATTCTTCAAGGCATGTGCAATTCTTTTATTAGAGTTAGTCGCTTGAGAGGCACTGCTTTGTTTTTAGGTTCCCTGTTCCTTTTCAGAGCAGCCAGATCTAAAATATCTCAACACAGTCAGATGTCTTTGAAGTCACTCACCTAAATGAATAAATTACAGAATGGAGAAATATGAATAGCCTGGGGACTTATGTGCTCGTAGGAGCACATTGATGCGCTCACTGCTGCTTATGTACTCTCAACCAGCCCAAACAAAGAGTTTGGCCTATGCATTATTAAGCACACAAATTAAAAAATTGTATTTTCCTTTTTTCAATTTTACTTTTTGTAGGTCATGATTCATGTGACTTTTTGATATGCTATGCACAAATCTCTTGCTGATTGAAATTCCTTGCACAGTTCTGAAAGAAGCTAGACAATTCACCTCTTTCGCCCATGTCTCTGATTTTATTAGAAGTCCTATCAGAACAGGGGTAGACTTAAAGACTGAACAGAGTGGTGCATGTGCCAAAGCATGTATTCAATGATTTTTACCTTCTCTCCAGAAGCTCCAGTGAGTACGAATGTAGAGAAGACGGGGAGAGAGTATTTAGTGTGAGATGGCCAGCACTCTATGGAGGCTCCCATTGGTAGGCAAAAGAGGGGCACTGACTCAGGCAGAGGGAACGATTCATAGTCCTCCTCAGGGTATCTTGACAAGAGACCTGTAAACAGGCAACTATCATTAAGCTACCTTTAGCACTTCCAAATCAATCAGTACCACAATTTATACTGGCAAGTCTTCCATGTGAAAAATATATTAGAGGCAAAGGGTTGGGGCTACAGCCGAACTTGCATCCTACTAGGCTGTGCAGCCAAACTAGAACACATGAGCACTTTCCCCATGGGTTGGACACGTTCTGGCAATGAGCAGCTGTATCATGATTTCACATTCCCCTTGCCCAGTGAGAGTATCAATCACCACAAGACCACCGCCCCTGTCTCTCTGAGGAGAGGATACTGAACATTGAGTTCTTGCCTAATGCTCACTGCTCAAAAATATTTAGTGCTATATGTAATTTAAGTACATTTGTGTACAAACCTGCTTTGAATGCAAGAGTGTTGGTTTTGGCCAAAGATTTTTTGTAGCACAGGTATACAGAGGACCCCCACTGAAAACACAAACAAATCTCAGAACTAGTCCCAGTTGCTGCTTATGCAATCAAGGCTTTAATGCAGACAAGAGTATTTTTATGATCAAGTGCTTTGTAAGTAAGAAGGGCGATACTGCTCACCATACTGCTATTGAGGTTCTTGTCCACCTTGCAGAAGGCATGTGGTGGTGTCTCTCCTTTGCCAGGAATAATGACACAAATGTCTGTGACAGCCAATGAGGCATGAGAATGGCTCTCAGGGGCACGTCGATACGTAATGTATATCCTCTGGGAGGAGGAACTACTGATGTTGGCCGGGCGACCCGAGGGTGTGGTCTGGATAATGTGACAGCCTGGCTTCAGTTTCTCTCTCCACTCATAGAGCACACTGCAAAATAAACAAGGGAACACACAACATTGGCTCATATGCACAAAGTACTATTGTCAAACGGCATAAATTATCAAGTCTTTATTTCCAAAATATTGAGATTTATACAAGGACAGAACAAATCATTATTTACAGCAACATCTGCTTAAGTAAACATTGCTAAACTAACGCACTGTTATTATCTATTTCACTGACTGCTATTATATATTTATTATAATCACCTCCTGTCTTTTAGAGAGCATTGGAACAATGGAAGATTAAGCACAGATGACTTACCCAAGGTCAGTGAGAGGTGGCTTGTCGCGACCTCGTCTGTAACACAGGAATATCTGAGGGCCCATGAGGCTGCCTCCGTTCAGCTCAGCGGGCAGGCCTGAGGGGGTGCAGTCTATGCAGGTGTAGCCCCGTGGCACCTCCTCGCCCTGGGAGCGAATCACCACTGCCACATCGGTAATGGGGGCTTTCGGCTGAGCTGAACTGCGCTGGCAGCCCTCCTCCAAGGTCACATCCTCCTCGAAAGGCTTAGAGGAGTCGGTCAGGCCCGCTACCACAAAGTAGTCCGCTACACGTGGGCTTTTGTCCTCCATCTTCTACCTTCCCCATAGAGAGAGGATAGTATATCTGAGAGGTAGGGAGGGAGAGACATGGGAAAAGAGAAAGAGAGAAGGACACAACATAAGAGAGGGGCTAATGCAGGCAGAAGAAAGTAGGACACACAAGATCTACATTACAGGAAGTGACTCGTTTTAGAAAGTTATGTGAAACTTTAGACTAAACCATACATGCCACACATCTAAATAACACATTTAACCTTTAAAAACAGACAGTAACTGACCATTGTGGATTCTCAATGCATGACTAACTGGCAGGTATTATCTAAAGAATGAATTAAAATGCAAACAAAATGCATGCCAGGAGGTGTAAGATTTCATTGAAAAGGACATGCTGAAAAGTTAAGCTGTGTGTTTTGTTGATTGTGAACATGCATTAAAAAATTCCACATTTAGCATAATTTTTTCAGAAATCTGTTGTGCCATGACTTTTTCTGCTCTAGTTCCATTATTGTATTTCTCAGGCCTGAAAAAGGATACGACTGTCGGCTGTACGACTGACTCATATGCCACTAACTTTGTACGAAATAAGGACATAAGGTAGCAATTACCAAGCATTCCTGCTGCACATAAAAGCATATTTCCGATTGTACAAGCTATGGGTTTTGAAGGCATTTGTGCAATTCTTCATCACAGAATAAATGCACTATGAGAACAAACATTTAAACAGAGTGCACATTCATGTAAGAAGTGTCAATAGAATAAATCAAGACTGACTGTGTTGTGACTTTAGAAAAGTGCTCTTTCCAAAAGAACAGATGTCCCTATTAGAGTTGCCACAAGCATCTCAGCAGTTCCTCTAAATGGGGTAAGACTGGAGATTTTACAGCACACATGTGAAAGTACCTCCTGGGTTTAGAGCAGAACTCTATCCATATAACCAGCTGAATGACTGATTGTCTCCGCATTTCATGGTGCCATAAATAGCAGTGAGACTGTGGCCAGTGGTGTGCGGCAGTTTGCGCACCAACCTGCTTTATCACTTGCTCCCTGTGGGTCAAATATGCCAACAGAATCAGTGAAAAACAGCTAGCTCCATGTCCCTGCTGGGTCAGTGTGCGACAGGGCCAATAGAGTCATCTAACATTATTCAATGCAATCCAGTAACTATATGTGCATGTAATCCAAAAGACATATGACTATACTAAAATATTACTATATACTAAAACAGGGGGAATGACCACAGGTGTCAGATGGACAACAACACTGATTTTATCATTATATTCATATATTCTGCATTCTCTGTCGGTTAACTAATACCATGCTGCAGTCAGATTTGGCTAACACAGTCTTGGAATTTAAATGAGCGTAACATGCCTGGTCACAGGCCAAGTCTAATGGTGTTAATGCTGTACTGCCATCTTGTGAACTGCCATCTTGTGATATCTAAGACTGCTTAAAGGGGGCATATTATGCAAAACTCACTTTAGTTATAATAGGTCTATGGGCTATACAAAACATGTTCATGAAGTTCTTTGCACAAAATCACTCTCACATAAAGAGATCTCACCAGCTTTATTCTTGACAGTTTCAGTCCCTTTCAAAATGAGCCGTTTGGATTGCTCCCTTACTGTGACGTCACAATACGGAAAATATGCATAGAACCGCCCCTCATCTGTCCAGACCCCACCCACTGGATTAGATGAAGATCTGCCATTTTGTGTGCTAGTTTTACGAACCGAGCGATATGGCTACAGGCAAAAGCAGGTTACACATTAAGTGTTGAGTTGTTGGCTGCAAAGGACAGCACAAATCCCTACACTTCCTCCCAGCCAAAGAAAACCGAAGAACTACGTGGCTTTCATTTTCGATGGCCATGTCCCAACAACAATAGGTTTTCGAATAAGGAGTTAGCTTCAGCATCGTAGGGGAGCTGTACCTACTGTCCGTGACAAGTCAACAGGAGAGGGAGATGTAAGTACTTTCAAATAATGACTTTTGTGTTTCTATCGCGGTTAAGCATGAACTAGCTTGTTCCTTTCTTAAGCATGGGATGGGTGGGGCGTGGCCAGTAACAGCTTATTTGCATAAAAGTCACAGAGCCCTGAAACGGCTCGTTTTGAAAGGGACTGAAACTGTGAAGAATAAAGCTTGTGAGATCTCTTTGGAGAGTGATTTTGTGCAAAGAACTTCATGAACATGTTTGGTATAGCCCATAGACCTATTATAACTTGTTTTTTAAAAAAGTGAGTTTTGCATATGTCCCCTTTAACATCTCACACTACAGCACTGGTATCATTATAAAGGCTAATGTCCAATCCTACTTTTGTGGGTCCGCTGAGAATCATCATTCATACTAATACAGAAGACGAGCACTTTCTCTGGTTCTCTGTAAGGTGGCCAAGAGCTTAGGAGGTAATGGCTTTTCAGTGGTTTGCATTATGGACCAGCAGAGTCACGAGACAGAGTTTAAAAGCTTAGGACACAAAACTGACCTACTGACAAGCTCCTTTGTGATGACCAATGCCTTCTTCGTACCCATGTTTATTTATAGAAATTGGTTTGTTAGAGGAGGTGTAAAGCAGATATGAGCAATGTTTGTTTACATACAGTAATATATTTTGAGGAAGGTGACAAAATTAGTTGGTTTTAATGGGGTAATCTAGACTGTGGGATTAAATGTAAAACCTTAATCCATCTCATCCTTATAAAACCTTGAGATATATTGAGAATATGCACCCTCTTCCCTCTCCAGCGGAGAGAAAAATCATTGTGTGTTCCTGGGCTCTCCTTGCCTCTGCTCTCTATGTTTTCTTGCAAAATCCCTGAGAGTTTGAGCTGCAAAAACAACAGCATTTCTGATCAGTTTCTCTGAGCAACAGACACGAGGCCGCCCACTATCAAACATCTCCATTCCCAGATCCACCCACACCTGTGCAACAAGCAATGGGCTGCAGAAAACTCAGCTAAAAATGCGGACGCAAAACACAGCAGATGTGTCACATGTTACGTGAGAGATTTAGGATTATATATAGACATAATCTCCCGGTCCAGCAACCACGCCATCCGTTGAGACTGGCAGCAAGCACAGAAAAATGATCATGCTCACCATGGCAACGATGGAAAAAAAATTAATAAATAAAATAAATGAAAAAACAGCAAGCGTGCATAATGCGTTTTCTGTTCTATTGAGAAGGGAGAATGTTAAATATATGGTTATAATTGAATACATGGGTAATCTGAAATGGTGATTGTATAATTTTAAGTGCGAGCGCCTCATGAAAAAATATTAATTATAATTAGTATATTAAACCCACAGATAATCATAGTTTCATGACAATTGCTGTTCTTTGAGAAAGTGATATATAAAAGTTTAATTCAACATCTACTTCATTTTCAAATTGGGAGTGACCTAAGACAATAATACCACCACGAAAACCGTTGAGTTTGAGGAACGCCCTGAGGTAGGCAAGTTATCTGATTCAATTAACCAAACGGTTGAACCTGACTCATCACGCATTAGACAAGTCTTGACAAAAATAGGCAGGCACGCACAGGAAGTTACTTTCTTATTGAGAAACACCATGGCAACATCTTACAGACGTGGAGGAATGCCCGGAAACATACTGGAATCGCTGCTGTCATCACAGAGTCTGTGTGGGTCCTACACAACGGAAATCCTGCCATGAGGAACTTGCGTAAGTGCATCACCGAGTGCGTGAGCAGACACTGCCTCCTTGGGTCACTGATTAAGAAACTCCTCTGCTCAAACGATGACTGATTTCCTGCCAGTTTCTAGGGAACTGTGGAGCAGGCAAACTGTGGACTGTAACCTCAGGCTAACATGGTGGTTCCCTTTTCACCCTAAATAGGTTCTATAGAAATTAGTCACATCTGGAGAAATAGGAAATCATCTGGGTCATGTGGGCTCAGCTTGCGAGACCAGAATAGGGTGACAATACTGTACAACTTCAGTTAAAATACTGAGATATAACTCAAGTACTGTAATGGTCCTGCTAATCAGCTGAAATATTCATCCATGAAACATGACAAACAAATTTTATAATCTCTGTTTCCGAGCATTTTCAGACCTAAACAAGGGAAGAAGGGAAGACTGAAGTGAAATGACATCTTCACTCTAGTAGAACTGCTTATACACCCCTTCCTTAAAGTGTCAAATTCTGCCTATGTGGAAAAAGAAGCCTTTTCACTCTAGACAATAGCCTTTCCAGTCATGGTACAAGAGTGTGCCATCTTCAGAAAACTGTATTATTTATCCTCACTCTTTAGGAGGCTTCCTCGTGGCTGCTGGCAGGATAAGCATTGCCCTTCTTTCACTAGGCTGTTGCTCTAAGGAGGCCAAGGATAAGCCAATTCAAGGGTCTGTCAAAAACAATGAGCTTGATCTCATGCAGCTGTTTAAAAGCCAGGCTCTGTGGCCCAAGGCCAGAGCTGTCGGCATGAGGGAGGATCCTGCTAAAACACAGCTCTGGAGAAGCAGGGAGGCCAAGAGGGAATGCAGGAAGCGGGAACTAATGCAACACACTTGGCCAAGCATCTGGTCCTGCTTAAGCCACAGAGGTGGACATTTGACTCCTCTGCACCATGGCGAGACACAAGCAGACATCCGCATACTTAGGAAAGGAGGAGGCAAGCTATTTCTATCCCAAAATGTTTTGTCCAAGAAACTAGACTGGGTTACAGGTAAAGCAAAAGTTCTTACCTCAAAGAATGGTACATACAACAGCATACGAGTTTGATGTTTTACACCTGACAAGGACTTTTTAATACATTCTGGCACACAGCTCATGTTCAGAGAGAATATTCATAGATTTTTCTAATGAATGAAAAAAAAAAAACATAAATAAATGGTGCCATCAAAGTATGCTAAATCCGGAAAAGCGTATTTGGTAAAAATATGACAGCGTGACAAATGTCTTAAACAAACATGTCACAAAGAAGACTGTCTGATCACCCATTTCGGTAAACCCAACACCCAGGCTTTAGGCAAGCTGCCCTGCCCTGACCACAAAAATCTCATCATCACTTATGAAAAACAATGTAAGCTTATACAGCAATGCACTCCTGTGGGTGGAGTGCACTGTCGCTGAGGACCTGCACTAACTCAATAACACATTCGACCATTTATAAACAACAGCAAACAATTTACATCATAGCTAGTTTCATACATTAATGCACGAGCAAAACATTACCTATAAACCCATTTACCTTTACTTACGAACACTATTTGTCTGATTTACAACGTTTTCAGAGAATTTCTCAGAAAGTAAACATGATGTAAACTCCCTCTCAAGTCAGAAATAAATTAGCAGGGACTGTAATAAATGACTTGAGTGAAGCTCTTCATCTTGGCTGGCTTTGAACTTGAAATTTTCAGCAGTAATTCCAAACAAACCACACTTTGGTGTGTTAGCACTAAAAAAATAAATACCCGTTTTTAGGTCTGAGCTCTTATCAAGCAGGTTTAGAAGTGGTATAATCGATACTGGACCATCAGATAGGAAGAAGAAAGTGATCTTTCTCTTATATCCATTAGAGATCCACAGCGTCTGTTCACATGCACCAGCCGCACTAACACGCTCCGCTATGCCGATAAACCAATACTGGCAAACTGAGAGCAAAGCAGGACACATCAACCCGTGGTTGGTGGTCTGCCTTATTTATTATCATCAAAAGAGACTGGGGGGTTAAGTGAGTCATGAAATCACATCGATGACTGCAGCAAGCAAACAAAAAGCCTGATATTTATAAAAACATACAATATCTGGTAGGTAAATAGATAAATAAATAATACATAAATAAGCAGGTAAACATGGAGTTATCCGTGTATAACGTTACATCTTGCTAAAAACACGTTGTGATGAAGCCCCGGCGGTTGGACACCGCCATCACGCAGGAGCCGTTAGCAAAACAAATCTGCCCATCAGCAACACACGACACGGTCCGTTCACACGGATTCATTCAGTGCAGGGTGTTTCCACACCATTTTTGCCTTTCAGCTACTGAATATGATTCAAACATCTAACCAAAAATCTCGTTTATACAATTTTTAGACTTACCGTATCAGCAGAAGGGGGCTCTAACGGTCAGTTCGTTGAGTCTTCATCGAAAACAGCTCGAAACGCTGTTATTTTAGAGACAAGATATTCGTGATATCTTCCATATTTTTTTACCAAAACAAAAACCCCGAGCTGAAAAGAACCCGTGTGTGTGTGCATATATATATATATACACATATATATATATGAGAGAGGTGTCTCTCCTCCGCTCCTCCTGACGGTTGGTCTGGATGCGCTCGAGCTCTCCGCGCACGCGCCGCCAGTAAAACCTGCTCAGGCGCACGTGACCCGTCAGACAGCCAAGAACGTCACCACCCGGGAGCCTGGGCACCGGGCATCCCGGTTTATGACGCCTTGTCGAAAAATGCTACAGTACCACGAACCGACAGCACAGTCTATCGATTCATGCGTTCTAGCTCATAAAAATATACCAGACAAGAAAATTATGAAGTGAAGTGACCATTTGTCATACGCACACAGTGTGAACAGCATGAAATTCTTTCTCTACATTTAACTGAAGCAGCGGCAGCCAGGAACACCGCACCCAGGGAGTAGTGTGTGGGAACGGCACCCTGCTCAAGGGTATCTCAGTGGTGCCATCAGCAGCCCTGGGATTCGAAATCACTGCCTTCCAATCGCAGGGGCAACTCCCTAACCACCAGCAGCCCCATTATATATCTAAATAAGGTTACATTATATGTTTAAATAAGATTAATCACATATTGTGCAACGGCTTACTAAAGGCGTGGACAACGACACAGCTAAAGAAATTAAAATTTCCGAGGGAATTTCTTTGTCAATTGAGGACATGTAACAAATTAGAAGACAACGAAATGTTCATTTTTTACCCTAGAGCATAACACACTCATGCCTTACACTGTGCACTGAAGACAGTGTGCAGGCATATATCAGGGTGTTGGTGTGTCCCTCCACTTTTAAAATCATTAACCCCCCCCCCCGACACACACACACATACATTTATCCCCCCAGGACTGTTTCCAGGGGTGTTCCTAGACGTACGGGGGCACAGGCCCGCCCACCCTCCATGACCCATATAATTTTTCAAAGCCTGCTGCATATGACCTGACCTGTAGTTTGTGCAATACCAGCTGCCCCTGCTTAGCTCATTATTATTGCCACTGCCGTACTCCTACTGAAGCAACTACAGGTAAAGGTAAAAATGTACAGATTTATTCACTAATGTATGAAGGTATATGAACATTCTCAACGTGTTTATGGCAGAAATACATGTATATGCAAATAATAACAAAAGCTCACTCAAGTCATTTTTGTACATTTGCAGTCATCTGCAAAAATAAATAATAAAACTTGCCGTTTCAGAACAAGGGACATTTAATGTCCGTAGACGCTCAGAATGTGGCGCTTTGCTACTATTTGTGGTTAAAAATACGTTGCAACATCTTGGAGTAGAAAAAAATCCACTCTTTTGTAGATATTATCAGTTTAAATTAATGCACTGCCAAATTAGTTATTTCGTTGTTGAAAACTGAAGGTGAGATTTTTCTGGGGCACATCGTATAAATTCAGGGACGTGCTCCAGTGTACTTTCTCGTCTCTGTCCGCTCACTAGTGACTCGGACCTGGATTCTGTAAAGCTGCTTTGTGAAAACATTGGTTGTAAAAAAGCGGTATAAAAAATTAAATGAATTAACAATTAAGTATTTGACGGAACGGTTGGGAACCCCGTTCATGGCGGAGTGCTACCAACCAAGCTGCTTATAGCTTAGAGATACTTTGTGAAAGCCACATTTTCAAGAGTCGTAGCTATCCCAGATCAAGGTACGGGAGTACAGGAGGATTTGGACTCAGACAAACGTTACAGAAATGGCTACGAAGTGTAATGTTTAAAACAACATGCTGGACACTATATGGACAAACGTATTGGGACATATCTGTTTTTCAGGGTTTGAGCTAGGTTACTTCTAGTTTTTCTAAATTCCTTTAGAAAAACTCCAGTATCTTGTGGAAAGCATCAAAGAAGGGTGGAAGCTGTTATAGTTGCAATGGCGGGACCAACTCCATATTGACGTCTATGTATCTGAATGCAATGTCATTAAAGTAAGTCCCTGTTGGTGTACTACTCAAGCGTCCCAATAATTATGTCCATATTGTGTATCTTGAATCTTCTCGTTAATTGGTGAAATGCTGTCCCCACATGGTCAGTTCGAAGGAGTGCACCGACTTACAGAACGCAGTGAAGGACCGAGTGACTGTATTAACATAGAGGCATGCACACAGTCTGAAGTCTGCCATGATCTGCTCTTTTGTCTTTGTTAATTTAATCAAACTATTCAGTTTTATTCGTTGAGCAGTTATTCATGCAACAACCAATATCGCTTTGTATGTGTTTCGCAACTCGGTCCAGTTGTATTGTACACTTTTGTGTTTTCCTTCTCTACACGTGATTCAAGGAGCACCCAGTAAGTAGGCTAATGATGTGAGATAGCCCTGGAAAGAGTGCAGATAAACTACATGCCTGCAGCTTCAGCAGTGACTTCGGAAAACAAAACACTCTTCAGGTTCCACCGAGATTTGAACTCGGATCGCTGGATTCAGAGTCCAGAGTGCTAACCATTACACCATGGAACCTCTGAGGAACCTACTTATTATTATTTGCATTTATGCAGGCAGTATGGCGTGCTTTGAAATACCTGATCAGTGTGTTACATTATACACTCTTCTATGCTGTATGTGCTTGAGTTTGATTGGTAGGGCAGATAAAATCCAGGAGTTGTTTTTGACATTATTTAGTCAGAAATATCCGATATTACAGAATAAAAGACCTATGGTAATCTCATTCCCTAATCATCTGCTGCTATTTTATTGCATTTATTTAAATTTTTATTGGATTAATACTAATAACTACTACTGATCTGATGCTACAGCACACTAAATCGTGCACTATTGTTCATTGTTCTTGCACTATTGTTCATTGACTTTTTTATTTCTATTGTCTTATCTTTTTTTTCTTCTGTTGCAGCAAGCATGCTAACAACAATAAAGATAAATACAGTTCTTTCTAATCTCATCTTATCTCATGTTATAAAGACGTTTTTGTCAAAAAGAAATGTGGTAGATAGGGTTTATTTCAAAATTCTCAAAAATGTGGAGACTGACTTGGCCTTTCTGCAAGAACAGAAGAGCACTAGAAAAAGAATATAACTTAGTACTACTGAGTGTTAAGAAAGGCCTAGGTCACTAACTGTCCCCATACAAGCTGACTGGTGATTTTATGTTTTTTTTATGATTTGATTTCAAATTTTACTTTAACAAACTGATTTTATGTCAGTTGAAGTAATGAAGTAAGATAACAAAGCAGACAATTAATGAATGACAGTCATAACCAAATATTTAAAATTGTAACCTAAGAAAGGGCTCTCAAAGCTCTATCTAATTTTGTGAACATTTATCTTATTACCAGATAATGAATCTGAGATCTCATGTTTAGACATTCTGGGAGAAAAACTGGAATAAAAATATAGTTCAAGGATAAATTATATGCTCCATTATTTTAAAAAAAGAGGATAAATGTGCTAAGTGTTGAGGCTTTATTGCAAAAGCACAAATCAAAAGTGAGATAAGATATGCACCCCACATCTAATAATAAAACATTTTGATTTAAATGCCAGGTATTCTATGCCACAATTAGCATATCTCAGCCAGCTTCGTCTCCACAGGAGTCAGGTGTTGCAGAGACAGGAACTGGAACCCTTCAGGGTGGAAGACAGATGAAAAAAGAAAAATACTGGCAAATATTTATAGCAAATCTGTGAAGAGCAATAAGGAAAGAAATCAGGAACGTGCAAAATTTGTGTTGACTTGAAGACAAAATTTGGTCTTGTGT
This sequence comes from Bryconaethiops microstoma, assembly GCA_037577275.1. Classification (NCBI taxonomy): domain Eukaryota; kingdom Metazoa; phylum Chordata; class Actinopteri; order Characiformes; family Alestidae; genus Bryconaethiops; species Bryconaethiops microstoma. The sequence continues at coordinate 3,954,995 of JBBJLS010000018.1, read as the reverse complement.
TTATGAAATTTCAGTTGTTTCCAACCACAAGCACCAGCAAATGGGTTTAATTAATGTAAGATTATACATTTTCCGCAGAACAAAATCCATGCACTAACCTGGGGTATTGAGCAAGACCTACCCTATGGACAAAAGTACTAGGACACACCTGTTTTTCAGGGCTTGGGCTAGGCCCAAGCCATGCTTACGACTTTGTGGACACAGTTTGTGGACACGCTTTTCTATTCCAGCATGACTGTGTCCCAGTGCACAAAGCAAGGTCCATGAAGACATGGCTGGATAAGTTTGGTGTGGAAGAACCTGACTGGCCCACACAGAGCCCTGACCTCAACCCCATCCAGCACCTTTGGGATGAACCTGAACAGAGGATGTGATCGAGACCTCACAAATTCTCTACAGAATGAATGGGTACAAATTTCCACTGAAACACTCCAAAATCTTGTGGAAAGCCTTCCAAGAAGAGTGAAAGATGGACCGACTCCATATTAGAGTCTGTGTATTTGAATGTAAAGTCATTAAAGTCCCTGCTTCAGTTTTTTTGGAGTGGCTGGTGGTCTGGTTGTTAGGGAGTTTCCCCTGCGATCAGAAGGCTGTGGGTTTGAATCCAAGGACTGGTAGTGGCCCCACTGAGATACCTTTGAGCAAGGTTCCGTTCTCACTTACTGTGTTCTTGGCTACCCGCTGCTTCACTTGGGTTACATGCTGCAAAAGAATTTCGTGCTGATCATACTGTGGTATGTTCACGTATGACAAATGGACACTTTACATTTCGTGTAATGGTAAGGTGTCCCAAATGCAGTGCAGCTCGATGTTTGTCTAGGCCGGACTTGTATTTTGAAGTGGTGCTGATTGTTTTGAAGCCCTGGTCGAGGTTTGTCCATTGCTAACTGGTTAGCATGGCTACCGCCTGATCAGTTTGACTGCAGTGCCGCAGCCGAGCGGAGGGTGGACACTTCTACTCGCCCAGTGTTTATCCAGCAGTGTTTCACCTTTGTTTTGATCAAAAATGGGAACAAGAGACGACGAATACGACTACTTGTTTAAAGGTAAATGACATTTACCCACCATTTGGTGAGCCTCTTGTTTATTTTCCCGGTTGTTCAGTTAGCAAGGCAACAGCTAACTGCTACTAGGGCTAGAACAAAATTCCAACTGTCTCCATCGAGGCTAGCTAGCCTGCTCACTGCTAAAAACATTACAAGCCAACTTATTCCCTCCCTCCTTGTCTGGCAGTTGAATGGACATTAATGTCAACGTTATCGAAAGTCATCTGGGTTAACTGTTAGCTTTAATTGCCTCCTCAGCCCAGAGCCGCAGTGGGGGCGCATATGTTCTGGCTAACATTATTTGAACTGCATCCAAACATTGTTTCCAGCACCACACCTTACAGGAGAGGGGCACTGGAGCTAACCTAGCCAGCTGGAAATGCTCTGTGCTCTGCTTAATCTCTGAACCGCCTGTTGATACGGAAAGCAAAGCAAAATAGAAAGAGGAACTTGGAACACTGGCGTACTAGCTAACCTGATGTTGCTTTAGTTGTTCTGTACTCACAAGGCAGCTGTTCTTCTGTTGCTAGCTAGATTACAGCAGCACACTTCTTATTTACTGGTTAATTTGTCCACACTGCTGTCAACAGAAACACAACAAACAGTGCCACATCAGCTGTTACATGTCCACAAGAAATCAGCATTAATCTGATCACCATACTCAGTTTCTTTATTTTTTTTGTAAGTCCTAATTTAGCAAGACCTATAAGCACCTTCACGAAATTCTGTTACTAATGTTTCCTTACAATTTGGTGTAATGGTTTTTTAAATAGTTTATAAATATGAAGAATTATAAATATAAATAATATGAAGAAGCCCATAGCTTTGATAAAACACATCGCTCTCTAGAGGAGACCAGGTGTAGGTGCATTTGTTGGCTTTTAAGCATCCATGTTTTGGAGAATGTGTAGGAGGATGGCATTAGTGGTGGGTGTAATAATCATCAACGAAACTTAGACATCTGAAGCAGAGACTATCAGTCTGTTGTCACTGCTTCTGAGTATAAACGGATCAAATTATCCCCAGCATTTCCCACAGTGTTGGAGCTCCTCACTGTGTTGGAGTCTTCTGGAGGTAAACAGCTTCAACAAGTCCAAGACTTTGGCACGTGTTTGTCAGACTCTAAAAAAGTTTGTTGGGAATAAATTAGATTGTCATGCTTAATGGCACTTTAAGCATAAATTGAATCATCTGTATGCCCTGTTTTGAAGTGGTCCTGATCGGAGACTCTGGTGTGGGGAAGAGTAATCTTCTGTCCCGTTTCACCCGTAACGAATTCAATCTGGAGAGCAAAAGCACCATTGGAGTGGAGTTTGCCACTCGTAGTATTCAGGTGGATGGGAAGACCGTTAAAGCCCAGATATGGGACACGGCTGGGCAGGAGCGCTACAGAGCCATCACCTCAGCGTAAGTCACACTGCCACTCTCACACAGCTTGGGAATGTGCCATGGTAAAGATTCTGCAGTAAATTTGATTCATGACACAGACACCTGTTCACACTCAAAGTTCAAAACAGCACACTTACTAACTGTGTGTGTTCAGTCTTCTGTCTATGTGAGGTGCCTTTCTCCTTTCTAGTTACTGTCTTTTGGTTTGAAGGTATTACCGTGGAGCTGTGGGAGCCCTGCTAGTTTATGACATTGCTAAGCACTTGACCTATGAGAATGTGGAGCGCTGGCTGAAAGAGCTGAGAGATCACGCCGACAGCAACATCGTCATCATGCTGGTCGGCAACAAGAGTGACCTGCGCCATCTCCGGGCCGTGCCTACAGATGAAGCGCGTGCATTTGCAGGTCAGATACATGGATGTACGCCTTGAACTCCCTAGTGCTGTGTTCTGTCACATCATGACCTTGTTTATAATGCCATTACTTCAGAAATATTGCGATAAAGCAAAGGTGAAGGCTAGTTTTGTAATCTTAAAGCAGCTTGGTGCTCTTTTGTCTGTGACTGTGAGATGCTATCTTAGTGGAAGAATGTTCCTTGTGTCTACAGAGAAGAATGGGCTGTCTTTCCTTGAAACATCAGCTCTGGATTCCACAAACGTGGAGACAGCCTTTCAGACCATCCTGACTGGTGAGTAGTTTTTTAGTGCAGGAGGTGAGGAAGGTGCTGGCATGTCCTTTTGGTTCCTTATCTTCAGTGTCAGGTTAAGGTGGATTTATATATTTATTTATTTATTTATTTATTTATTATCCAAAAGGGTGACTGGATAACAAAACATGAGGAGCATTAAGGTTGATGGGCAGAATTGCATACAAATAAGCTTGAGAAAGTTTGAGAGTGAGTGTGTGTGTTTGAGTGTGAGGGAGATTTTAAGTGATTGGCTTTTGGCTGAAGGCCATATCCTTATGAATGACTAATCAAAGGCCTGGCCTTGCTGGGGTTGGTCCTTTTGAGTTCTTCTAGCCTGACGTGACCGTAATAAAAAGCTTCCTGCTTGTGTTGCTGCTCTGTTAGTGAGCCTAGCCTTAATGTCCTTTCTGCGAAGTGAACTCAAAGGATACATTTTTAAAAGGACATCAGATATAACACAGTAATTACATTACCTTCAGGCGTCCTGTGAGGTTTTATGGGTATGTGTAATTAAAAAAGCATAATGAGCTCAGATTCTACATTTATAAAACATCTACTGATCTTGGGGCTGGTTTTGGCTGTGCATACACTGATCTGTGTCTCCGTGAACTAAGCATAGTGATCCCCAAAAGACTCTCATGTTTTGAGAAGCTTAACTAATCACCTTTAGCTCTGGGTTGGTAGCTAAGCTGTGGTATTTAAATTTCACCTCATCCCACAGAAATCTACCGCATCGTGTCCCAGAAGCAGATGTCGGACCGCCGGGACAACGACATGTCACCTAGCAACAACGTGGTGTCCATCCAGGTGCAGCCCACTGAGAATAAACCAAAGATGCAGTGTTGCCAGAGCATCTAGCCCCCTCCATGACTCTCCTCCGGGCCCACCTGCAGAAGCCTTCACCCCCCTGCCCCTTCCTCTCTTCACCCCCCACCCCCCACCCTCTCCCTCACCACTTCTTAAAGACTGCTTTGGTTCCGAGACACAGCTGCGCGGCCGAGCTTGAGCACAGAAGCTGTGTTTCTAAACCTTGGATCTCAAAAGCATCACCACCTGCGCTCTGGACTAAGCTTAACCTTTTTTTTTTGTTTGCCATGGTAGGCTTTTATATTGCAGAGTTTTAATAATCGGTCATGCTGATGTTCACAGATATGTCTTAATATATTATTTCATTTAGCGAAAAAGGTGCAAGGTTTGTTGGTGTCTGTATCTTAAGAGGCCGTCTCCTGTTTGTTGCTGAGCCTTCGGCCTGCAGTATTGGAGGTGTTGTTGTATCACAGCGTTGTGATCTCCGTTAGAACATATTAGACTAGCATTAGGTCCCAGAGACCACTGACTTCTCCATCTTTGGCTGTGGCTGCATTTTAAGCATATCACTTTGCATGTAAACTTAAATGCCAGCTTAAGCACGCTTATCACACATTTTGACGGGCAGTAGCTTTTGCCCATTAGTCACCATGATGGTGACTGCTCCTGTGGCAGAATATGCTTGCATGCTTTATATCAGCATCAGGAGAAGCGGTGGAGAGGTGAAGGAAGAGGACTTTAGCTTTCAGCACAGGGAAAACCCCAAACATGGTTCTTCACGTCGACTCACGGCTCCTGCTGCTGCTACTGCTGCTTCCATTCATCCTGTGCTTCTCTTGCGTCTTTTTGCGGGTAGAGTAGTGGTTCTAGTGCCTTTCTCAATGGAATGTCACACGGGGACGCCTCCAGTTTTGCGCATGTGCTACCACTGTGGGGGTTTTCTGCGGCCCTCTCTCTCTGCGCAGCAGTGCCATGAGGCATTCATCACATGATCTTCTCTAATGCTATAATAGCAGCATTCATACTATCCGGTGTGACTGTCTTGTTTTTTTTTCCGCTGTCCTTTGTTGTGATATCAGTTTTTGCCCTAAGTGTGTAATATCTTGTAGCCAGGTTAAATCTGTGGTAAAGTAATACTTTTGTCAAAATTTAGGAACTAAATTTCCCGGAGTATCTGTGTGTGACATATTTGAAATGCAAATGTTGAATTTTTGACTGTTTATGATATAGCCACATTTTTTGACAGTACTCTTATGATTGTGCTGTACCTCTAACACTATCAGAAGTAGTATAATAAGTGAAATCATAGAGAGAGTCTCCATCCACCCCCTTTTAGAACAAAGAACATGTGGCACATGACATCATAGCACCCCCCCAAGGTATCACTCTGTTTAGTTTAAGGAAGAAAGGCAGGAGTGAATACTGCTCATCTGACCACCACCACATGCAGTAGATATGTGATAATTGTAGACTGGAGCTGTTCTGTGTCTTTGCACCAAATACAATATTCCTGAACTAACCCACACTGCAGTTAATTATTTAGACCTTTAACACGTATTTATTCTGTCGTAGCCAATTGATTTATTAGCCTATTACTGTACCCATTATGTAAGATTCTTGAAATTTAAGAAGGTGGAATGTCTATGGATGGAAAATGACCAGAATAAACTTTAAGAATGTATTATGTATTGTAGCCCAGTATAATCTTGTTGTGATTGTAAAATCAAGCATTCCTCTGACTCAGCAGATGTGGACATAAACACAAGCTGTAGCGGTTTTGTGCTTCATAGCTGGCTAAGGAATAGACTAGAATATTGTGTGTGAAATAGAAGTTTTAGTGCAGACTGGAACCGTAATGCATGGTATATTGTGGTTGCACCAAATGACCTCGGAGCACATCAGCTACTCAGAATGTTATTTTTAACCAATGTCCACCTAAGAGAATTCTCTTCGAAATAGAAAGTGTCTGTTAGTGATGACTCTTCAGGATTAAGCTGGTTAAGCCCTTCAAGATTGTGGTAGCTGATGTAAAATCACAGAATCAGATTGAACAGTGTTGAATGCCAAGTGTATAGGTGTGAGCCATTTCAGTTTTTCACAAATGTGACCCCAGGTGTGTCCAACCTTGCTCGGTATGAGTGTAGTAATACTGTATTATAAAACAGAATCTAGTTACTTTTGTGAAGGGCCACATCTTATATGTACGTTTGGCACTGTGTCTTTCTCTATGCATTCTGTCTGAATGATGTCGGGGCTTGTTTCAAACTGACCCTTGAGACCCTGAATCTGGGTATGTATAACCAGTAGAAGCACGAAGGGCTGTGCCAATGATGTGTGGGTACAGATGGCACGGCTAGACCTAGCCTAAGCACTGCACATAGCTGGCGTGTCTTAATTAGTTTACCTGGAATATCGTGTTCTGACTGTCAGTTATCTTTCACGTATTGCCTCAAGAACATTTTTTTTGTTTGCGCTGTACTGTGATTTTTTTTTTTGTATTATTGTTATTATACTATTACTCTATCCACTGTAATTCCAATTTCAAAGTACAAAATAAAAGAATGGTTACACAAGTAATTTAGTTGATTTGTGCTGACTGTGTGATTAATATGAAATGGATTTGCTTGAATTCCATTTTTTTTTGCATTTAGTGACTCACCATCCTTTGTACATACATTTTTGACTGCTTAACTGAAACAATCTTATTTCAATTCCCTAAATCTTAATGTCCCTCATCATTGGGGAAAAAAGGCAGAAGTGGTTAACCTTCAGGAAAGGAGAAGTGGCTCATCTACAGCAGTGAGCTAGTTAAATAAATTTACAAATGAACCGTATGTCACAGGTGTGAGGGTCACTGTCAAATGAGACTCGATCATAAGCTTTATTTTGAATTTTGTAAGAAAACATCAAGCGGTATTTAAATGACCCAGAGATGAAATCAATTCTGTGTTCACAAAAAGCCCATATGAGCTTAATGTAAACACACTCCCCAACTGTAGATGGGTGGATAAACTGCACTGTTGTCCCTATGTGCGATTGTCTGTGTTATTGCTTTAGTGAGGGGTATGCAACTACATTTAGAACATAGCACAAAGTAAAATAGTAGTTACCAAACTGAACTTCTGAAACAAGAAATGTTAAGTGTGGTTTTGCGATATGTAGATGGTCTTTGTTGTGATGCGTATACTTGAACATGAAAGCTAACTGGTGTTTTGAATATTTTAAATGTGTGCACAAGTGGCACAATGACATGAAAATAATTAAGCGTCATTTAGTATAATTTGCTCATGCTTGAATTTTCTTTAAACGTCACAATAGAAATAAAAAGCATCACTTGTGCAAATAAATAACAAATAAATACACCATAAATACATAAATAGAAAAGAACCTTTCCTCAAGATCCACTGACTGGTATTTTAAAAAATACAAACAGGGAAAAAAAAGCAGTGTGTTTACCAAGCGAAGTAAAAGAAAACAAACATAACACTATAGTTTAAGGACTTATCACACATTCACATGACATTACACCTGCTAACTTTATATAGTACCATCCATAAAATATTTCATATGAAACAGCAGCTTGACAGACAAGTACCATTAGTGACATTGCACAAGTTATACTGAACTACAGTTGTTTTCATCACTGTTAGGATTTAAAATACCTTATGAATGTGGTTTAAATCTTGTAAAGTCGCATATACTATAGTGTTATCAAAAATTAGTTCTTAAAAACATCTTTTTTGGTAATCATCTGTTTACAATAAGAACTACTTACAATTTAGCCATGCTTTGTCACTAAAGGTTTGAAGTCCTCTTTAACTAGTGAATGGTCGAGGTTAACAACTGCACCTTGGCTCCAAATGAGAGGTCTTGGGTCAGTCACAACTGACTAGCAAAGGGGAACCGATGATGACAGCTTATCCTATTGTAAAGAAGTTGGGCCATCTATTAGTGTAACACAGATACTATTTACATGAGAAAATCCCATGAATGTTCCTTCCACGGCTGAAGACTGTACTCATAAGCCAGATCTGAACAACATGAGAGTACTTTGCTGGTCCCATAATCCACAGCATTATTTACAATTTTACAGAGTATTTCATGTGTTCCTCATCTTATTCCTTCTCTTTAGTTCAGTTTTTTTCTGCACAGAATGCAATCTTTTCGTCCAGGGAACTGAATGCAGATAAGTGAGTAATCAATAATATCTGTCCCAGCCTTGTGCGTAAACACACAGAAATCCGCCACAATGTGGTATTACTGCCTTTACATCCATCTTCTCATGCATCTGTGCAAAAGTATGACAGACATTAAGATCTGATGAGATAAAAAAGATATGCAAGAGAAGGTCCTGCAGAGTCTGGTGGTGGTGGTTGTATTCTCGAGGTAGGCTGAGGCCTGGTTTCTACAGCAAGGAGCTTGGGGGGCTGTCTGGAGGTGGTGGGGTGTGTGGGGGGCTGTGGCGCATGGGCAGGATGTCATAGTGGCCAGGGATGTGGCTGTTCCGGGGAAGGTCGTATGGATTCTGGGAGAAACCGGTCGCCAAGCCATTGGGTCCCTGCAGAACACTCACTGTGGGTTCTGAGAGAGATGCAAGAAACAGGAGACAGAGGTTAAATGTCTGCTTATGTATCTGTACATATTTATTTCTGTATTCAATAACAGAATTAATTCATTAACTACTGTCCTTATCTCTCTCTTTTACTTACGCACAGTTCTGTAACACTCTATTTCAACTTTGCTACACACCATTGACATAACCATGCCAGGAAATGTGTCATGGCAGATATGCTGTCATAAGTTGTCATGAGAGATCATGACCATTAATATAACAGTGTCATGTTACCATTATTGTCAGGGCATAATCACAGTTAGGCCTGACTAGACCCAGATTGATCATAGGCCTACTTGAGCAAATGGAAAATAATTTTTATTAAGCATTTTTAAAGATAATGAAATTTGATTTCTGAGTGTTGCCACTGTATAATTTGTTTTCGGTGAGCGTTGTCAGTGCGTTAGGGTAAATCAAAATCACTGCGCTTTCTGCCAAGCTTCGCCTTTTTTTTTCTTCCAGCTAACCACTGCTTAGCACAGGTTGCTATTCACCATTACGTCAAGTCTTCAGTTTGTTTTCTGAGTGAATTTGAATGATATACCTGGGGGACTGTTTTTTCCTCGTTCCAAGCCAGAAACAAACTTTAAAAACGTTCTAGCCACCAGTGGTTTAAAATACTCTTTTGTAACAAAAGCTAAAATGTCAAACATCTACTTCAATGCATCAAGTCATGGAAGGTAAGACATAAGTGGTCAATGAGCATTTATCATGTACTGGCATGGCGGCATGCTTTTGCTTAGGCTGATGAGGTTTAGGTCTTTAAGTTTGCTGTGTTGCTTTTCCTTATCTTAGTACATTTAGCATGTAAGAACCACATATTCTTTGTTGATCACTTACCACAAAGTTCCAAACTACCTCAGGAAATGGTTTCCATGACCGAACTGCTGCACCTAATCTTATGATCACTATGCATGTTGCCAAGCATCGACTTAAAGTGGTATAAAGCATAACGCCACTGACCCCTGGAGCAGTAGAAACTGGAATGATGATCGGGAATGATTACTGCCAGGAGAGTCCTACCTACCAGAACCATGGTGCCGGTAATGTTTGGTGCAGAAGGGATAATGGGCCGGGGCTGTTTTTCAGTGTTTAGGCCAGGACCCTAAAGAGTAATGTTATTGTAGACAATTCTGCTTCTGACTTTGTGGAAACAGTTTGGGGAAAGCCCTTTCCTGTTCCTGTATGATTGTGCCCCTGTGTACAAAGCAAGGTCAGTAAAAGAATGATTTGACAAGTCTGAAGAGGAGGAACTCCTGCACAGGGCCCAGACCTCCACTCGACAAGTAGTCATGACTTTTTCAGCAGGCAAACAGTAAAACCTAAAATCAATGGTTGTCTTTTTACCTATAACATTACAGTCTCAAACTGTAATGTTATAGGTTATGGGGAATATTACATGTTATGGGGAACCACGAAAAAAAAAAAATCACACACACACCATGTACTAAAAATAGTGCATGAATAAATAACACCTTGCATGAGCACAAGCACAAACTTGAAATGAAACATCACAAACTTGAAATATGAAATGATATGTGGACACTACACACATGCGTACATAAAGGTCTTTTTCAAAAAGCCCTATTTCTTTGTTGTATGTCCATGACAGTAAAATGAACAAAGCCCTGTATCTCAGCCCTATAACCAACACCATAACCATTAATTTAGGAATGTTTGACTTAAACATAACTGTGCATCCAAAATTCAGTGTTAGTAATTAAGCTTGTAGTCTTCATATATCTGCTTCTGTGATGGCCTCCTGAGGGCCCTCACTGCTGTTAACTCACCGACGTCATAAACGTTCCTGTTTGCAGAGGTCAGGGTGGTGCTGGTGCTAGAACAGAATGTCAGGTCTCTGTGTGCAGGAGACTTCATCTCTACGTAGCTGCTTTCTGTGTGTTTGCATGCCAAGCCTGGTGGATCCCGGATAGTGGCATAGGGGTTCTCACTGTTCAGAGAACAGGAGCTGGAGCTGCACATGGATGTCTTAATGTAGTCTGCATATAATACAAACACAAAATATAACTAAGACACCACAACAAAGTGAGGAAAATGTATAAAAAGAATGATCTTCTCTTGCTTCACATTACTATGACTTTACTTTGCCATATTTGGCTTTCTAAATGACTTAAAAGTATGACTTGCTGTACTATTGACCTGTGCCAGATTTCATATAATCCCTCACAGCAGCATCACAGGGAGAGTAATCTTGTTAGAATGCAGGGCCTGCACACTTTCTGCACTGCCGACTATAAGATGTGTGTCACAAACAGCTGTTTTTTTTGCAAAGCTGTGAGCTAAACTGGTTGTAGGCACATGCATTACAAGCATTAGTAATACGGAAGGAAATCAAATACAATACACAGAAAAGTACTGAGACTGTTTTCTAAACTGAGTTGCCAGTTTGACAGAGACACCCACCTTCTACCTATACCTATTGGACATGTTTTCAGGTGCATCTATATATGCAGGTATACAGTTACTGGCTGTAGCTTATCTGTTTATCAGTTTATCAGCCACTCTGCCTCATGCATTAATGAAATGGAACCACATGAGCATCATTTAGCAGACATTATGTGCGTAGCTTACTGTTCTCACACAGTGAGACCAACATAGTAGAGTCATGGGAGTGTTGTTGCAAGTTTTTTAAACACACTGCAGTTATTGAGCACTTCATTTTAGATATACCTATCTTGCTTTATCTACAGATATATATATATACATTCACTAGCCACTTTATTAGGTGTACTTTGTAATTTACAATTACTGTGCTTCTATAGTTTAAATGCTGTTTAATACGCAGTTTTCAAAACATTTACCATGAAAGAGATGTACTTAGACAATTAGGTGTTTGGTATCATCCATATGAATGCCAGGACCCAAGATTTACCAGCAGATTATTGCCCAGAGTATCTAGAGCATTCTAGTGTCATCCAAATTAAGTGATGCACAAGCACACAGCCGTAACATGACATGGAATTCTTCTATTGCTCCATGGTACAGCTCTGATGTTTACATACCTCTTGTAGGTGCTTTTGAGAGTGGAAAGGTGTCAACATGGGCACTCTGACAGAACTGCAGCTTCACAACCACATACGCAGAAAGCTTAGTATTGCACATTATGTTCTGTCAACTTTCTATCACAGCCATACCTTGGGTGTCCCTGATCATGTGGCCAGTTCACCTGTTATCTTTCCTTGCAGCACGTTTGGGCTACTAAATACTGCATACCAGGAACACCCCAAAAGAGCTGTTGTTTTGGAGATGCTCTGGACATGTTTAGCCATCCCAGTTTGGCCATTGTCAAAATCATTCAGATGCTTACCCATTATATATGTATACTTTTAATGGTTTGTTGGTGACAGTTAGCAATACGGTTTAGTAGGTCTAGCAGATGTATTTATTTTGTAAAAAATAATGCTAATTTAGTTAATGAAGAAGCCAGCTGCAGAACTGTTATGATGCTGCCTTATAATTGTCACTGGTTCTGGTAAGATAATTCAGCATGTTTGTTTAAATACAGTAAAAGTATGAATGTTTTGCATATTGAACCATTTAACAGCACATTCCTGATGTAACATGTCCTTCACACTAATTAGTATAAAGCACTTAGCTTATAATGGGTCAGGTTGTATCAGCAGGTCACCTCACCCTCAAAGTGGAAATAAAACTTAGGCCAGTGTCTTAACTGTTTGAAGAAAGTGTTTTTCAAAACCAGGCAGTACTTTTGATTTTTAGTCCATCTGAAAAGGTCCAATTAGCTAATTATTAATAATATCTGTCAGCACCATTACACTTTCCTCACCTTTCTGGTGCCTGTCTCCAAGTGGTGTCCCATGTCCACTAGACATCCAACTAAAGAATATTTCATGTTTTCATGCTAAATTCTGTATCTTTGTCTTTTGCAGTTAATTCTTGCATTTTATTCTCAACACTTTTTGCAACTGTTATTAACAAAGTGCTTAGCCATTTAGCCACTCAGTAGTTTGGCCATTTAAGGAGTGTTGTATCGTTCTGATTCTTCTCTTTCCAGTATCAGTAAGATCACCTTTTTGACCCATAGTAAATAGTTGCCTGACATAGGATACTGTCTCTTCATGGAAGACCTTCACTCATAAGCAGGTTTTATCTACAGAATATCCTTGTAAATGGTACTTTGGATAGGTTCATATGATTTGAAGTTGGATAAATGTGCTTATAATGTACAGATGATTATAATACCAACTTACATAGTAACTGTGTAAATAATGTTTATACGAAAAGTTCAAAAATACATATTATCATTGGTGTAGCAGGTGGTGGGCTTTTGGCTCAGTGGCCAAACTTTTGAAAGCTTCTCCACTGATCCAACCTGATCCAGTCTAACCCGCTGCAGCTCCCTTTGTCAGACTGTTTACATCAGAACCGAGCCAACATTGGACCTGAGAGATCAATTTAAGAAGGCGGGTGCGAGAGCTTGAGTGTGTGTGTGTCTGGAGAGTGAGGCTTCGGGAGAGGCCAGGGATTCACATTAATCACAGGCACTGAGACACACACAGGCAGAGAGGTCTAAGGGTTCTAGGCCTTAAGTGGATGCTGAGGGCTGTCAGGGAGCACAGTGGTCTCAATGTAACTACCAAAAAGGTCAAGCAGCAGAAAGCTAGAGGACATACTGTATAGTTTACTGTTTTCTTTTTGGTTAGGTACATGGCATGCTGCATACAGTAGCATGCCAATAGTGTACACACACATAGTATAGTGCTATGAAAAAGACCTCTTTTGCATATTTGTCACACTAAATGGTTTCAAATCTTCATGTAAAATCTACTATAAGAAAAGGAGAACACAAGGAAACATGAAATTGCTCTAAATGACCATTTAATTTGTTTTATGAAGTTCCAGAAAAAGCTGTATGTCATTTTATGGCAACCTATATCACCCATGCAAAAAGTGGTCATACAATTAGACATTAATCAGTCTTTCCCACTGTTTTGGAGAATTCTGGATCATTCTTCTTTGCAGAATTACTTTAACTCTGTCACACTGGAGGGCTTTCAAGGTTGAAATGCCCGTTTAAGGTCCTGACACATCTTGACTTTGACAAGGGCACTCATTTTGAGCCATTCAGAATCCGACTTACTCTTGTTCTTCAGATCATTGTCTTGTTGCATAACCCAATTGCGCTTGGGCTTCAAACCACAGATCAATGTCCAGACATTCTCCTGTCAGCCTCTTTCTAATGGTAGAACCATAAATGCTGGCTTTATCCTGCCATTACTAAGATTTTTCAGTTTGTGACTTCCTTTGATTTCTCACTTTGTGACTGCACTCTTGGAGGAATTTTGGTAGGCTGTCCACATCTGGTATGACTCACCACTGTCCTAACTTTTTCTCTGCTCGTTAAGACCTTTCAGACTACTTCACATTGTTTCAAAGGTTCTAATGATGTCTAGATTCTAAAGGGCTGGCAGTCAATTCCAGTTGTGTCTAGTAATCCTAATTAATCCTAATTAACAACTGGTTCATTGGCTCACTGAGTAACTAAATTACTAATTATTTTTTCACACAGGGCCAGTTAATGACTTTTGAAATAATAATAAAAAATGGATTTTGGGTTTACTTAGCTCATCATCGTCTTACATTAAATTTTGTTTAAAGACCTAAAACAATGAAGTGTGACAAAAATGCAAAAAATAAGACATTCATGGTTCTGTATATACACTTCCTAGGCTCATTACCTTTAGCCATTCGAGTAGTTTTGTTGTCCCGCAGTGTTAGTGTTTCCTCTCGTGTCACACCTAATTAGGTGAATCACACACATAACAAATAAAACTTATTATCGAAATAATTAAATAAAATAATACAAATAATACATATAAACAATTACAAATAAAATTAGTAACTTAGGGAACTTAAAACTTAAAAAGTTAAACGGAAAGTATGACACAAGTAACTGAATAAGAGAAGGGAACCCAAAGAATAAGAGAAGGGAACCCCAAGGTCTTTAAAGGCAGTATTACAATCAACATTGGCCTGACATGTTCCAGGTTTCTACACAGTTTCCAATAAAAGACATAGGCAAGCTTAAGGGGAATGCCAAACTGAACTATAAGGATTTGTCATTGAAAAGAAAAACTGTATTTCTTAGTTTAATTGAAAAGAAAAACTGTATTTCTTAGTTTAGTGGATACTACAATTCATACTTGGCACTATTGCTAATATATAGACTCAGCAAGAGCAATATACACTCAGTGCACAGAACTAATAATGTTAGTGCTCAGTGTCTGAATGGTTCTATATGTATATATTACTTCATCTCTGCATGCTCACTGCAACCGGAATTCCCCAATAAGGTGCTACTTTTTTGTCCTGCTAAGGTAGAGAAAAACTGTGAGGACTGTATAGCAGCTGTACAGTCTAGTTCCATCGACAAAATTAACTACAGCTGCAACATGAGAGCTCAGCTACATGGGCAGATTGTATAAAAAGAAAGCTGTATGATGGAATCTCTCTTTTAAGATATTCTTTTACCTTTTAACTCAAAGCAATTTTTAAAAGCAATTTTTCTCTTCAATTGCCAGTCATTAAAAAAATGTTTTCAAGACAGTCAATGTAATGTCAAGAATGTAAACTTGACTGCACTTAACACTTTCCTTCTGATAAAGTTATTTGCATTTCTTCCTGTTTTAAGAGTAAATAGGCTCTGTAAAAACATGATAGCACACTGGTTATCAACCACTTGCACAGCTGTAAAGTGCCCTTTGTTTGTCCTTTAGTCTACTCTGTTCAGAACTTACAGTTTGCATTGTGGAAATAAAATACTTTTTTGCAAGATGCTTCAAAGAACAGTTATATTCTCTTTCTGTGATTAAGGGCAGGTATCAGGAAAATGAATCGGGGGGGAGGGGTACTTGAGTACTTGGTACTTGGTTAATCACTCATAGGATCACTATTTGGGTATTCCATATAAGTAAGCACATTAAATCTCACTCAGTATTAAAATACGAATGATTATGTACACATATGTAATAATTATAACATTATATTGAAATAAAAAACATTTGTTTTTTTTCAACTGACTCTACTTTCACCATCCTCCATCTCTACAAAATGACTACAGAATTATACCACATCAGCCTTGCTTTGTATTTCAAGATGGCAATTCTGTAAAATAAACATATAGCAACAATACCTGATTCAAACAGAGTTTAAAGAAAAAGGAAGATAAATTTACTAAATTTTCCAACAGAATTCCTTTTAAATATGGTCATCTTTTCATTTAACAAGAACCTATACCACAAAGAAAATAATGTAATGTTTTATTGCAGTCAGGTGAGCTTACTGCCTCTCTGTCTGAACTTGAACTTTTGGGTCGTGTAATCTTAGTTCCTCTGAGGGCGGGTTGCTGAAGCTGATGGAAATACCCAACCCTGAGCTCAAATCCCCACTGGCCTCATATGTGCTGCAGCAGCCTTATCATCTGGCCTGCACCCGGACATAATGGGGTGAGGAACCTCGGGAGGAGGGGCACTAAACTAATGAGCTCCCTTCTCTCCACAGCCCACGGTGACCCTGGGTAATGTAGGCTGTGAAGGATTTTTTTTTTTGTTTGTGTGTATGAGAGAGTACCTACAGCGAGTACCTATTAAAACCACAGCAGGGTAGGTCACATGCAAGTGCCGGAAGCTTCTATTAGTGCAAAACACTTGCCATCAGCACTCACTGCTGCCCAGTGGAGGATGGCCGGCCCTCATGCCGTGTCTATAATGCCTGGAGAGCAGCTACTGTATGTAGCGACACGGAAAACTAATTTCATTCTTCAATACGTTTGTGTCCGTGTGCTGTAGGTTTGAGGTAACATGGCAACAATCTGCTTTGAATTTATATAAGCATATCTGCATGCAACACACTCTCATCCAGTATTAAGAGCAGAGGTTTAGCAGAGACTCACCAAGGTCATTCAGATTGCAGTATGCTCTCCATTCTGAGCTGTTCCTCTCTCCTTTCTGTGAAAAACCAATAGAAATAAACAAATTAATTCCTTTAAAGGTTTGCTTCATAACTATGAAAAGGTCATGGATAATTGGAGTGCGTGTTTGCCTTCAGAGTGAGCGTGCCGTCTAGGTTGTTGGTGTTGGAAGTGGGCCCGGTGCATTGGGCCACAGTGTGGTAGCTGGGGTTGGAGAAGCACTGGCCACTGCTGCTGCTCTGGGACGTATCTGATAGAGAGAGAGACTGCACTTACTAGGCATTGTAAATATGCAAAGCGCACCTATGTAGCAGGTATACCTATTAAAATGGCCACTGACACAAGCTAGGTGTTCCTAATTCACTTGCAACTCTGTTTACACCTTCAGAATACCTCAAAACAGAGTCACAGACTACACAACTAAACAGAATCTATCCTCCTGCTTTGTCACTGCCCTGTCTCTGAGGATAAAATGCTACTCTTGCAAAATGCAAAATCCAATCTTGCACCAGACACAAAGGCTGAGTTGTGATGCATAGCGCAACAGATCCACTGCCACCTCGACAAAAAGAAAGGCCTTGATATCATTTGCACAGTGAAGACAAAGTAAAAGTCCTTAGGCTGAGTTAATGAAATTTCATGCAACATTCACACCAGTGCAGTGCAACATTCCTCAGCCTGGCTAATGATCAAAGCAGGTAAAATGGAGGGGGGAATGGGGGGAGAGGTTCTGGAGGCATTTTGATGAGTAGCATATTGTTGGGTTGGCATGTTAGTGGTGTTTCTCACCAGAGAGTGAATAGTCTGTGTTGGTGATGCGCAAGGCTGGCGTGTAAGACACGCTGGGCATGTCCTGACCCTTATCCCGCTGCCGCTGCCTGTACCACACAAACAAGCTGAGCATGGCCATTATGATGAGGAGGAGGAAGATGATGCCCATAACAGCGCCTGCTGATTGGCGCTCTGAGCTCAGGGCAGGGCTGATCTTGGTGTAGGGATTCAGCTCTTCCATCATTAGGGCCGCTGACACACATACATATACACAGTTACACATGTAATTGTGTTTATTGTGAGTATCCATCTTTAGTACACCAACATTATACACTCACTGAGTATTACGTTAGGTACCATATGTATAAGTATACAAGTACTGATTGTAGCCCATCGGTTGATGTGCTTAATTTATCAGCCACCCTCTACTGTGTGAAACCCTAGAGCTGTTCCAACACTCAGAAAAAATATGTACCTTTTAAGATACAAATGCAAGTCACTGGGGTGGTCACCCTTAAAAAATATATCTCCAATGCTTTGGATGTAAATGTACCATATTTAGTTGCAGTTACTGTATATTATGTTGCATTAACTCCATACTCCCTGTTATGATACATTTTTTTCTATTTAAAAATAGTCAGGATGAGAGAAGGTACAATTACATACCGTTCTCTAGGGAAAGTGAATTTAGTGTACATTTATAAATATACTGGGGACTAATATGTTTTCTGACCAAGTAATAACCCAGCCACAAAATTACAATGACTGAATAAGAGTGAATGTGTATATGCATGCATGTTTGTGTGTGTGTGTCTGCATGCAAGATATGTGATTACCCTGGTCACAGCGAATCCCTTTGTATCCAGGGCTGCAGTAGCAGGTTCCAGTCACATAATCACAAGTAGCATTGTTCATACACTCACACAGCTGCTGACAACCATAACCAAACGTCCCAGGAGGACACTCTACAGAGAGAGAGAAATACACACAAAAAACACAGAGGTTAATCTCTGGAGTTATGGATCACACACAAACTTTCATCACACACACACACACACACACATACACACACATACATATTCAAAAGCACAAGGTGGCACTCACTTTGCTCACAGCTGGCCCCAATGAAGCCTGTGCGACAGGCACACTGACCAGTGATGTGGTCACAGTCCGCTCCATTTTGACAGTGGCACACTTCGGCACAGTCTCGACCAAAGAAGCCTGAGGGGCAGCCTGGGCAAGATAGAGAGAGAAGGCAAATTTCAGCACTTTCAGAACTTACAGTCAGTTTCCCAAACAAGGATTAAGTCTAGTTAAAGTCTAATTTGGACTAAATTGCAAAGGTCTTTTATTTTGTCTCGGTTTGAGTAGGGCCCGGGAAAGTGCCCGTACTGTCTGCATTAACAACCTCAAACATGATAGCTTGCGATATCAAAGCCAGCACAACCAGATGGCACAAAACACTGCAATAATGTAATATCAGTTTAAGCACATGGGTTAATTACCCTGCATTAGTAGGGCCATCCATTGCTCTGCTTAGATGTACCTACAGAGTTCACACAATAAGGACACTAAGCTAATGAGGAGCAATATATTGCAGTAAAACACAAACTGATTTCATCATCCTTCGATGGTAAAACGGAGCACGCACCACTGCTGACATGAAAAATGAATGAAAACACAGTGGAAATAAAGGGGGTTTTGTCAAGATGATATAAATGATTGATTTAATGACCAAGGGAGACAGACTACTGTCGAATGAAAGGCTACAGTTATGACAGTTGTTTGCACAGTCTGAACACCATTTAAATATTTATTGTGACATGAGAAAGGTGAGCTCATAATGAAATGTGTGATTCATATGACAAATACATTTGAATTTCACATCTGTTCTGTGACACAATGCGATACCTTCCACACCATCTTGATTTACTTCTTTTCACTTTCTAACATCTAGTGTGGCTTCATGAAAACCAGCAGGTGTCACTGTTTGACTGAGCAGTGGGTAATGTTCGAATTTAAATGTTTGTCAGAAGGTCTGTGTGTGTGCAGGGGTTTATGTTTGGCTGTGTGTGTATGTGTGAGAGATAGAGAGAGAGAGAGTGAGAAAGACTCACGCTGTGTGCAGTAGAGGCCAGTCCAGCCAGGGCTGCACCTGCACTCTCCATCGTAGGGACTACACTGGGCTCCGTTGTGACAGTTACATGAGTTCAGGCAATCAGGGCCCCACCTCCCTATGGGACACGCTGCAGATGCCAGAAACACTGTCAAATGAAGGCTTCCCCCCACACACATATACGCAAGCACAAGACCTCATAAACCTTATTCAGTATGAAAAACTGTGTTCTGTGACAAACTAATGTTACAAAGCACTGAATACCCCTTTTGGTTCGGTTTCTAAAATGAGTCTGATCACGTGAAATCTGGAAAACTAATTTAAACCTAATGTGATATGTGCTGTGTGCCAAGACAAATATATATCAACATTATTAAAAAAACTCCCTCAGTTTCCAATTCAAAGAAAGAAACTGTCACTGAAAGAAATATTTTTCGCTTGTGCATCCTTTCACCTCAGTATAAATAAAGGGTTAGCCACTGCCTCCAGAAGCGGGCTATAAATTCTACAAGGCATTGTGGCTCTGGCCTCAGTTTCATATCTCTACTCTGGAGCTGTGTAAATCATTGAAAGTGTGCTAGGAGGTAATTTATGGAGGAAATCGTTGGTTTCCATCAGCGATGCTTGTGCGTCATTGTGGAAAGAAATATGGCTGTGATGATAATTTACACACTTGCATGGCATGGTGTGGACACAGGAGAGGATAAGGAAAAAAAAAAGATGAGAGTGAAAGAAAAACAGACAGACACAGAAAGACAAAGACAGAGGTAGGTGGGAGAGAGGGAGAGACAGAGAGAGAAAAAAGAGAAAGATAGAGGGAGCGAGACCTCACAAGCAAGGAAATGAGAGAGAATGAGAGAGAGAATAGGGCACAGAAATTCAGAAATTCGTAGTAGTTCAGTTATTCATACCCTGTGAACAGTCATCTCCAATCCAGCCAGGGAAGCACTGGCAGGATCCATCAATGGGATTGCAGGTGCCGTTGTTGGTGCAGAAACATACTTCACCACAGGCCTTGCCATACCTGCCACTGGGACACACTGCAAACACACAGCAAACATCTCACTTAGTGCACAACTAGAGGACTATGACACAATATAATATAACCCTGTCTGCTACCGAGAGTGTACTTATGTAAGGTTAGTTCAGAATGGCACAGGCCAGAATACTTTATTTTCGCCCTAAGATAAATTTGAATAAGAAATCAAGGCGGCCACATAAATTTTACACTCCATAGTTACACACAAGACGACAGCTGGGCAATTTCTAAGAAATTATTATAATGATATTAAAAAAACAGGATAAATCAGAATTGCTGACCACACTGCCACCTAAATATGTAAATACTTATCTAATTAAACAGGCTGTTTTTGCCTGTCAAAGTGGGTAACAACAGCCAATGCTAACACCTGATCACACGGCACTACTGCCCAGTGATAATACAGGCATTTAATGTCATATACAACATTGTTTCAAAATGTACCCCTCCCTTGCCAGTCCATAAGGTCTATATGAAGAAAATAATCTGCATTAATGACCCATTTTGAAATCATTGTATTGTGATGGTCACAAAACCATCACATTGGGACCCAAAAATTGTTTTGTGTTGTATTTTGTTTCCATGATTTTATGTTTAAAAACGGCCGGAATTTCTTTTTACACAACCATTTTTAGGCCCTCTTACAGACATAATAATGTAAATGGACAGGGATAAACTGTTGTAGGCTGAATAAGCAAATATATGTAAATATGTAGGTTTTAGAACCCAGAAAAACAGAACAGGAGTTCCTAATGGGTTCTGCGGAGTTTGGCTCCAATCTTAATATAACTCTTAAAATTAGCACCTGATTTGAAGAATCATATTTTTTTCTTTCAGAAGACTTTTAAGTAAAGTCTTCAAAGTGACAGATTTTTCAGAGAAAGGGCTCCAAATCCCTCAAACATATTTAGAGTCTCAAAGAGCGTTTACCTTAACTCTTTGTGCCACAACAAGGCATATGACATTTCCCAGAGCAAGAGCATTTGCCGTTTACGATACTAGAATGAAGGGTCTATGTGAACAGTAGCCATGTGGCATTGTTTCATAAGGCTTCAGAGCAGAGCATTGCACATCTATCAGTGCCCCCATTTATCCATCTGTGCCGCCTCTACTTGCCGTGCGCAAGAACAAGGACGATTGATGTGCCACAGAATTAAAATAGAGCTTGTGTACATTTTTAATAAAACGAATATTTCAGCCGCTTTCTGACACTCTACTCAATTAGAGATTTCATTTCAGATTAAAGTTCCATCAGGATTTTTTTCCCCTTCCTCTACCCCTGGTTTAGGGGAGGAGGACGGGGGATTCAATCAGGTACATACAATGGGGTCTTCGTTCCTTCACCAAAGACAAGGAGAGACCCCATCGATGGGTAAACAGGCACCTCCACCACGTAGGAAAAATGGGGTAGCACAATGGAATCAGATAAGGTGTCTCCCTTTAAAGAAAAGTTGAAATTAAATCTTTGTGACAGTGGCTTATTTTAATAATCATATCTCCATGGTCCTCCTCAACCCTTGAGGAAAAGGCCCTTTCAACTCCCTCAAAGCAGGTTCTTATTAGCCAGGGGGAGTTTCACTGCTCCTTTGGTTGCAGGGCACAATCCTGACTCGTTTCCAGCTTCGTTCTTCAGTCTGGCAGTGCTTCATTAGAGCTCTCTTGGACACGTGAGCATGGTCCTGGGATGGCCGATACCAACACACAGCAAACTACAGACGGTTCCCCTGAGCCCTGCCTTTCTTCTAGTAATGATCATCCGGATAAATTAATGCCAGCGTGCCCCCCTTCTCCGACTCTATCCTTTTTCTCCTTTAACATATTAAACATTTATTCATAAGACAGCTCAGAAAGCCATGAAAGTGAATTCTATATATGCCCACTGCCTTTCCCTAATTCATGAAAAGACTAGTTAATTATTATGAGAAGTTGTATCTATATTTCATTTAGAAGTCTACCCTCAGTTGGGTGCTATGGGACAGGAGGTAGATGTTAAGGTTCATTAGTTTGAGCTAGAAATCTGCCTCACTGACCTGAAACTCGACCCGAATCACAAGTGTATGTCTGTAGTACTGTTACCCCACAATCAATATTTACTCTTTTTCAGAAGTAGAAGAGGGCCTAGGGGCTATCCATTCAAACAACTGTTAAATAATATGAATTACATACAATATTCTGTAATAATACAACATTAGTATAGAATATTAATACAAATATGTATATTTGTGATAGTATAGCATTCATGAGTAATACTGAATCCTGGCTGATGGTGTAATCATTGAGTCATTATCAGAAATTGCCAGAGCACAAAGTGTACAGTGGTTGCCCGACCACAGATTTTCTAACACTGGGGGAAGAAGTTAGAGGCTTCTGAATGGAATTGATCACACACAAACACACACACACACACACACACACACACACACACACACACACACACACACACACACACACACACACA
>JBBJLS010000018.1:3911943-3932018 GCA_037577275.1 Bryconaethiops microstoma | reverse complement strand
AAAAAACATGAATTATCTTGTGTTCATACTGTCTGCAATGAAATAAAAGTTAAGGGACATTTGTGAATTACTGCTTTTTTTTAATTCACATTTTCCACCCTGTCCCAACTTTTGGTTGTATCTATTAGAATTATTTTCACTATTTTCCAAGGATTAGAATAATAGTGAAGACACCAAAGTGAAAGACTTTTATGCGTTAGTATAAATGTGTGTGATTACGTAGAACATACATTTAATTATGCGTGTCCATATTTACTGTGGCAGTGATGACTAACTCTGTGAGCTTTAACGCTTTGTGACACACCTTAAACATCAGTCATTGACTGATCTTGTAAATCTATGCCTCATGTGACCAGTGGATCTCTACTGATTTGTAGATTTGTTCTACTGGTATCACCACTCCACCATCGAGTGCCCCCCCGAGGTTGTTGTTTCTTCTTTATGCTCTCAGAGAAGTTCTCTGGGATTGGACTTACAATTCTGTAAAGCTGATTTGTGGCACTGTTTGCTGTAACAAATAAAATGGAATGAAACTGAACTGATCCAAAAGCGGACAAAGACTGTCCTAAACTTTCTCAGCCATTGAACACGTGTATTGCTATGCACGAGTAACCAAGCTACTTATCTGTGAGCTCTGGACAGGGCAGCCCTGTAAGCAGGGATGTGAGAAGATTAATCAGTAATGAGAATAGCACTGAATGACAGGCCATTAGGGAATTACTCAATACACAAAAGCAGGCAATTATAATGTCGAAATGCTGCTGGGTTATGCTGTGCCACCGCAACTATCCATTCCTACAATCCACTGTGTTGATTAAATGCTTTTTGAAGCAAATGTTTACCTGTTATGAGCTTTTATCTTCGCAAATGTTCTCCAACTATACTATTTCAAGCATAGTTGGAGAACATTTTTTTCAGATGTACACAATGATATCACAGTACATTCATTCACATTTTCATTTGATCTGCAGCTCAAAGTGTTACACAGTATTAAAGGAAAAAGGCAGTGAGTGTGATGAAGCTCAAACAAGTCTTACATGTTCTGTCCTAGTCCCCTACAAGTCTTGGCTGGAAAATGCAAATGCATCTTCTAAGATTCTGACAGCAAATGACTGCTGACCAGCAAGTCTGGTCACTACCCCTGCAGAAATTACTGAAAAAGTTAATATTTGATCAAATGTTTAATGAGTTTTGCTATGATAGAACACACATTGCATCATACCTTGATAGATTTGGTCCTGCGTAGCCGCAGAGCGGTCAGAGTGCCCATGTTGACCCCTGTCCACCACCAAAAGTACCTACAATGGATATGTAAGCATATAAAGTGGACTGTGGAACAATGGAGAAAGGCAGCCTGGTCTAATGAATCACATTTTCCTGGTCTTATGAAAACCATTGGACAGCCAGATGTGCATGCGTCACTTACTTGCGGAAGAGATGGTACCAGGACATATTTTGGGAAGAAGGCAGAGGTAGTGTGATCCTCTGGGCAATGTTCTGCTGGGAAATCTTGGGTCCTGACATTCATGTGCATCTTACTTTGACACGTACCACCTACAGTATTCCCTAATGGCAATAGCCTTTTTTAGCAGGATAATGCGCCTTGCTACACTGCAGACATTATTCAGGAATGGTTTAAGGAACATGACTGAGAGTTCGAAGTGTTCAAATTCTCCAGATCTTAATCTAATCAGGTTTCTGTGCTAGACAAATTAGTCCGATCCATAAAGGCTCCAGCACGCAACTTACAGGACTTAAAGGATGCGCTACATCTTGGAGCCAGAAACCACAACGTATCTTCAGAGGTCTTATGCAGTCCATGCCTCGACGAGTCAGAGCTGCTTTTGGACCTTCACGATATGAGTATGGGCTTTTAATGTTAGGGCTGATTGGTGTATATATGTTAAATTCAACAAATAAACCGTAATTGTAACTGGAAGAAATTACCATCTCACCATGTTCTGTGACATTTGAATCAAAGTTGCAAGAGGAAAAGGTATAATTGATTTTAAGAAAGAGTTCATGACTGGGTTACTGATGGCAAAAGTTACTGTTCCCCAGGTGACTGAGAATATCAATACAGAACATCATCAGACTGTGTCAACAAGAACAGGTTATCCACAACTACACAGAGAGGGATAATGTAGCAGGGTGCAAATATCACAAGCACGGGTCTACAAGGATGTGGAAAGGAGTGAAATGAGTCATCTTTAACCATATTCTTACTAAATGATTACACCAAGAGCAGACCTGAATGCTTGACACCTTCAGTGAGGGAGTCTGGTGGCTGTTATGCTGCACTTTGTTGGCATTGCTTGGGTCCTCTTGCTTCCTCAGATGAAATCAGATGTAAATCATATGCGACCTGTTCCCAGCTGAAGCTGTTCTAGATACTTGTGGTGGTTAAAAAAAAAGTAGTGTTTTTTCCTTACATTTCTCACCTATCTATGCATATACAGTGCCTGGAAAATACTGCACGTATAAGTATTCAGCTGTGATTCAGTGCTGTGGGCGCTCCGAGTTTACATAGATGAAAAATATTGAACATGATTGGAGCTTGCCAGAAATGCCAGAACCAGAGTTACCCAGCTAAAATGTGAGAGAAGGTTTTGTGGCCAGATGAAATTGGGCTTTTGGCTATTGCTATTCCAAAATTGCAGTCCAGAAGAGTCATCCAACCAGCGTAACCAATCAGGAGCAGATCTGCCAGGAGGAATAGGTGAAAATTACTCCAAACATTGAGCAGAGCTGGTAGAAACTTGTGCAGCAAAATGTGGTTCTATCAAGTACTAGTCAAAAAGGGTGGAATACATCTGCCATTTTTATTTACTTGGTAAAGACCTGTGATAAATAATGACAAAATAAGTTAAATATATGTACTTTGGAGAATTATGGTTGGCCATAAAATACTGGCCAGAACAATCTGTGAATTTGCCTGACTTTTAAGTGGGTTGAATACCGTATAAAGCACTATATATACTAAAGAATATGAATACTGCTTTTCTAGTCCATTAAATGTTTTATTTGTTTACCTCAGCATTGTACTAAAAACAAGGAAAGTGAAACATTACTTGAATAGTCTTGCATAACTTTATTTATAGTTTATGAGCAAAGTGTTCATTATTACAGAACATGGGTAATCTTTGCAAAACAATGGAAAAGGCTCTTCCTTTTTTAAGAGGTATAGCAAAACTGCACAAAAATTTCAAACGAGTTAGAATCATCCTTTAGTTCTATACACACATGAACATATCCTTAGATAATTTGGGACAGATAACTGGTAGGATATGATTTATCCAGTATGCATCATTTCGTTTACTCACATACAGCTGTTTTGTGATACTAGTAAACCAGCATAATATATATTAACTGCTAAGATATTTTAAATATACTAACTTAGGATGTAAAACCAGAATGAAACAGGTCACTTAAATGTTATACTGATAATGAGAAAAAGAAAATGGAACATTATTTCAGTCCTTTAAAAGGGCACATCTTTCTTATTAAGAAAACATATCTTCCATTCGAGGAAAAGAGAAAGTTCCATACAGAAATACCAGTACTTTTTTAAAGACTGGTCCAGAGAGAGATGCCCACAAAAAAGTTAGCAAAATTAATATACTGTCCCATCCATTTACATCTGCATCTACACATTGCAAACATGATACTCCAAAATGGCAGACCAGATTGTAAAAAAACAACAAAAAGCAAATAAAATAAAAACTTTTTGTTTATCACAGTTTAGTTTACATATCAAGTGAATAGGAAAAAACTAATCCCAAAAAAAAGTAGTGTGCGGTCTCACATTATTACACTGTAATACATTTTCAAAAGAACTATTTTTTAAAAATCAACTTGCAGTCTGAAAATAAGTGTAAATATAGCAGTCGGTAGAAAACAAAATCAAAAGGGAAAGATTATGATTACGTAACACAACATTACATTTGACAGTGAACAACATATTCACAAGTTTGAAGCAGAGCCAGTAAGCTAATAGAACTAGCTTTTCTGACATACTCAGGTGGCGAGGTCCCTCAGGATAGTTGTTTTACATAATATTGCTCTATTGGCCTACTGCCATAAAAAACAACTAGCAGTTCTACAAGTACAGAATAGAGGAGATAAAGTAACCACAAAAATGATCACAAGATTTCACATAAAAAGTTGGATGAGTGTAAAAGTATCCCACAACACACACAGAGCCAACAGAGTTTGGTCTGTTGTACCGCTCTATAGCTCGAGGTCCATGCTTCTGAACCCCACTCATTCACATTTCCTACCATTGGTTGTAAAGATAACAGAACTGAGTATTGCCCACAGCAATAAAAGATGCCACACACAGCACTTAAGGATCAAGTACATTTCCACCGAATCTGGTGGAGCCATGCTTCTAAATGTTAGTGCATCAGTGTATGATATTCTACTAACTGCTCCTCCAAGACTCTGGCTGATTGTGGTTTTATGTTTTGCTCAGATTAGTATTACATTTTCTCACATTTGCCCAAAAGCTTTCAGGACCAGGCAGGAATTTTTGAATATTTGAAGCCTAAAATGGTAAACACTGAGAAGCAATGCATACTGTTCAACACATCGGGCCTGATGCAGAGTAATGGAAAGTTGACTTTGGTCCATGCAGCACCATGTAGCCATTACAGTAGCAAAGCATCCCCTTTTCTAGTAAACTCATAAGCCAGCTCGCCAGTTTCTACTTCATTCCCTTCAGCTTAAGAGCAGCTGGTCCCTCCTTTCTTTGTCCTTAGAAGAATCATTCAAACTCCCAGCTCCTTCTTGAGCTCAAAGTATGCATTGAACCTGGCCATGGCGTAGTCCTAGAGGGAAAAGCAGGGAGAGGGAGTGAAAAAGAGGGAAATATTGGACAGAGGAAACAAAGGCAGTGGTGAAAGAAAGATAACATGTCAGGAGATTGCTCAAAATAGAATAACAAATTTAAATACATTACACTGGACTGCCATTATGTTGCCTAGACCTGGAATATTCTCTTTAAATGTGTTTTATTTAGCTAAAAAAATAATACTGACAACAAAACTGTAACCTTGATCGAGTAAATATTTGCTGAATTGTCATACACTGCATAATTCTACTGTCATGTTACCCTGAACTGACAAATATTTGGTTTAGTTGTCAGGCAGTACAAACATTTCTGTGGCCATATGTACACTTAGCCGTGTTCCATTAATGAAGGAAGTGCTTTCTGCTTTAACACAGTTCACATGCACTGAGCAAAAATCTGTAACTGTACTGTCTAAAGGCAGCCTAATGTAGACAAATTTAATGTTAATATAAACATTAGGCTTAAGCTTACCAAGTAGCCAAACTCAATGGTGGATATTCTCGCTTGGATTATGGACCACAAGCCCCAGAAGAAGTGTGAAGCAAGGGCAAACCTGAGTCAAAAACATGGTTTCGTTTAAACATAAGGAAGGACACGTGAATGCAGAGAAAAAAGCCTATTTTCGGAGGCTGAGCGCCACTCTTGGGTCTATGCCAAGGAATGATTTCTCAATCTCCTGCAGCCTCTGTACAGTGAGCTGGAGGCCAAAGGAAGGAAGCTTAATACTGTTCTGATTTATAGCGGCCTGAGCTACCCACTCCTCTCAGTTTAGTGTCAGAGCAGGAAAACATTCAGCTAACCATTTATTAACTTAATTAAGATGTGGAAATATCAAGACCAAGTGATTGTAGGTGTATGGAAACATGCAAATATGCAGGTTACTTCCTCATCCAGTGTCATAACAGAACTTGTGTGTGTGCCATGTGACCACCTGTGCTAGTGACTTGACTTAAGATCAAAGGACTTCAGTAATTGAAGACTTAACATTACTACTGTGTGTACTTTGAAATTAGGCATAAATAAGAAATGCCCGTAGATGTACTCAGTGGTAATATTTGTCAAAGACAGCAATAAAGCACGGTTACCTGTTAACCTCCACCAACATGTCCTCTCTAAGTTTCAACTGGTGTTCTTCACTTCTGTTCACTAGACCTGGGTCGTATTCTGACAGGTAGTTTTTAAAGAAGCGCATCTGAAGGGAATGAAATTCAAAAGTGTAGTCAAAGTCATGACATTATATGTAGCAAGTTCACAGTCATAGCAAGTACTCTACAACGGGTATAGAAAAGAATCACACTCTTCAAAATGTACGCATTTTGTTGCTTTGCAGCCTAAAATGAAGACGCTCACAAAAAAATGTTTTCTAGCTGTATTTACTCAGTGCAGCTTATAACATCCAAATGAAAGATGGGATAGCAACAGTTCAAAAAAACAAACAAAAAAACCCCAGAATTACTGACACTGATAAACAATTACCCCCTCCTAAAAAATATTTGTAAACTCAATCAGGTGTAACTAATCACCTTCTCCATTGCACACCACCTAAGATCAACTGTAATCGTTCAGTTATTCCTGGAGTATTCCTTTGATTGGTAGTGAAACTGAAAGTAAACAATCAACTATCGATGGCACTGTCAAAAGATCTCAATGGTAGGGTTGTGGACTAGAGTCAAGAGACAGATACAAAAAATATTCAGAGTTTATCAATCCCTAGGAGCACAGTGAAGTCTATAATGAAGAAGTAGAAAGTGGTATTACTAGGATCCTCCCTGGATCAGGCCATCCCTCCAAATTGGAAGGAGCATGGAGGAAACTGGTCAGAGAGGCAACTTTGAAGCAGTTACAGGAAGGAAAGAGGGGTCATTGTGTCCATGTGACAATATCACAAGGGCTCCACAAATGTGGAGGCAGTAATTAAAGCAAAAGTTGGTTCCACAAAGTACTGACACTGGAAGTGATCCATAACTATCTCAGTGATTGTTTATTTTATTTTTTATTTGGATGTTACACTGAGTAAATACACAGAGTAAATACAGCTGGAAAAATCATTTTTTTGTGTTGCTTCATTTCAGGCTGCAAAGCAACAAAATGTGAATATTTTGACGGGGTAGATTATTTTTTACACCCACTGTAGGTCTAAGCTTGTAAAGATTAAAGTCCACCTTTCAGCATCTCATACCTGCTGAGCTTTGGTAGGGTAGTTCTTGGTGTTGACTTTGAAAAATGGGGGTGTGTCACAGTTGTAGTCATATGTCCACTCACAGAAGAAGTTTCCAATGTCGAATCCTCTGCAAGACAAAAAAGACAGTCCTTATAATGGCACATATTACACAATATTCAGTGCATACTGTTGCAGATTTGGTTTTCTGTTAGTGGTTTGTGCTTATGCAGAAAACAGTAAGCATAAAGCACAATTGTACATAATGCCCTAGGGCTTTTCTACAGTTACACTATAGTTATACTTTTTGACTCCAAGGAACGATCCTGCCACCCCGAAAAATACAAGTACAGGCACTGCCATACAAACCACTAATCTGGCAGAGCTTCTGAGCTCAGTAAGTCTTTGAGGTTGGTTTCATAGCTGCTGTGGAAACCAAACAAAAGACACATTGGACACATCTTGAGGACACAAAGGCCACTTGCCCCTGGTAGTTCGATTGCATGATTTTGCAAACCACAAGCAGTTTGAAAGGGAAAATAAATCATGTCTACACATGACTGGCCTTCTTAAGGCTTTGACCAGGAGGTCCTCATTTGCCAAACCCCATTTTGTGGTTAAAAACTAAATCACTACCCTGTGGTGCCTTCAAAGGACACAGAGTTATGAGCTTGGGTGTCCATGAATGGTGGGTGAAACCTGATCCATCTTGTGTTAGAACACGTGTGGGAATGTTACGGGCCTTGACAAAAGTGTTTTGACTGGCAAGAGGGATGGTTGCCAGAGGCTTCAATTTCTGGAAGTCACTTCCAAGAAATGGGACACCCTGAGCATTCCAAACTTATCAGACATCCAGTATGTCTCTGGGATATTACGAAGGGAAAGAGACAAAGACCAAGAAACTGGATGCAAATGTTCAAGATTCAGAGGGTCAAAGAAATACCAACACAGACAACCATGTACATGAAACCACCGTGCATTGGCTATCTGGAAAGAAGCACACTGCCTGAATATTCTGTTTCCTTAGGATATGAAAAGTTAGGCAAATGAAGAGTGGCATCAAATTATGTCCATCCATTCAAGAGGACAAAGCAGATTGTTCTCTAGTCTGACTTGCCTAAAGTGCTTGGCATGCATACACACTAACACTACCAGCACTAACACTACCATCTGTGTCCTTGCAAGCCTTGCAGTTGCTTTTTCAAAGTAAGTGCTGCAAGATCTCATCCCCCAAGACCTCAGTTCTTAGGAAATAATTTGACTATAGTTATATGCTTGTAAAATACAGAGAATTGTATCTTATCCTTAGCCTTGACTGAGCAAATGTACATTCAGCTCTTTGAGACTTACACACCTGTAGTTGTAGCTGCTGTACTCAAAGTCAATCAACATGAGCTTCTGCTTGTCCATGTTCTCTCGGCCACTCAGGAGGAGTATGTTTCCTGTGTACAGTCGTATTAATGATAACATTTAATACATAATTAACGCCATGGTTCAGCCAAGAATCAGACTTACAGTTCCCCCCCCCTACCCAAAATGTAGTTAATCAGCCAAGGCATGTTTAGTGTCTGAAGTCTTAATTTTGCACTTGAGCAAAGAAGCTAAAGTAGCATGAGAAATGAAGCTTAAAAACCCACCAATTAGCACTACATACCTAAATCAAACCACAAACAGACTGTTAATCTCAAATAGACTTTCTTGCACTGTATGGCATACAGTTCTCTATAATAATGGAGAAAAGCACAAACAAGGACTTTAAAAAGGCCCCATCTACTCTTTTTCCATAAAGTATTGCATGGTTTCTGTTCTGTATTAATTACACAATCTTCAAAGCTACAGCATAAAACAGGCAACACTGTGACACTTGGCTGAACTGTACATGCGGTAAGGGAAAAACCGTAGGTGATTTTTAGCCAACCCATCTCTTTATTAATATTAAGACTTGGCAAATAACACAGTTTTTTTGGGAGGGTTTTTTGCTCTACCTTCTTGTAAGTCATTGTGGCAGAAAACAACAGGCGACTGAGTGGATTCCAGGAGGCACCTACACATACAATCAGTTGTTTAGCTTTTCACACTTGGATGGCTGCCATCATTCAGTACTACACCAGCAGGTTTAACTTTTTAGCAAATTCTTGTCTGGTTCTCTGGTTCCTTTTTTGCAAACATGCATTACAGTAGTGTGGAATGAAATTGGAAATACCGGAAACTATTCGGTCTGAGGTCATGACAGTATACGCAAGAACATCTAGAGCATTATGTCTGTACGGAATATGTTGTTGCTGCTGAATAAAATAATGAGCTTTACCTGAGGCTCTCCATCTCTTGAGGTAAGTTGTAGCTCATAAGTCGGGCAAACTTACAAAGGTGCGTGTCTCTGGAAAAGGTCAGGCTTTGCACCTGGCTCAAGTATCTGTGCAGGGTTACAATAGGGGCGCAATGAATAATCATGAGATACAGAACATCACTGATAAAAAAAATACACAACAAGAAATCCTGTCAAACATAAACCTGGAAAATTCCCAGCACTGTAGACCATTTATTCTGAACCTCTAGCTTTTCATATATCTGAACCTGGTTTTCATGGTTATTTGCTCTGTGTGTGGTACCTGCTAGGTCGCAGGTAGATAAACTAATGTAATAAAAAACAAAAGGCTTAGATGAGTGCCCTCAAAGTTTGTATTGGCATGCTCTAACATTAGAAACCCACCCCTCATAATAATCCAAGTAATTTGACACTCATCATGGTAGCACTTCTCAAGCCATTTTACCAGTGGGAGGTAAAGCCTCTGCTAACAGTGTTGTATATTTAACTCCTACTTTTCTACATCTTATATACAAACACCGCTTCACTGTCATCCAGAGAAGGTAACAAAGATTCAGGCCTAGAGATAATGCTGGTAGATATTTCTTACTTACAGCTGCCTCCCTGGAGAGACGCTGTAGCTTCTGTGACTTTCTAGTACAAAACGACCTGAAATACTGAAGTCAATGTTGCAGGATCACTCACTTTTCCATGGTGCCAAACAGCCATTTGGGCTCTTTGTTGAAAGGCATCCTCATCCTGTGGAACTTAGCTATTTTCTCAGCAATCTCAGCAGATATGCTGGGAATTCTTAGTTCGTCCGTGGCAAGTTTTCGGCTCTGTGAAAGATGGGCAGGGTTGGTGGATTTAATGACTGAATAAATAATCTAGTTATCTAGAAACCACCTAAAACCACTTGGCTACAGTACATCATTTTTATTCTAAGTGCCATGTTTCTTCCTTTCCTTTTTATTTCTGAAAGCGGCATGCATGAATTTGCAAATGGTATAGCATCAGCAAACAGAAATTTGGGCCAAGAGTAATTCCATGATTGACATTATATAGACTTGACTACATGTAATTCAATACTACCCAACTTTTATGCAAAATGTCTAAACATCAACTTAAAGCTAACTTGAGTAATATTATCTTATCAGGTTTATCATAAGAACTTACAGCATAATGCAGCTGTAATTCAAAATAAATCTACATAAATTTACAGGCACTTATGTCAATTGATTAAAATATGTAAAAAAAAAAAAGACCTAATCTAAATGATACAATTCTAGTAAAATGACTTAATTCTAATTATTACTCTTTTTTTTTTGTCTTTAATTAAGAACACTCAGAACAGACCACTACGCACAAATAGTCTGACACACACTTTCACATGCATATGAAAACTAAAAAATGTTGACGATGCATCCTTTTATTTCACATTGCAAATATGCAAATATCAAGAAAACACCGTCATCATGAGCCAGTCATTCATGCTGGCTTTCAAACACACACAAAGGCAAACAAGCACGCACAAACACACAAAAGTACACACACTTAATGCTCACAGGTCCAAATACAAATGGGCTCATACGTGCGCGCACACACCCACACACACACACACACACACACACACACACACACACACACACACACACACAGGCAATCCTTCTGTCTGACTGATGATCCTGTCTTTACACTGTAAGACTCACTGGCACAAACTGTTCCAGTCTCCCCTGGGGGAAGATGCCATAGAGCTTAGGGCCCAGCTTCCTCTCGGCCAGGATGGCAAACATCACACTCTCCAGGATCATAGCTTCAGCTCCCTACAGACACATAAACACGCACACATGATTTAACACACATTTCAAACAAAAAGTACAGCATTGCATTCTTCTCACTCAATCTTCCTAATCGCACCACTAAGAACAGCCTGAGTAATTGGAGAACTGGAAGGTCATGTGGCTGGTGCTGACGTGGGACTATTCCTGGAGAATGAGAGACAGTGGGTGTTTGTTAGTTGGGGTTGTTAACACTGGTCATCCTTAGGAAGGAGGGTTAGTAGGACAGAGGGATGAACTCATCCACCCTCTGAGACGCAAGATGAGACTAATATGGCTTAGTTATAACAAGCTTACAGGTTTGTGTCAATGAGTCGGATTCCCAGTTCACTGAATGTTGACAATGTAGCAGGTTAGGTTGGAATAAAAATAAATAAATAAGAAACAAAACTGCTGGCATACAAAAAAATTATAATCCATTTCAACATTTTCAACGCTCAACAATTTGGGATACACTGATAACAGAAATATATTTAAGCTTCTATGGGTCCTTTCAGAGCAGTTTCTGTTTAACAACCACTAAAACTATTGTACCCCCCAATGATTTTAATGAAATGGCAGCTTTTTCAGTCAGGACTAATGGTCACATGTGAATTCAACAGCAGCACTGGAGCAATTTAAGCTCAGCGAGAAAAACGACAGCTCCAAGAAACAAGCGAACGATTGTGAGGAGTGGAGCCGAGCTTGCCAAACCGCTCCAGTCTTCAATTGTGCTTGCTTAACTAAGAATGACATCAGGCTTTTTCGAAAAGGCCCTGAAAATTATATTTGAATGCCAAACAGGCAGAATTCCCTTATAGTGTGTAACCTAAGGATATGTCGTATAACTGAATTTTACATATGTTGTATGTCCATTTGTAACAATTTTGAATATAAGAGGAATAACATCTGTCAAAAACATTCTTCTAATAAAAGTAGTATTAATCCTAATATAGCATTTTTATTTCTTGCATGTCTAAAGTAGGGTTGTCACTCATATAGATATTGGTAATCAATGAATCTAGTAATTATTTTGCTGATTAACTGAGTAATCATATACACACTTTACAACAGCAAACTTTCAAATTTACCCCATAAACATGAAACCTGCAACTTTAAACATACATACATACATACATACATACAAGATGTTTTACGTGACAACAGCTCTCTGCAGTGAAAAATGTGATAATCACCGGATAGATTTGCTGTTTATCACTAGAATTGCAAAGTAACTACTAACCTGATGCATAAAGGGCTTTTAATTTATTTTTAAGATCAAGTAATCGTGACAGCTGTGGTGTAGTGGCCATTTCCAATAACGGATATGTTGAATAAAGGAAAAGAAAAAAAAAAGTTTTGGAACAAATGCAACTTTAAACAATAAAAAATGTTCAGTACAGCATTCCTCTTCAATAATACTGTACAAATACAGATTGTCTTGTGCCTGATAAATAAGAACACTTGCTGCATTTGTGGTTAGAGGCCACAGTCTGTGTTATGTAATGCATTATATTAGTGCTGATGTGGTAGTTCTGACATGAAAATCTTCTCAGCTGTTAATCTAAATTATCGTATTCATCCTGGCTTACGTTTTGTGTGTCACTCACACAGACGATATCAAGGATAATCAATTAAGCCAGCTTTGAAGGCACTATGGAGTGTTTTAGAATAAAAACTAACAAATGTTCTACACAGCAGTCTAAAATCAAATCAAGCTGCAATAACATTGAGAAACAAAAAAAGAATTCAAAATTCAATGCTCCTGTAGAAACCCCTCCCCCAACCTGTCCCTCCACCATTCTTCCTCCGGACTGCAGAAGGAAAGCCTTCTGGTTTATGTGTAAGCTGTTTAAGGTACGGCTGGCTCTAATAGGTCTACTAAAAGTGTGCTTACTTCCTTTTGCCATGTGTATGACTAGATTCATGTGATATCTTGCACTGTGGTCTCCACTTGTGCAATCACAGTCAAGAGAATGCTAGTTGTGTGGAATTGTGTGGAACAACATCCTGTCCTCTCTAGCAAAGCAAAACAGGAACAAGAGGAGCAAAAGGCTGCTCCGGCCCTGCAGTGTGGAAGGAAGCAGCATTTCCTCTAAACGTAGGGCCACTTTGGAAGAAACCTGAGGACTAGTGAAGTTTGAAGAGAAATGAATTGCGGAAAACAATCTGGAAGTATTGAGGCGTGAAATCCGCAGGCCTCATTTAATATTAAACGGGTAATTACTAAATGACAAAATGATAAATTTATGAGCTTCAGTCAGCAGCATGTCTACATCCTCTAATGTCTGCCATTTCACACTCCATTTAGGGGAGGCATCCTGCTTAGGACACTGGGAAATACACATATGGCTCAGAAAAGAGACGCAGATCTTTCACTGCAATGTCTCCGTGCGTCTTTTCAGTCTCTGTAGTATTTAAGGACCAGTACGTGAGCCTTTGTAGTTACTGAGTAATTTATAGTAGTCACTGAGTAACGAATCCTAAGACTAATAACTAATTAGCTTGCAGTTCTGTAGTTTAACCCCTTAAACCAGAAAGCACTGTTTGTCAGACCCACTCTACTTCCTCATTCTCCCAACTATCTAACTTACATTCTTGCTCTATTGCAGGTACTGAATAATTTACAGTGGTTATTGAACTGTAAGTCATAGGCCTAATAAATAAATAATAGGTCTGCTGCTTAAGGAGCTGAGATCTTGTTAAAGGACCCATATTCTATATATACTTATTTATCCCATGATGTCTGCTAATAATATTTATGCCATTTTTTGTGTCATAATCCATTTTTACAGGACCATTTACAAAACAGGCTGTTCTTGTTACTGTGCCTTCAAGACTGAAAACTGTAAATGACTTTTGTCATCTTGTCTAGATGTTGACTGTACACAGATTTATTCTTTGAGTAAACCAAGGAACCCATGCTTCTGGAACTGAAAAGACTACGGAAGAATCATAATGGCAAAACCTTCTGATCACAACTCTTAACATGGAAGCTTATAAAAAGGTGAATATAACCAACTGTCCAAATATGGAGAATCCACGCCAGTTCTTCCGTGCCTGATAAGTCCTCACCTGCTCCACCGCCGTCCTGGCGTGTCCCATTCATTACCTCTTGCACCTGCTCTCCATTCAAAAACTCATTAACACACTGGCTAATACTCTCCTGTTTCCATCCGTTTCTTTTTAGGTTATGCTGTGATTCCATTGTTAGATTGTTTCCTAGTTTAATTATTTTCCAAACAATTGCTAGTGTATTACCTTTTACTGGATGGATGACACAAAATTTGCCTTCAAAAACCATACCTGCCTGTACTTTAGACTGTTTTGGCCATGGCCCCTGGTCCAAAAAAAACCAAAACAGCATATGCATTCAGGTGTCTGTGACCACCATAGAGTATGCACGTTAATCAAAGCGTCATTCACACATAACTAAGGTTTATAGAGCAGACTAGTCCATTTATCCTGAAATCACACCTGTTCACTTACTGGCATCGGTCTTTAATAGTGTATATCCACATATGGTTTGCCTAGTCCCATAACTTCTGGGAAAAATACAGAGGTCATTATTATGTAACCTTACTAACTTGAGCTCTGATCAAAGCATAGTTTGTCCAAGCACATTGTAGAACTCAATGACAAAGCTGCACATAGCCATGGGATAATCCTCCCCATAAACTGTAGAATACTCAACAATTACAACTTCACTAATAAAAGCAATTATAGCGTGAGTAGTAATTATGTTTACATTGGCCATTAAGAATAGCATTAAGAGTTTAATCCCCTGAACATCAGAGTTGTTCATTTATTAATCTTAAGTAGTGTGAGAAATTAAAGAATAGGACCAAGTTATTAACTCAAAGCCCCTGCTACCCAACCCATACATGCGTAAATCTATATATTTACATTAAAAACTACTACAATTTTTCCTTTTGTAAAATAATCTAGTTTTAATCTTGTAACGTGATCCAGATCATGTGTTAGGACTGAGCTCGTTCCTGTTTGTTTGTTGGGCTCGTCATCCTTATAAACATGACTTGGCCAGTGATCAATTTCTTATGCATATCTGATCACCTGAAATGCATGACATTTGTTTAAGTCCCAAGATATTATCAAAATTTGAAATGTTGTCCTAGCCTCGCCTCCTCTTTTGTTCTGTCTTGGCCATGTCCCAAGTTGGTAAAAAGTCACTCATTCCTAACTGTGAGCATTAGGCAAAGAAACAGAGCCCATTCAGCAGGGTATTATGTTGTGGAATGCTCATGGAATGCACATTTTATGGAACTGTCTTACTGAAGAAATAAGCAAGATTTCATCAGCATTAACGATAGTACTTCTGTCTTTCTTGTTTGGGGTAACTGTAATTGTGCTACAGGTCCAATGTGGCATAAACATATTATTTAAACAGACTTTCCTTTTATTAAATGTAATCTTATTTATGTTGTGGCTAACAGAAAGTACTGGAAATGTGCTTGTGTGTTCATTTAGCAAACATTAGTGTTAAAAAGAGGTTAATAAAAATCAATCATCAGCAAATTTGCCTGTAAAGAAATCAGAATCGTCCCTAAAAAATTAATGATCAGTGCATTCCTAATTAAAGCAGTACGTATAAGGGTACCATTTTCATACTTATTTTAAGACCTTAACCTGACATTCATGAACTGATCACTTATCAAACTTAACTCCAGTAAAGGATAATTCAGGGGTTTTTTATATCTTTCTGAGCTTGTATGTGTATAACAGCTAAATAAAAATAAAATGAAAACCCAGGTTCCTATGTGATCTATGAGTTGTGAGTGATCAGATGGATAAAGTATGTTATTATGCCATCATACTCTGTGAAGTAAAAGTATAAACAGTTCAACAATTGTCCATCATTACATGGTGGAAGACCCAGGAGGAACACTTTTTTGTATACAAACTGTCGTAAAGAATCAGAGGTGTCACTTGCATTGCTTTAATTCTGTTGAATTTCATCATAAAATACAAAACAATGATACCATTACATCAGGACAAAAATTGGCTTTTGATAGAAATGTAATTCCCACCACTTTGCCATAGCTGTGTTTAAGTTGCAACACAGCCAGTTTAACACGCAGAAATAGTAATTATCAGTTTGTTTGTGCTATGGATGAGTCATTCAGCAAACCTTGTGCAAGCAGTGGTCCTGCAGGCTGCCGGGTACGTGTAAGTGGACTCTTTCACACATTAACCATAAGTCTGTGTATGTGGCCTACATGTGTACCGGAAACTCATGACAGAGTTCAGTCCTTTTATCTTGCTCTTGCTCTAAGTGCCAGCGACTGCAGTCATAATCTTGCGTGGCCAGCTTCTGATTGAAGCATAGTCCTGATATAGTCCTTTCTATGACTCAATGCCATGCCACAGGCCAAAAGAGATAATCCCCACAAAGTCCGAGGAAAGCATGGCACTGGTATATTTCAGAAAAAGACCTAAGCCCAAAAAGCTAATACTAATTAAAATATGAATAAATGAAAGGTACTAGGAGTCAATAATTATTATGTAAATAACTACCTACCTTAACTACCTGTTCCTGGTGGACGTACCTCTTTAATACCCTTAACAACATGTTTATAATTCATTTATTAACTTTGAGCTCTATTTAAGAACTATAATGAATTATTTTGTTACTGCAATAAAACTAAAACATAAGCTGTTAATTTAAGTAGATATGAGATGAAGCAACTGAAGTGTGGATTCAGACATGGAGCTTTTCCATTTAAAGGGGAACTTTCCCCAAATTCTAAAGAAGTCATTCAGATTGGTTTAATATGAAAAGCTCAATTCAAGGGAAACTTGTTAGAATTGTGCAAACCAGTGACCATTTGAACCACACATTAAATAATTACTTCAAAATACCTTACACAGGTCTTCTCCCTTAAAACGTTAGTACTCTGTGAGATTTTAATACTGGTTACCTTTACTCAGGGGTTAGAGATTAATGTTCACAGCTAACTGATAAGACCAAAACAGGTCAGTTGTTCCCTCATCGTACTTTCTTAGACTGTAGCTGGATTAATTATGACAGGATATGAGACTAGCATTGCTCGAGTGCTTCAGCGAAAGTACATCAAAATACTGTATCTGTCGTGACAAAAGAAATGTCCAAAATGGTAACTTTCAAGGAAGGAAAGTATTTGAATGTCACGAGACGTTATTTTGGACTACTTGTGTTGGCCCATTTGCCATTAATATATTTATACAATGTAAAGAGCAAAAAGGTTTAGCTAAGAAAGCGACAACATGTGTCCCAAAATACAAGACAATGTATTTAAAAAACTTGAAAATCTGAATGTCCGGGGGCCAACTCCAATATAATTCGTCTCTCACTGGTCATAGAATGCAACAAAGAAACAGCAGGAAGGATGATATAATATCTTGTAAAACATCCATATTTCATTGCCATGGAATCGCTGGCTATGAAGTTTGGTTCCCTGGGCAACACTTGCTGCCTCCTTCCCTGGCCTAATCAATCTCTCTCGCTCTCTCGCTCTCTCTCTCTCTCTCTGACTAAGCGGTCGTCATGTGACTTTAGGGCAGGGCAGCGGCTGTGGGGTTTTTCCACTGCTTCACGCCCCATGCAGATCAGCAGCAAACAGCAACACCCAGCGCGGGGTAAAGATCTACCATGTTGCAATGACTGCGAAAACTACTTATGGAGCTCATGCGGTGTGAGACAAGCACAAGCACTGAGTGAGACGTAGGCAAAGTAGTTCTTGTTGCGCACATGCAGAACAGAACATGCAAAGTAATCAGTTGAAATCCACCGAGGGCAGACAGACGCGCTGTCTGACGTCCAGAGGCAGACAGACGGGTTAAGCTTCCAGTAGGATCCCTCACTACATGCCTTTAATGCTAGTAATGCGATTCAACTGCGTCAGGAGTGGAAGTGTGTTTAGGTCACTAAATCCTGGTCATCGCTCCTTATAAAAGAGCACATTATCATTAAATATTTACAAAATATTGGTGATACATTAAAATCAGCAAACTACCTTAATAATGAGTCCTATGTCAATTTTGGAATGTTTTGTCTTTTCTGTATTTGCCCAGGGCCTCTTTTATTTATATCTAAACTGAATAAACATATTAACATATCATTGAATGGGAAGTCAGGCTGTAGTAGCCACAAGCTAACACGGCAGTCCAGAATATGTTTATGGAAGAACATGACCTTTAAGGTTTTAGAAATCACAGCGAGGGCAGTTGAAAACACAAAACATCAGACGACCCAAATGATCTCCAACAATCGGCCATGTGCTGGAATTATAAACAAAACTCAAAAAGTACAAAATATAGAGGCTGTCTAAACATGGCCAATGTAGCACTGTAATAATACCATGGTCATGCACTGTTGACGTTTGGAACACGTATGCAGAAGAATATTTATAAATGAGCTATTATCATATTTGTCTCATTTTTTTGTCCAATTAAAAAATAATGGGTTCCTATAAGATACGCAAGTTTACTGTAATTGATAAGGCTGACATAAAACTCACACAAAACCCAAAGGTCTCAAAAAAGAAAGAAAAAAAAAAACACCTTTGCCCATTTGTTACTTACTTGAAAGGGATTTTCTTTGTTTGACTGTCTGGATTCCCCTTTATTACAGGACATCTAGCAATGAGAGAAAAAGCAAAAGACTAACCATGAGCACAGTGTTTTGATTTCATGTTTCCCCCTTTTTTTTATGAGCCATTTGATCATCTTCACAAGGAGACAGCAACAGATGACAAAAAAAGTCCTCTCAATTTAAAGAAAAAAGACAGTTATAATTCAATACATTCTATTAGCACCAAATATTGGACATACTTTTGACAAATCCCATAATATACTAACTCTATTCTCAAGCAAGAGTAATGAATAGCTATGAATTTATGGCCGGACATTTGAGACGTGTGGGTCTCCCAGATGACTAAGGTTTTTTTTCTTAGGGCCAAGACAGATCTCTGAGAGTTAAGCATTTATTAAGCAGGTTTATAACCGCAATTATCAAAACCACATTCCGGTTGACTGAATCCTAGGCCATGTTCAAATACGGTTCAAAACAAGAATCCATTAGCTGCCATTTTAGTAGGAATTAATTTATCAATCTAAGGGGCTTGGTAACCACGGTGCTGAACACTAAGTCTTTAGGTGCAAGAGCAGTTATGGAAACCTCAATAAAAAGTCTATTTTTACTGCACGTCACAGTAGGCTACTTTCAATATGTAGAGATTTATCCTAACATACACTCTTGGATAAACTCTTTAGACACTGGTCAAATTCTCTTGATCTGGATCCTGACTTCACAGTTTAGGTTGTTTTCCAAGGTTTCTCTGACTTGGAGGACTGGAATGCGGCCTGACTACCACCTCATCAGTGATGATATCAGAAATGTTGTGGTGTAACAGTTGTTTCTTTTTATATAACCTGAAAACACCTTAAGACCAATGATCACTACCTAAGAAATGTGAAAGCTGGCTGACTAAACTTTGCTAAACTGTGCTGACTGCTTTTAAGCTTGTATTAATTGTTTCATGAACATGTGCAGAGAAAGCAGACAAAGGCAGAGGACATTTCAGACAGAGAGCAATGCGCATAAAGATCAATGTCATAAGGTTTAAAGCTTTTGACATGATGTGCGAGAACTTGGTTGAAGACAATACTGTGGCTTCAGGGGATCTAATACTGTACCGTGACTGGTATGGTGGGATCACCTGGGAACAAGAGTGCTCAAGGCACGCTCCTTTGGCAAGCCTACGGCAAAGAAGACACGCATGTACAGCCATGGAGGTACATCAC
Source organism: Bryconaethiops microstoma (assembly GCA_037577275.1). Taxonomy (NCBI): domain Eukaryota; kingdom Metazoa; phylum Chordata; class Actinopteri; order Characiformes; family Alestidae; genus Bryconaethiops; species Bryconaethiops microstoma. The sequence goes on along the minus strand of JBBJLS010000018.1, from coordinate 3,912,084 downwards.
CCAACAAATACGGCATTCCTCATTCAATCACCAGCATGCAGACGGACAAACACATGACGCATACGCTCTCTCTCTCTCTCTCTCTCTCTCTCTCACACACACACACACACACACACACACACACACACACACACACACACA
>JBBJLS010000018.1:3877012-3891700 GCA_037577275.1 Bryconaethiops microstoma | reverse complement strand
TGGAATAGAAAAGGTTCTTCCCCAAACTGTGTCCACAAAGTTGGAAGCATGGCGTTGTCCAAAATGTCTTGGTATGCCAAACTATTAAGATTACTCTTCACTGGAAGTGAGGGGCCTATCCCAAACCCTGAAAAAAGATGTGTCCCAATACTTTTGTGTATATGGTTTATTTCCAGGCTTGGAACAGTCTGTAATCTAAATACATATCATTTATGAAGAATACACTCATATGCAACACCTGAAACCAGAAGAAACAACAGTTTCTTATGTCCAGTGTAGCTATTATCTTATGGCTTGGATTGCCTGAATCCAGCTTACACACCCTCTCACATTTTCAGATGTTAGGCAATGTTGGTCTAATGAAAAAATAAACAAAATAAGAAATCAAATAAACATAAAATCCCTAGTATTGTTTTTAAAAAGACTCACTTTTAGAAATGAAATAATTTCTGAATGTGTTTATTCCCAGAAGGGTAAACAGTCTGCATGCCAGACCATGTATATTGCAATCAAGCTTATAGATGCTACTAGACCATAAAATCAAAGTGACCATTACATCTTGATTCCACATCAGATATTTAGCTCTTTTTTCTATGGCCTCAGAGCCATGCACTAAGTATTGAGATGCTATATTTGTGAATTAATTATTCTGCAGAAGTGTATGAAGTGTATTCTATATTCTTTATTTAGAGTTTATTCTTTTTTGATGCAAGAGCACCACTGAGCCAACTTAACTTGATTTTCAAGTCCATACATTAAACAAGACACATAAAACAGGGAAATGCTCATTGGCTTGATGGCTTATCTATGTGGTAGCTCCAGAATGTAAGTTGAAAGATGAAATCAAATAGCTTCAAATGTTGACTCCTGGGCCTATTTAGTGCTGATCTAATATCAGATATTAATCTTTTATTTATCTAATATTAATCTTTTATTTACTATGACTTCACAGACAGGTAATGAGTCTACTCTTCCCTCTTTAACCAGCTGCACTAGGAGTGCTAATTGTGGATCTGTTTCTGTCAGTCAAGTCACACTAAATGAGAGAGGAATCTGATCCTACATCAACGCTGCCACTCAGTGAATATGGGGCCAGACTCTCTCAGTGTACTTGAGATGGTGGCCTGGTGTTTAGGGAGTTGCCCCTGCATTCAGAAGGCTGTGGGTTCGAATGAATCCTAGGACTGCTTGTCACCACTGAGGTACCACTGAGCAAGCTTCCGTATCCTCACACTACTCTCCACTTAGTGAATGGGGCAAATGCACATTTTACGTGTGACTATAAGGGGCCAATTTACTTTAAACTGAAGCAATTCAGAAACATTTAAAAGTAAGTCCAGACGAAAAACTGAGAGGAGACAGGGCTCTTAAGTGTTTTTTTTATTCTTTGGCAGGGAAAACCTGGCACGTTATATTCTGAGTATGAAAACTGCCAAGCACCATGATGGTTTAATAATAAAAATAACGTCAAAAGATGAAGAAAAAAAAAAAACTAAGAAAAGACGCAGTTTCCTCCATGTCTGTTTGCAGCTGAGCGTAGAGCTGGAGCACGTTGATGATGTCATATAGCTACAAAAAACAACAAGAGCTCCTCTTTCAGCTCTCAGGGACGCTCTGGGAACGCTAGCCAGCAGTTTAGTATGACTGTGATGAACACTTTCTATCAGATAATGGGGGTGTTCTGGTCAAAATAAATGCAGGACAACAGTTTACTGCAGCTTTTTAGGGCCTCACCGAAGGTGACGTTTGAACGTGTTTCGGTTGTTTAGGTATCCCAGAACACGAACAGCTAAAGCTACGCCGCTAGCGTCTGTTTGTTTTTATCTACTTTGCTAGCTAGGCTGGCTAGCTTCAACTGTAGTTTATACTTTGAGACACTGAACGGTATTCGCACAGTCAGCACTGCGATAACATTTAGCAATTGTCCGTTTTAACCCCTGAGTGCATAACGTGATGTTTCGAGGAAATTCAGAATGTTATAAGGTAAGACTAACCTGATACCAACTGTTGGCATCTGTAAATGCTAGTTAGCCAGCTAACCGCCACATAGAGCTGAGTACTTAATGTAACTCTCTCTTCGGAAACGTAAGAAAAAACTAGCGTTGTGTTGTCGAAAATACGTGACTTAAGTATAAAATGTACCCTGTGGTGTTTTTTTTTGTCTCAGCAGCCATCAGGTGGAGATGCTTCAATGAAGGTGGGCAAAAGAGGCATGATGACCACTGAGCTGTAGAATTGAACTCTTCATGATCATGCCTCCGAGGAAGAGACCTCTGGTTCCTGTCAGTGCAAGAAGGCGGCTGAAGGCTGATGAAGATTATTTCCCCTTCAATTTGCTTCCTGTTGAATGTCAGCTCCATGTCCTTTCATTCCTCAGTGAGGTGGATAAGTGTAACTCTGCTCTTGTGTGTTCCAGCTGGAGTCGACTAGTGCGCTCTGGAAAGCTCTGGAGAGTGGCAGACTATTCTCGCCGTGGGGTGTTCCACCTTGGACAGGAAGGGCTACTTGTGTCCAACAGGGAGTTTGAACGCTGGAAGGCATGGGTTCACCATTACACTCACCACCTTATTTCCCGTGGTGCCAGTTTGCTCACCCTTAAGGCAAGCTTTGATCTGGGGGACCAGTACAATAAGTGGGGAGAGCTCCTGTCACACTTGCTGGAGAATGTTCACTGCAGGGACCTCAGTCATTTAGATCTGAACTGGACATTCACCTTGCTGGAGCCGCTGGATCTCCGGGTCCACTCCAGTTCTAGCTCTCACCAGGACAACATTACCAAAATGGACCAGGTCAATAACTTCCAGATCCTTTTAGCGAGATTAGCCCAGAGCTGCCCACGAATCACCAAGATGCGCCTCCACTTTGACTGGTCAGAGACATCAGTGGCTTTGATAACTCAGTTTCAGCACCTCCGCACCTTAGAACTTAAGTACTTTTGGGTGTTTAAAGGTGTAAGCCCAAGCACTTTGCAGACACTGACTAAATCACTGCCTAACCTCAAGTCCCTTACTCTCCATGTTCTCGTGCCACTTCGGAATCTGGGCATTTCATACACTCTTGAGTCCCTATCCTTGGAGTTCCTTGATGTCTCCCCCAGTCGAGGACTGGTCTTCTCTTGCCTCAAACTGCCTGCACTGCGGGAGCTGCGGGCCAAAAAGATTGTGCGAGGGATAACTCTTGACCGCCGAACCAGGCTCCGAATCCAGAGCAGATGGCCCTGCCTGTATCAGGTCTTGCGGGAGGGGACACCCAAACTACAGGCCCTCAACAACGAACGACTCCTTCCCAACTGGAAAGAGCAGAGTTATGGAGAGCTTACTTCCATTCTGCAGCAGTCCTGCTACTGCCTGCAGCATTTGGACAGTTGGCTTTGGTGAAAAGACCATAGTTTGCAGTCTGATTCTTGCACAGTTGAATGAAATTATTGTTCAAAGTCAGTCCTTAGATTATATAAATCATGCAACACCTGTTCAACTATATGAAAAGGCATAATACCTGCATAAGTTGAGGGGGTAGCAAATGTTGGAGCCAAAGGCCTAAATGCTCTTGTTACAATGAAGAAGGGGATGAGATCCAGTTCAGAAGCCTTAATTTAAGAAGGGAAAGCACTAACATGCAGGGCAGTGAGCCTTCAGGACCAGGGTGGATAACACTGACCCCACAAAAATTTGTGCTGTCTTACCACAAGATGGAAGCAGAGAGTGGAGTGTGTGAATCAAGTTTAAGCATTATTAATTTGATATTTCCTTGTTTTACACATGCAAACAATAGCATTCTGGGACTTTGTTGTGATTTATATTCTAAACTTTATTCCATTCTAAATTTTGCTCCAGGCTAACCTTTGTGGTTAACTACCCTGGACAACAGGCCCGGTCAAGAAACAGTGTTTTTGTGGTAGGATAATGATTTAACATTTCAAACCTTCATCACATTCATTTTTAAACATTGCTTCAATCTGATATTACTCTTAATCTTTTTTTTTACTTGAATATAGGCTGAAGAATTATGCTTTCAATTGAGCAACATTGTTTTTTTTAATCCCAGTTATGTCACTTAAACTGATTGTTTAATAGTAACAGCATTTATTTATATGCACAAGGAGTACCAATGTCTTACAGTTTAATCTTAATTTAATAGTTTGTCGAATCAAGATTTTATGAAATGGAAAACCGCTTTAAAATGAGTTATTTTTTTTGGGTGGAGGTTATTTCAGGTGACAGCACATGAGTCAGGAGTATGCTCAGCTTGGTATTAATATTTACAGAGATTATGCTGTATAGTGGTTAAAAAAAATTAAAGGATTAAACAAAAAACACACACACTCATATCATTCTATGATTAAATTTAACCCTAAATAATGTAGTAAAGTTATAATTACTTTGATTTGATTTTATGAAGAGTATGAGCAAACAGATCCAAAGACTGACTTATTAAGTGAAGCATACTTTTGTGGCTTTATTTCTGTCATCTCCTCTCCGTTCATTGATCATTCCCACCTGAAGAAAACCATCCTTGTATGTGTAATACTTCATATTTATCCATAGAGGTCCCCTCAGCCGCAGTTTTGTATTCCAGTCAGGATTTCTCTTTATTCTGTGTAATTAGGTTTTGGCCCTTGCACTGATTTTTTAATGGCTAGGGGAACAGAGTGATGCAGTGATCATTATATACTGCCTGGAATTGTTAAAGGCTGCCAGAATAAATATATGACTTGACACCAGTGTCACTGCAGTCTTTGTGTGTGCCTGTTACTGCAAATAGTACAATAAGACAAAGCTTTTAAACACTTTTACATACTGTTGTTGACAGCTGAACACACATATTATTCACATAAACACCTTATTCATCACAAACCACACTTGGCTTGACTACACTAGAAACAGTGATACCACACAGCATCAGTTTTGGGTTTTGCATTTGTTTGTCTTTAGAAATTACAAATATGGTATTATGTCAAATTATAATACATTACATTAACTATTATTTACTGGTGTTACTGAAAAGTTGAGTTAATTGGAGCTTATATATTTAATAACAGCATAATATGTAACCAAGTCAAAAAGATGTGCCCAGCCAGCCTCATTTAGGCTCAAGTTTAGAATGGTTGATGACTATTTAAATATTTCAACATTTAGAAAGATATAGTCTTTATTGTCATTGTACAGGCTCCTATACAGTGAAATTACATTCGCTACGTCTGAGGTGCTTTATATGAGCATAGACAAAGCAGGTACGTCACACACTACAAGGACATGAAGGTATAAATTATGAAGTGTGGCCCTAGTGTAAAAGTAAGTAAGCAGCATACATGTGCAGTGTAAGTCAGTGTGAGTGCTCATTTAGAGTTCTTACAGCTCAGGAAAAAAAGCTGATTCTCAGTCTATTTGTTCTGCTGTTTATGCTTCTATACCTCCTACTGGAGGACAACGGTGTAAACAGGTGGTGTGCGGGGTGTTGGGGGTCTTGAATGATCTTTTGTGGTCTGGAAAGGCACTTGGGGCTGGCGATGTCATTCAGGGATGGCAGTGGCATCCTGCTATCTTTTCTTTTATCTTTAAACATGACCGGTTCCTAATACTGTCCTAAATGTTTTCCTCTTTGGGTCTAAACTGTCCATATAGATGTCATACCCATGATGCACATTGCCTCTGTCAGCCTCCCTTTTTCCTGTAGTGCACTATTACCCAGGTAATTGGCGCTCACACACTTGGCCGTCCATGTGATGTTAAGGAAAATGTGATTCTTCAGATGAGGCCACTGTCTTCCTTTGCTTCATGGACCATGTATGTTTTGGATCATTGTCTTGCTGGAAAGTTTGAACCAAAACCCATTTGTAACATTTTTTGTTGTTGCCAGAAGCAGACATATTTTAAATCCAATATTTCTTTTTTCTTTAATTTTTATGATGGTTATGACATTATTAAGGGCTCAAAATAATGCATGAACAATGTAATGAGTATGAAACTGATATTTAAAATAGAAACGTGGTCGAGACTTACCATTTCCTGTCCTGTATCTTTCTATGTGTGTCTTGAGAAAGTCAAACGAAATTTGATCCACATTCCTAACTCTTAAATGATCATGATACTGTGGTGAGAAAAAAACAGTCTTGCTCAGTTCATTATTTCTGTTCTGTATTCCTATAAATGCAAGAGGAAAAAGTTGTTTTGAAAAAAATCTCACTGTAACTGCAATGCTTGTTTAACACAAATCAAACACGTTGCAATGAAGCATTTTGGCAGTTTGTATATGTAATAGAGAGACATTGGTTGTGTAATTTATTACTTTGTGCTGTAATTCAAGCAGCGATTTACAAGAAAGAACAGGAAACATTTTTCCCCAGTGGGCAAAGTACAGTGCCAAGTTAAACCTTGTTCATGAACCATAAAGGAATAAATATCTTAAGGTATTCTAACTTAAGATTGAGGTCTCAGGCCTTGTTTCCATAACACCATGATACTCACAGGTGTCTGGTTTTTTTTTTCTTTTTTGACCTTCTGGGAATGTTTGGGCTTTGGGGACTGAGTATTCTCGAGTGCCTTATGTAGTACCCAGTTCATTTTTTAATACAATTTATTATTACACAAACAGACAACTCTGGATGGGCTTTATGTTTACTGCTCAGGCCTTCTTTTCTGTTGTATTTTTTTCTAGAAGTGAAGAACAGTCAGTACTGGGAGGGGAAAATGAACTTAAATCTCCTCCCCTAACACTCCTCACCAAAACACATGCTACCAATTTTACTTGCATGTGGAACACTGGGATCTTGAGTGTGTTCTTCGATGTGCAACCTGTGTTTCACGGTCAGTTTTGAGAAGAGCACTGGTTTTGTGACTGCCAACATGATCTCAAAAAAGTTGGATTGCTCATCACCTTGACTTGAACACAATCTAGCCAGGCACAGAGAGTCCAGAGGGGCTACATGTGGAGACATCATATGGTAGCCCTCATATGCAGTGGAGGTGACTGTGTTTTTTTCTTTACAAGGGTAACCATGTTCAGGGCGTAAAGCTTCTTCTTGGGAGTTTCTCCTCGTCTTGGGCAAAGGTGAGAGCAATGGATGAGACACAGATTACATGCATATGACTTGTTTACTTGATTATCCTTGCCAGTTAATGTGTAATCCCATTGAAGGTGTTGCTTTCATGCCTTCAGCTGTGCACATTTTCCGGATCCACAGGCAGGTTCAAAGTCTAATAAAGACCTATAAACTCCTTACTTAACTTGCAGTCATTCTTCAGGGATTCTCAGAGAGCAGTGACATGGCTAAGGGAGTCTACATCTCCAAGGGCCTGGCTATTGCCACTGTGGTGCTCACAGTTTCGGCAGTTTGTGGCATTGTCTTGATGGTTGTTATGTACCAGCTGCAGATAGACAGGGAACCACCAGAACGTCGACCGACAATTGCTCCTACAACATCCATTCCAACAGGACTTCCACCAAGCCTGAGGCTTCCAGACAATTTGATTCCGGAGAGCTACAGTCTCTTCCTTCAGCCGTACCTCTACACAAAACTGCTCAACGGCACAGACCAGGTGTCAGTTTTCAATGGAAACTCAACAGTGAGGTTCAAGTGTATGAAAGACACCAGGAGTATCTTTCTTCATGCCTTGCACCTCTCTGTAACCAAAGTTTTCGTGACTCATTCTTTTACAGGAAAGAATGTAGAAGTCGCGAGATACAGCATGCACGATAACGAGTCAAACTTTTTTGAGATCCAGCTGAAGGATGTTTTGATAGGAAATGGGACTTACTACGATCTCTTCACGAAATTTGAAGGGGAGCTCCTTGATGATTTGGCCGGTCTTTACAAGAGCCAGTACACAGAGGAAAAAGATGGGGACACACAGGAAAGGTGAGTATCTTTCCTCATCTTTACATTTACACACAGACATCTTTGTACAGTGTCCCTGCAAATCAAGAAAAAAAAAACAAAGTTATTTTATTAATCACACACCTTTTGAAGTCCAAGAGATAGTTCTCCTAATGTCTATTTGGCTTTCACTGTTGCTAGTGTCACATATCAAACCAGGGCAAAATGAAAGGCATGATCATTCCTTTGAAATATATTTCATTGCAGAGAATTATTTCAGCTGCATGCAGATCTCCCTTAAGGCAACAATGTGGGAACAGCACTCAGAAACTCAGACATTCCCGCCAAATATCGGGTTACTAAAAACCATCTCTCGTCTGGAGCCGTATTTATGTTTTCTACTAAAAAGTGTTTATTGAAAAAGGGTCCCCAACCCAGCCCCTCGCCACTTTAATAACATGTCTTTTCACTTTTTCCCATGAAAGTCTTCTCAGCAATGCTGTTTGACAGCTATGCATCTAAACAGTATAACATTTATTCTGGAGTGCATGGGACTGTACAATGGCTGATGTGACATGTAATTATTCTTAGGAATGTCTGGATTTCCTGTCTGTGTTTTTGTGCCTTTGTGTGTTTACTGTTTTGTGTAAATACCTTTCCCAACAGATTCCTCGTTGCAAGCCAGATGCAACCCACAGATGCAAGAAAAGTATTTCCGTGCTTCGATGAGCCAGCTATGAAAGCAGTATTCAATATCACCATTATCCACAGGACTAACACCGAAGCCCAGTCAAATACCAGGATCGGTAAAGCAGCTGTTTTAGGGGCTTCACTCAGTCACACATCCACTCAACTCTCTTTGTAGTGATAAAAAAACAAAACAATTTTTGTTGGCTGAGGTACCCTGTGGTGTGCTGTTGATGTAGACTGTAAAACATGTGTTAAAATGCAGCATTTTTAAATATTTGTGTTTTCAACTGAACAGGAATGCCCTCATATGTGAACATAGAGGGAGAGCAATGGATTGCTACAACATTTGAGCCGACTCCTGTCATGTCAACATATCTACTGGCTTTCACAGTTAATGAATTTAGCAATACATGGACTGATCATAATAACTTAAAAATAACGGTACGGTACTTCACAATATATTATGTCTTATTATTTTTATATATAATATATGCTCATTCAGAAATGTCTGCATAGGTGATATGCATCATGGAATATTTGTAAACATGCAGTCTTGTTTTAAACACAAAATTGTTGGAAAGGCTTATCAGTTCAGCACTATTCTTCCATTGCCCAAGGCTTTCAGAGCAAGTGTGCTTCTGTACCAGTGTTTGTGTGTTGTGGAAATTCCACAAATGTCTATGTGATGTTGGTCTCTTAGTTTGTTTGCTGAATCTGCAAACAGTACATTGTGATGTTTGCATCCTGGTATTATTAAATAGATTTATTCCAATCACATTTGCTTTAGCATCAGCTCAGAATGAACTGAATTTCTCTAGGTTTTACATATCCATTTTCTTAATTCTGTGCTCCAAGATATGGGCCCGACCTGAGGCTATAACTGCTCTACATGCGGATTATGCCTTGGAAATCACCAAGAAGATTCTGATCTTCTATGAGGAGAAGTTTCAGATAGATTATCCATTAAAGAAACTAGGTGGGCAAAAGCGAAGGTTCATATGATATCCCATATTAATGACTTTGAGTGACTCAAACTGAAAAAGGTAAATAACACTGTATGTTTGCATCCACAGACCAGATAGCCCTTCCAGACTTCGGTGCAGGTGCCATGGAAAACTGGGGTCTAATAATGTACCGTGAGACCGCCCTACTGTATGACAAAAATATGTCCTCCACCTCCAATAAAGAATGGATTGCCACTGTGATAGCTCATGAACTGGCTCATCAGGTACAACTAGTCATGTTTTATTCATATCTATTTTATGGCCATTGTCATCAGTTAAATGTTTTGTTCATTCTGTAATACCACTGTATTTCCAGTGGTTTGGGAATCTGGTCACAATGAAATGGTGGAATGACCTGTGGCTGAATGAGGGATTTGCAACATACATCTCTTACCTTGGAGTGGATGACGTTGAGCCCAACTGGGATATAGTAGGTCAACAAACAAATAGAATCTTTGTGAATTGTATTACACTATGGACACTTTCACTTCACTTTCACTTTCACTGGTAGGATCTCATTTTTAGTCAGCTATATCACCATATATAAATATGTACATATACATTTAAAGGTAAAATTAGAGTCAAGTGTTTACAACCAATGGGATGACAGTCATGTATGAGTGGACACCCTGTTTTATTGAAATAACAGAAGTCTGATCTTCACAACTTCACAACACATGCAGAATTGCATTACAGCAGGAATAAGGGAGATTTCATAACATTTGTTGATGCTCATCAGGAAAAGGTTGCGAAAAATATATGTAAAAATAAAACACTGCATTTCAACATAAGAACCTAATCCCATCTGTGAAACATGCTGCATCCACACCGAGACACAATGTACTTAAAATGTGCTTAACCCAACCATAACTTACCCCAGAAAATACACCAAACCCCTTAATTGGAATTAAGTGGCCACTAATTTGTGAACTGATCCCTTAATTTGACCTTAAAAGTGGATTTAAGGAGTGAGTGTGAAACCCCTTTATCTTAAACAAAAGCATTAATTCTAAAAGGTAAGAGGGAAATTTCAGTGGTTTTACCCTTTGATCGGCCTTAATTTGTGCACTTTTCCCCTTAATTTTCCTTAATATCTTGGAAATTAACGTCAAAATTAAAGTAATTGTAAGGGGTAAAATTAAGGGGATTTGTTTCGTAGTGATCACAGCCAGGATCATGGTTTGGGCCTCTTTTTTTGCTGCACCTGGGCCTATCCTCAGGACTGATCAACAGTTATTAGAAACATTTAGCTGCAGTTATTGCTACACAAAACGACTGGACCAGATACTCAGAAGTTCACATATTTTTACCACTCACAGATAACTTCCTGTAGGCTTAGAGCCTCATATATACATATGAAAACATTGTCTATTTTACTGTTAGTTACTAATTATGTTGGTTACTCATTATCCTGATTGGATAATTTTCCATTGGGTGTTTCACATACTAAAGAAAAAATTTAATTTAATTCTCTGATGGTTTATAAAACCTTTGGGTTTCTGCACTGGTTGTTTGTTTGCCATGCTGTTTTGATGGTGCAAACATCAGAAAAACCAAAATATCATAATCTGCACTGTAATATTACAATTTTGCCAACCCTAACTTGCACGTGGCTCCATCCTGTTATTTCCAGAGAGACCTGATTGTTCTGAAGGAAATCCAGCCTGCCATGGAAATAGATTCTCTTAATTCATCACACCCTCTCAGCTCCACAGAGGCTGAAGTCGAGACTCCTTCTGAAATATCGGATCGCTTTGACAGCATAAGCTACAGCAAGGTCAGTTTGATATTAACTCACAGTCCATCAGGTTGATATTATGTAGTGTTAATTACATACAATTACACAACAAAAGATATGTTTTTTGGTCATTTCTCTGTAAAAAAATTCTTCTGTCCTCACAATAGGGTGCAGCTGTGCTAAGAATGCTGTCTGCTTTCATTGGAGAGGCAGATTTTTTCAAAGGACTTAGGGTGAGTGGAATCATATTTGTTGCATAGTGTACTTTATTAGTGAACAATATTGAGTCATATTGCAATAAATACTGATATTTCAAAAACACAATTTACCCACTCAATGTAACAATGGTATTTCACCAGCACTTATTTGGCCTGCATGATACACTACACAGCCAAAAGTATACGAATGTCTAAACACCAAATTCAAATGTGGTTACAGGACCTCTCATTCCAGAACTATGGGCATTAATAACAGTAAGAGCCTCCACTCTTCTGGAAAGGCTATACACTAAGTTTTGGAACATGCCTAAAATCATTATCAGGAGACTGTGAGGTCAGGGCTCTGTGTAGGACAGTAAGGTTCCTCCGCACTAAACAGTCTGAATGCTGGATCAAAAATTGGTCTTCCCATTGAAGTTGGAAGCTCAATCTTCTCTAGAATACCTGTATATGCTGTAGATTTTCCCTCAATTGGAGCCCTGTCCAAACCTTGAAAAAGCACTAAACCATTATCCCTCCTCCACCAAACTTCAGATCTACCATTATATATTTAGTCATGTAGGGTTCTCCTGGCATCTTCCAAAACCAGATTTGTCTGACAGACTGCCCATTAGTGAAGTGTGATTCACCACTGACGAGAATGAGTTTCCACTGCTTCAGAGTCCAGTGATGGTATAGTCATTTATGGTTCACATTAAGCATGGTGGTCTTAGGCTTGGGTGTAGCTGCTCAATCATGGAAACTCAATCCAAAAAGTTCTTGGTGACCAGTTTTTGTGCTGACAAAACCTACCAGTTAACGTTACTACTAAGAACAGAATTGTTACACATTGTATAGTAGTCCTGTTCTGCAAACTTGTAAGGTGGATTCCTCACTTGAGCCGCTGTTGTTCTTAATTGCTCCACCTGAATTTGACCTGGCAGTGCTTTGCAGGGCTTCATTTGACAGCGCTACACTGAAAATTACTGAGCTTTTCAGTATGACCCATTCTATTACCAGTGTTTGTCTATGGTCTTTCAAGATGCTCAGATAGCTTTTTTGCACATTACAGCCACATGCAATTTCAGTATTGCAACATCACAATAACAATTAACAAACAATGTACGGTGCATCTCCAATTTATACATATTTATTGCCATGTAGCCTATCGAGTTTAAAACTTCCTGTGCAAGCATATGAGGTGTGTACTAATATTCTGCCAAATACACATCTATTCAGATTTATCTCAACAAGTACAAGAACCAGAATGCTGAGTATGCTGACCTGTGGAAATGCATGGAAGAGGTAAATTTGCAGCTGGCTGTTTGAATTGAAAGAATTTATTCTTAAAAGGTGATATAAGGTGATAATGGAAATAATACTTATGTATGCCATTAAGCTGTGCATGCTAACATGGCTAATCAAACACTAATCAGGCTTCCCCGGAGATCATAGAGAGCATGATGAAGGGTTGGACCGAGCAAGTGGGCTACCCAGTCATTGTTATAAACACCACCAATGGACAGATCGCTCAGGAACGGTTCATTTTAAACCGAACAGAGGACCCCGGGTGAGTTCTAGGCCATAAAGAGCACACACTCATACTTAGCTCTGACAGGAAACTCTCAAAGTGCAGCGTAGAAGTTAAGATCATTCTTAACTGTCCTGGATGCTAAAATAACCGACTGATGAAATCCAATGCTGGTCTCACTGCAGGACATGGGGAGTTCAAAAAGTAGGCTCTGTGGGCCAGTTTTATTTACTAATTAAACAAAAGACAGTTTTAATGCATGTTTAGTACAGAAACAGGCAAGCCTTTGTTATGGACTTTGACTATGAGCCCAGTTCTTTTTTCATGGATTTATTAAGTGGCAAATGTGTTGTGAATATTCTTTTCTCCTGTGTTTCATATAGGCTTGAATGGCAGGTTCCAATTATATACATGAAATCTGATTTGATTGAAAAGAAGCAGGTTTTTAAAGAAAAGGGGCCAGGTAAGATATGGCACATAACATGTGCTTCAAATAAAAAAATGCAATATATTTAATTAGGCTTGTGATTGTGGTTAGAAAAACATCTTTTGTAAATGTGTAAAAATCATTTGTCTTCTATATAGTCAATTCGCCTACCTATGAAGTTAAACCTGACGAATGGCTCCTGGTCAACATTAACTGCACTGGTTATTACCGAGTGAATTATGATGAAGGCAATTGGAACAAACTTATCACGCAGTTGGAGACCAGTCATCACGTGAGTATTTGTGAACCCTTTTTTGTATATTTGTGAACACTTTTTAGCTAATTCTTTGTTGCAAAAGGAAAGTGTGTGAATAAAGCTGAATTCAGGTCAAATTAAAATGGAATGGAAACATACTTTGCAGCTTTTTTTGACTTAACTTGAGGATTCACTGCCTTATTAATTCCAAGCTGATTTTACTTTGTTTACCAGACTGGATTTGTGACTATTAGAGCTTTAAGTCTGGCTACATTGTCAAAGCAAGGAAAACAAATATCTCTACAAAAATGGTTATTTACAGTTAATGGGACTAATGGGATTGCAATAGTATGTTATCATTAAGCTAATGACAGTGCACATTAACATTTTTTGGCCATTCTAGATTAAACACAGACATATGAAGCCTGTAGAAGAAATTCCATGTTTAATTTGAAGCTGGTGGCCCCTCATAAAAATAGTCTCACACATTTTAACATGTAAAGTTGCAAAATCTGTGTTCACAAGAACAAAACTTGAAACAGCACGTGATCATTTCTGTGAGATATTCTATTTTCACTGTTATGAAAAATGCAGCTTTCTACAACATGGACATCATTAGTCCAGAAGTATTTTACGTTAGTTAAAGTGAAAAAAACATTAGGCCTTATCTGAAGGCATAGATGGTCCTGAGGGTTCCCCACAGTGTGCCCCTTCTGACAGTATTCTTTTGTTTTTCATAGGTTATCCCGCTCATTAACCGAGGCCAGCTAATCGATGATGCATTTAATCTTGCTAGGTATGTTTCTTTTTTCTTCTGAATTTCAGTGCTTGACAAACAAGATGCTAATTTTTAGCAGTTACATGTAGTAAAGTACAGGAGAACAATTACTAATGTGTGTGTGTGTGTGTATATGTATGTATATATGGGGTGGTGGTGACCTAGTGGTAGAATACCTGCCTCTGGACCAAGAGGTCGTGGGTTCGAATCCTACCTCCAGCACACCACCACTGGGTTCCTGAGCAAGACCCTTA
>JBBJLS010000018.1:3843479-3864695 GCA_037577275.1 Bryconaethiops microstoma | reverse complement strand
GATGTGGCGAGGGGGAGAGAGGGAGAGGGAGGGAGAGAGAGAGAGAGAGAGAGAGAGAGAGAGGGAGAGAGAGATATTGATTGATTGAGAGAGAGAGAGAGAGAGAGAGAGAGAGAGAGAGAGACTGACTGACTGAGAGTGAGAGAGAGAGAGAAGAGAGAGGGTTGTTTACAGCAGCGGTTCTCCTGAGCTGAGCTGGTCAGAGGAGACGGTGTAGCTCCGCTGCTACACTGCAGAGACGAACCTGCTGGTGGTGTTTTTGTTCGAGATAAAAAAAAAACCCAATAACAATCTGTGATATTTTGTTTTTATTTTTGGACGTGGAAATAAATATTCTTCGAGCAACCCGACAGCTGCTTTGCTGTCTGTGTTCTCCGCGACTGGACAGAAGAAGGATAAAAAAACAACGCGGGGCTTTATTCCGGCTGCAGAGCCGAGAGAGTGGGGAGTGAAGGCGGGCAGACTGGGGGCAGCAAGAGGGGGTCGCTAAAGCTGGCGTGAGACCATTTATTTTTCTGGAGGATATTTTGGATGAACCGTGTTTGGAGGCTCGTTGAACGGCTGGTTCATTCATAGCCTCCCTGTCCGGCTCTCCATCCTCTCAGAAACGACCTCCGGCTTTTCACACACGTCTCTGGGATTCAGCACGGTCGGGCCTACTCTCTCTCTGTCTCTCTCTCTCTGTCTGTCTCTCTCTCTCTCACTCACACACACACACACACACACACACACACACACACACCCACGCATATTCATACACGCTGGTGCTCAGTGGGGCATTTTGGCGCACAGACGGACGGAGGGGCGAACACACGCAGCTTTTGGGGGCTTTCTCAGAGAAATGGAGGCTGAAGATGCGGACTGTAAAATTCGTGACTCGACTGCGTTCATAAGTCACACGGCGTCTCGCTGCTGGCAAGAAGAATAAAGGGTTTGTTTTTAATTCACCTGAATGCTTTCACTCTCTCTGAAGGAAGGAAGGAAGGATTTTCCGTTAGCACCCGAAGTTTGGCCGACTCTGTCTCTTTTTCTCTCTCGTTCCCCTTCCAGTCTGCAGGAGGAAAACAACAAGGCGGTTTGTTTTGGTTGTGCCCTCACTCATTCACTCTCATTCACTCATTCACCTTAAATGTGAAGGAACTGTCCACCCCAGAGCTGCTTTTTCTTCCATTTATTTATTTATTTTTTTTCGCTCATTCGAGCGTACTGTACTATTTTACATTTGTGGGACAAGGCCTTTCTATTTTTGGAAGATTGATTAATGTGACAGGAATGAGATCTGGAACGGCGAGGAGTATTTCGACCTTATTTTGGGGTCTTCTGCTGTGGCTCTCTGCGAGCTGCCAGTGGTCCGTCAGTGAAGAGCGTAAGTTCACGTTTCATGTCTTGTTTTACTGTTATTTCTTCTTCCAACAGGACAAAAAGAACGCTTAAATTGCGTTCAGACACAGCTGGGTGCGAAACAGGCCTGTAGGCTCAGACACACTATGCTGGTCGCTGGTTTGGCAGTGCTGATGGTGCATCCAAATTTAGCCATATCAGTACTACTGGGCTTTTTTTTTGGCAAGAACAGTTCGCCATTGAAGCGCACGATGGCATGAAAACACAGTCAAGCCCACCCATTCCCCTCATGAGTGGTCTGTGTGTATTCGGGACTTGTTCGTTTCATTGTATCGACTGTGTAACAGTACAGAGACCACTAGTCACTTCAGACACATCAGAACTGAGGACAGTGAGACCCCTGCACGTGGCGGGGACAGCGTGTCTCTGTTAATGTGAAAACAAACGGTCTGGGATATTTTCTGCTATTTATAAATTATAGCTGCTGCAACATTAGCCTAATAGTGTCAGTGCGACTCAGCAGAGCGTGATGCAGCAGGGAGTGTTGGTTTGCTCCACATAGCTGAGGATGGGTATAGCGTACACACTCGAAGCGGATTACAATGACCATGTGGCCGTGTTACGTCTTGTAGGCATGTAGTGGAGTGTTTTTGTCGATGGCTACTGTTATACTACTACTATTAATAATAATAATGATATTATTATTATTATTAATAATAATAATAATAATAATAATAATAATAATAATAATAAATAATAATAATAGTTTAAATAGCCCCCTTGTCAAACCCAAGGTCGCTTTACAAAACAGTTCATAGAACAAGAAACCGCAAAAGACAGACAGTAATAGACAAAAATATTAAACAGCCCAACCAAAACAGAAGCAGGAAAGAACAAATAGAAAGCAGGATCAAGAAGAGGTAACCCTGAGTGAAAGGATAGGTTTATAGTTGGATTTTTGAAGGGAGCCAGAGATGAAGAATGGCAAAGATTCTGTAGGAGAGGGTTCCTTAGTTTGGGAGCCACAACACTAAAAGATCTGCCACCCACTGAAGACATCAAGCAAACCGGTACCAGATTTATCTAAATACCGGGTAGGAGTATATCTTTGGTTAGGGTTGCCAGGTTGAAGGGATTGTAGTCAGGGGGACAGGCACTGTAGACTGTAGAACTTGAGATGCTCTTTTTGTTGCTGAAAGCGGGCAGTAAGTCAGCTGTGCTGGGCTGACGGGAGAGCACAGGATCTGGTACTGAGGGTCTGATGTTGAGAAGCTTACCTTGTAAAGGTCATTTAAAGCAGGCTCTTCAGGTTTAGGTAGGCTGTGCTGCATGTCCAAATATTTCTGCCCTAAATGAGTTTCGCACTCTCATCTCAGTCTCGGGGGACATTAAAGTTTACATTAATAAAGCTAATAAAGAAGTGAAAATCTGGCGTTTTTTAGCTTTTTTCCTGAAAACAGCCTCTCTTTGTTAAAATAACCGGACAGATCAGACTGTTTAGTTCTGTATTCTACTCATTAAATTATACCAAAGAGAAGCTTACACACTACGGTAAACATCAACTGCATTTACAGAAATGTCAGTTTTCTGGATTTTTTTATGATGAAAACTGTCAGGGAAATGACAATGGACTTCAGGTACTGTGCTATGATTAAAGCACTCTAGACGTATAAAGCTAAAATCAGGCTGCTTGGCAACAGGGGCACAGCTGTTTTATGGGTATTATATCACGATACAATTCTCATCATCTATTAAATTCGTCACTGAAACGAAACAGTATCACACTGAGTAAAGGGTACATCACCAAGCCCCAAATTGTGTACTTGTTTTTTTTTTTTTTAAGCAATTGTTATTCTAGTGACATGGGACTGAGCTAACCCTTCATTTCCCTCACTTCTGTCTTCCCTTAAACTGAACACGTTGATGTTCAGAAATAGACGGTAAATGTTACACTTTTCTTTTTAATGTGGTGAAACCTGATTATTCTGTTTGCCTCTCTGAACGGTGAGGTAATGGTGAAAGATTTCTCAGAGATTGCAGAAAAGCATGTGATTTTGGAAACTCTCTGTTGTCCAAGACTGTCGTCTCACATCTGTATTTCAAACAAACAGAAAACAAAGCCAGATGACAGAAACTGCTTTATCAAACCTTGTTTTGAAGTTTGTAAGTGCGTATGAAAGCCAGACCTTGGCTGCACTGATTAGTGTGTTATAAAGCATTGAGCTAACGTTCTGCTACCTTTGAGTGGAAGTTTATCCTCATGAGAGCATTATGAGGACATTTGCTCCCATAATTTTAAGAGGGCATGGATACATTGCATCATATTGTTGACAGCCCTTTTCTCCCCACAGCTGTAAACACCAAAGCAGTCAAGGTCACAATCTGTTTTGATCTATTTACCTCAAAAAGGTTATTTTACAAAAGTTGCAACACTGCATTACGTATTAAGCACAGCATATGACACGTTTGGCTCTCGACACTTAATTAGTATCGCTTTGGATTAACATCCAGTTATTATTATCGTTCTTACTGAAATAATAATCTGCCCATTGTTTTTGTTACTTGTTCAGCTTTTTTACTCTTTTGGTTGTCAGCTATTCATGTTGAGCTATATTTCCTACACAGGGTGAATGTGCAGTGCAGGCAGTGGAGGAGACCGTGTAGATCAAAGCGATGTGTGTCAATAGATCAGACTGGGTTAATGTCTTCTCACAGCCTGCAGACACAGGCACATGCATTCAGAAAGTTCTGAAGAAATATTCAGTCTGTAGGCTGTCAGAATGTACCAGATGTGAACAGGTAGTTTTCTTTTTCTTTTTCTTTTTTTAATTTCAGTGCCTTTGACAGTCAGTATATTTAAATGTATTGGTTGTGCACTAAGTCTTTGAGTTTGTGAGGCTGTAAAAACCCCGGTATGACTCTTAAGGTGTGTGGATCTGTTTGAGGTTTGGACCATCATTTGCAGAAACCACGGACTAAAGTAGTTGGTGTGTGCGCGTGTTCGTGCATGTGTAATTATGTGTATTATTTATATTATATGAACAGTGAAACATTAATGGGAGTGTGTTAGCTTTTTTTTGATTGCTTGTGCTGAGAAGGTTTTATTGTCTGTTGGCTGGTTTTGTGTCTTTCTTACTGTTTCTTACTGTTTCCTACTGTTCTGTGACTCTGTAGCTATTGACAGTGCTCTGCGTTGAGCATGTTCAGATTTCCAGGCAGCAGTTGGCACTGCTCTGACCCAGTGGCGTTGGGCATCATCAGTTTGACAGTACATGGGGTCTGTGGGTGTGTAGGAGGGTGTACTGAGTTTTGCCGACCGCCTAGTTCACCTGTATGGTCTCGCTGGCCCTGGAAAAAATTCGGGATGCACTTTCACAACTCTTGTGTTACACTATCTTCAGTGTCTGTCTCATAAAGCATAGCAAACATACTCTACTGACACACTGACCTTAGTCAGGTTTCTCATCTTTCCTCATTCACTATCTCACGTAAAAGGAATTTTTTTTTCATATTAACGTGCGATTAAATCAGTTAAACTTTTCTAAAACATATTAACAAAAACAATTTACTGGCATCATATTTATTCCATGTTAAAGGGTCACATCCTACATTTCCCTTGTTTTTTGTAATTTACTTTTGGAATTGACATTTCAGCTGGTTTAATGTTCCTGGTTTTACATACTACTTGTACAATGTATGCAGATGAGCTCTGTACTGATGGGCCCCCATTATACTAAATTAAAAAAGTTGTCCAGGCTGACACACCCACTCTAACATTGTGAAATGGTCTGACTGTCCGCAGACTCTGCAAGTTGATTTATGTAAACGATTTTTTTTTTGTGACGTCATAAAAGTAATTCAGAAAATATATATATTTTTTCAAGTTGAATTTCCATAAATGGACAGTGGAGGAAATGGTACCCATTGAAACCATAGCAGTGTTTACTTATTGCATCGAAATCTCAAAGATGCGGACAATTAAGTTATACTTCATATTAATGCTTTCTTCAGGTTAAGTGAAGGAATTGCCAAACCTGTGTTTCTGAGTTTGTTTACTGTAAACCTTCATATGTGCGCCGAATTAAAACAGTCTGAAATACACAAATGTAAATGAATGGCCATGCTCCATTAGAAAGACCTCTTTGGTCTCGTAAACTTTTTTTTTTTTTTAATCCCGTTCATTTTAATAATCTGGTCAGGCTGATAAAATGTAATTTAGCCCCCTTTCAAGTTTCCCCGCAGTAAACTTTCCATGCCATTTCTTCCAAGTAGACAGCAAACAAGACTCCACGGTTCATCAAGCGAGAGGGAGAGGAGAGACTCTGGGGTTTGAAAATAGAATGTGTAAAAATACATGGCCAGGGGAAACAGGCAGGGTTTTGTTAATCAGAAGAGTAGGGAGTTTGTGAACTGTTTCGGCGGCCTTTTTGCCGTTCGCACGGGCGGTCTCCGGACTGCTGGCCTGCCTGCTTGCCTCGCGCCTGCCGTCAGACTCTGACACACACTCAGTATTTAAAGTAAAAAACAAAAAACCTCTGCTGTGTGCCAGCATTAGTCATAAGTTTGCCCCTCTGACTCCTTAGCTGGAACTGAGAGCTTGCTGTGGGTGAGAGACGAGATTAAAAACTAACTTTATTATGTTCTCCAAGACACACACACACACACACACACACACACACACACACACACACACACAGACTTGTTAAATGCCAGACACACAGGCACTGAGCTACAGTTTCAGCTGTACCCATTGAAGCTGAAAAGTCAGGCAGATACCGCCATCGCCAAGGTGACACATTAAAGCGGGGTGGTGGAGGAGCGTAGTCATTTTTTTCTTCCTCTGCTTTTTATTCTTCCTCTGCTGTTTGTTTGCCCACCTTTGCCTACCATGATATCGTTGGTTGTGGGCTCTAGCGCTGCTTTTGCTGCTCGTGACTGAGACAGTGTGGGGCTCTGCTGTTCTTATGACTCACACACTCTGCACTAGCTGAACACACACACACACACACACACACACACACACACACGTCTCCTGCATTCTACCTCCTTTTCTTTCTTTCTCTCTCTCCCACTCTCTTTAATTCCTCCCTGTATTTCTGTTCTTCAGTCTCTCTCTCTCTCTCTTTGTCTCTCTTGTTCTCTCTCTCTCACTGTGTGCTATATGTATATGGCTGGGATGACGATGAAGCTCTACTTGACTTATATTTCTCTTCTCAGTGATTCTCATTTTCCTTCTCTTTCCTCTTTTTTTCTTTTATTTCTCCATTATTCTCCTTTCCTTGCTCTCTTGCTCTCGCTGTGCTTGTGTGTGTGTGTGTGTTAGAAAGGGTGTTACACGTGGGAGCGGTCGTGCATCGTTCTCTCTCGTCCTGCACAGCATGGCAGTCTGAGTCACCGAATCTGTGTCACTGTGCTAGTTTGTGCCTTCAGAGCGGCTGCGGTAGTTCAGCCGTCTTAGAGCTCCGGTGAGCTGGCAGATGAGGTTTACAGTGCTTAATTAAAACGCTAATTTAAAGAGGGCTGTCAGATTATCTGCTTGTGTGTAAATCCAGTGGCTGCATGTACACTGTCAAATGTAGGGAGAGTAATTCGGCCTAATGGGCCAAATGAGCCACTCCCCCATGTACTTCATTGTTTTCTAACTGTGAGAACAGGCTGTGTTTTTGCAGGCAGAAAAATACCACTTTTGTTTGGAACAGATTTTAAAAGGCCTATATCTTGGGCTAAAAAAAAAAAAGATTCAGCATTAGTTTAGAAGCCAATCCTTTTCTCATATTTTCTCTTTTGATTTATTCATTCTGTTCTTTATTGATCAACAATTACATGATCAACCTAACCTGTCCTTGAACATGTGATATTAAATGTGTTTATGTAAGTGGTGCTTTATGAATCTGCTCTGTCCGCTCAAGCACAATGACAGACTTGGAACGGAACACTGAATAATTACGTGCATTCGGTGTTTACTGCCAGCTATGTCTGTAAACAGCTGTATTATTCCAGCGTATATTAGCATTGATAAGGTTCCTGCAGAAAGCTTAACTGCTGCCTTATGTGTTTTCAGCAGCCACATTTCCAAGGTATGAGTGTCTTGTAACACTCACAAGTGGCGGTCAAACATGTTGTTGTTCCTGTACCAGCAGGTCTAGCTCTAGCTAAGCCTGGATGGGGGTGTTGTGTTACTAGCTGGGCCCTGACACATGAGCTTGTGCTTTTGATGTGAGGGCCACTGAAGGGAAGTGTAGCACCAGACCAGTGGTCAGATGACTTCCAGCATGTGTGGGATTAAGCACAGTTGAGGTGGCAGGTGCGAGTGCTTAGGAGTGGCAGCCACGGCCGTGATCACGCTCCTCTCAATGCGTGAGGGGCTTTTACTCAATCCCATCATCCCTGAGGAGCACTCTAGCGCAAAATATTTGCCGTAATTGGAACAAATGGACGCTAAACATCGCCAGTTCTATTATTCAACAGGAAGCATGTCTGAAATACGCCGGCTCAGATAGCGGATGGGGACGGGGACAAAATGCCATGCAAGAGCGATTGACTCCTGATTCTGCACTGCATCAAGCCTCAGAACCAGGAAGAAAGGCTTCAGCACTCTAACAGCCCGCCAGTAGTTAGCAACAAAAAGGCCGGAAAATGATACAATTTTGTTCTTCCGAGAACTGTCATTTACTTGCTTCCAGTAACCTCTGTTTAACTCTTGAAGATATCGATCTTGCCTCAAAGAGCTGTCATTACTTTACATTTTTTCCATATAAAGCTTTGTACTTTACATGAGAATTGGACTGATTAATTAAAGCAAATGTTTTTCAAAAAATCTCATATGTTTTGTGAGTGAGAATTTTCTCTTTCATGTGTGAGCAATAGAGTGAAATAGTCCAGGATTTCACTGAATACAATTGTGATGTTGCATCACGATGCAACATATGATGTTATTTTGTAATGTTTCATGATTAGGACATTTGTTCCCTAAACGTAAATGTAATGTAAAGTGAAACAAATAATGTATGAATTTATTACCAAAGCAGCAATTTGTAAATGTAAATATGTTTTGAATTTCACACGTAATTTGTCATTTTAATGAGTAGCAGTTCCTAAACTTTTGACTGATACGTGTAGAAATTCTAGTCATCCGAGAAGAACTATTAGTGCCTGTAAAA
The DNA here is from genome assembly GCA_037577275.1 of Bryconaethiops microstoma. Taxonomy (NCBI): domain Eukaryota; kingdom Metazoa; phylum Chordata; class Actinopteri; order Characiformes; family Alestidae; genus Bryconaethiops; species Bryconaethiops microstoma. The sequence goes on along the minus strand of JBBJLS010000018.1, from coordinate 3,856,194 downwards.
CCTATGAACGTTTTTGAAGAACCTGAGTTCCCTCAGGTGCACTATATTCAAACCTATCAGAGGAGACCCTTGTAGCTGCCTCTAGAGGTACTTGTACCCTCTCCCCTACAGAGATGCTGGGATTCCTCTGGAAGGCCAGGTTATCAAACGCAAACAGTGGAGGCTGGGTTCCCGATATGTGTGTTTGTATAGCGGTGTGAATGGCGTGCTGAGAGGAAGAGGCGCCTGGGTTACTGTTTGCTCTTTCAGAGCTCTGTGGACTCAAGGCGCCTGATCTGAAGGACACAGGCCCGTTCCTACACCACTCGCGGCCTTTTGGTGCCATGATCAGATTTCCTGCTGCTTGATGTTGTTAATTAGAGTAGTCATGGTGAATGAACGAGTGTGGGCTTTCACCCCTTCTCTGTTTACAGTATGTGGGCATCCCTCAAAACAGTAAGCAATATTGTTTGGTTTAACTGCTCCTAGTGGTGACAAACCTGGGAAATCTGACAAAATTATGTGCAGGAGTACAACAAAAAGTTGGGATACAATTATTCAAAATGTATTTGGATTTTAATGCACTTTGGGATTCTTTTTTGGTTTTGTTTTTGAGTCTTTAGACTTTTATGATGCTTCATACACCCTTTATCTATAAATTAAGTACATTTTCCTGGAAAATGGCTCATTGGCACATCGTCATAGTCCAAATCATACCTAAACAGATCTGTTCGGAGGTGAGTTTTTTTTACTTTGTATGAACCTCATTCACAAAGCTGAGGGCAGGCAAATTTGAAATTGATGTCAGTGCCTTATAAGTAGGACTGAAAATTGTCAGGTCAGGAAAGGCAAAAGATTTTTTTCTTTCATTGGTTGATGAAACAAAGATCTGGGTCTCTGGTTTTTCTCTTTTAGAGCTTTGTGTGTTCTCTTCTGTGTATGTTGTTAAATGCTAAGGGAGCTCAGTTCCACAATAAAATCCAGACCTGCTGAAAGCAATCCCTGCAGAATGGGCTGGGAGAAGGGGGCTTAGATGCCTTTCTCGCTGGGCGTGCCTGGGACTGTGTTTACGGAAGAGTCGGTTCTGAGGAATAGGAGCTGAGGACTGAGCCTTGGATCGCCCAGCAAGTTTCATTGTGGAGGTCAACTGGTGGGCACATGTTTGTGTCAGCTGCTTCCGGGCAGCTTGTGTGGTGCAGTTCCACCAGGATGGAGAGAGGTTTCATTATTCTCCAATTAAAGCTTCACTTAACTCAGTACAGTAAACATCTCATCATTGTAATATTAAAACCTCACTTTTTTTTGCTGTAATTGTTTTGCACCATGTAAAAGCACCAGCTGCCCTTTACGTGAGCATTTAAACAGAAATGGTCCTGAAGGAAAATGTAATTACATTAATATTATTTTTTTCTTTCAACTGTTAAAGGAATGTAGTCGATCAGCCATGATATGTTTGAAGTCAATAGTCACCCAGATCTTTTCCAGAAGTACTAAAATTTCTCTTAACTCACTTAAACCAGATTCACCTCTTCATTAATGCGGTGCAGAGTGATTAATGTGGTTTAGGACACACACAGTATGACTAAAAACTAACCAAATCCTCTCCCGTTAGTCAAAAGGTTTAAACAGGGGTCTCACAGCTGTGGTGTTGTCTCAAATGGCTGCTTGTAGTGGTGATGTTTTGTCCATATTTATAGATCACAGTAAGTCAAACGATGTCCTAAACCACATCCACAAGTCTGTTCCAAATTAATGCAGAGCTGGATGCGGTTTGAGCGTATTAAATAATGGGGATGTATATATTCACACGTAAGATATGGGTGATTACTGAGTGGTGGTGTTCCTTGTAAAAAAAGGAGAAGTTGGACTCCAGACATGTCTTGACTGACTGACTACATCTAAGTGAAGTTGGTAAATGTTATTATATTTTACTGTTAAACCACTCCTTTAAGTTTCCATTCTAGGGAAAAGTTTTGTGAAAGTGACAATAGTGGGGGCAGTGTTTTGAATAACAGTAACATGTATTTTGTGAGTACCATTGTGATGAAGATTAATGAGGTGCATATACAAAAAAAAAAAAAAGGTCGAAGTCTTTCTTTCATTCTGTCCTGCCTCTTTGAGCTCTCTACTTTTGTTCTGCGCCTTAATACTGGGCAGGCTCTTCTCCCCCAGTATGTGTCTCTTGTTCTGTTTCACTCACTCTTGCAGCAGACTGCCTGATTTTATTAATGGATCCGACAGAAACCGAGGAGCAGAGTTTCTCTTTACCAACAAACATATTAGTCTTTGCGTTTGTGCTGCTCCATCCCTCCTCCCTCTCTCTGGCTGTGGGATGAGAGAGAGAGCAAAAAAAAATAAAAAATAAGGGATGAAACAAAGGAGGCATGCAGCTCCGTGGCTGCTGAGCGTGGCCCTGGGGCATTCGCGACGATAGGAGAAAGCAAATACTATTTTCTTGTGGAGGAATCATTTCCGTTCTAAATTTGAACGCCTCCACTACACTGACAGGAGCGGATAAAGGCCATTCATCTTAATAAACAGTGCGCTATTTTGAGCGAGCTGGATGAATGAGGAACTTCAAATGGGATTTGCATTCTTGGCAGCGTGTCGTTTCAGTGGTTTTGAGCGCCTATCAGGAGTGCGCTAGGCAAGAAAAGGGTTTCCTCACGAAGAGGAAATAACACAGGAGGACGGAACAGCAGAGCTGAGATTTAGACGTGTTCAAATCATATGTAAATCACATCAGAGTTCCCACAGAGTGACATAAGGCATGCTGCTCCAGTGCAGGATTCGATATGCTGGGCTGCTGCGTGTATCTGACGGGGAGGCAGTTGAAAGATAGTGTTTTGACATGGCCAGGAGATGGCAGCTGAATACACTCCCATTTATCTCATAGCCGAAGCCGATGTAGGCTCTGAGGGAGAGAGAGGCTGACCTATGCCTCTTTAAGAACGTAAAAGGTTTAGCCAAAGAAGGTCATATGTCAAGACATTTCTTCTCCTGATCGCCACCGCCTTCTAGGCAACAGATTTTCTGTTTGGCAGCATGCATCTTTAAAGTTGTTTTCGTTTGCAGATTAATCTACTCTTGGGTCGTAAAAGGTGTGGCCTTGGGTGTTGGGTTTGTACTGCAGACTGTCACAGTCTCGATTGCTTAAGATTAGGCCTACTACACTGCCCAGGCTCTTCTAACAGTACAAGCAGAAGTTTATGATTATTATAACCGCATCGTTTGATCCTCCTGCCCAATATGAGCTAGGAGAGCTTTTTAGCCACATGCTGGCTTCAGTGTCTACAAGGACTGCTGTATCTGTTAGCCATTGCTCCTGCTCAAAGGCTGAAATAAATGAGCTGCTGGGGAGCTATTCCCAATGGCAGCCACAATTAAAAGGAGAGATAATTCTTCTAAATAAAACGAGAGAGACAGAGAGAGAGAGAGAGACCAACGAGATACCCTTTCCTTCTGTACTTTGTGGTTTTGCATATGGTTTGTTTTTTGTGTGGACAGCACGGATGGCCTTTTAAAACACTGGTCATGTGGGATGACATTTTTCAGAAGCTTTCCGGATGGCTTATCCCACTAAACTATACAGAGAATGTGTGCCTCTGCCCAAGCATCATGTCCCATTGTGTATAGTAGGAACAAAGCGAGGCATAAGTCTGTGTGTGGAAATAAATGTACAGGAAAGCACAACAGATCCATTCATAAGCTGCTGGAAGTTCTAAATCACTGTACTGTTATCATTTGCTGGACTCTTTTGGCTGAACCCCCTTGAACACTCTTCTTACTATTGAGTTAACAAGGTTAACTTTCAGTATATAATACATAACTGCTATGCGTGTTTTGTAGTTATTAGACTGAGGACTGGATGTGGGTCCTAAGGCTTTAAGGGGTTAAATATCTACGAAAGAGAAACGAGTGTAGATGGCTCATTCTTCCTCATACTATGTCCATACGTTTTTGAGCATTATAACCAACACACAGACCATTAGACTATTCAGTATCTAAACATTATTTACATAATTTAGTAGATCAATTGGATCAATCATTTGTTCTCCTTTCCAATAGTTATTTACACTTTAACTGTTGATTTTAACTTTCATGTTTTCCTTGTGCACTCTAAGGAAGTGAACCAAAATAGCTATTTCAATAACAAAATAGACTGATGAAAAGAAAATGTATTTATTATTAAACCTGTTTATTTTTTTAATATTCTTTTTTTTTTTATCCTATGCTTTGGCATTATAAGAATTTGGCTAAAAAGGTTACTAAATGTTTGGTAAAGAAATGAAACTAAAAATAAATGTCCTACCAGTTAAAATATTTTGTGTTATTCTTTAACAGATGGTATCTTAATTATATTTTACTTTGTTTTCATTATAAACTTAAAAATTAAAACTACAAGTTCCTAGGATTTGACATGTTATTGAGAATAGCCCAGATATGCTTGTAGGTAGCATTTACATCTGCACAGTTCGATCTTGTTTGTATGCATGCAATGTTTTCTTTTGTTTGGTTTGTGTTCAAGGTCTCATTTTCAGTGGTATTCCCTCTCTCTGTTTTTTCCAGCTTGTGGTCCTCACATTGATATCCGCAATGACATCAGCGAGTTCAAGAAGCTGGAGAACTGCACAGTGGTGGAGGGCTACCTACAGATTTCCTTGATGGGAGACAAAAACAAAAACTTGGCCCCAGAGTTCCGCGCCCTTAGCTTCCCCAAGCTCAGGATGGTCACCGACTACTTGTTGCTGTTCCGCGTAAATGGCCTGGACAGTCTCAGCACGCTCTTCCCCAACCTTACCGTCATCCGGGGACGCAACCTCTTCTTCAACTATGCCCTGGTGATCTATGAGATGACCAGCTTAAAGGACATCGGCCTGTATAACTTGAAGAACATCACAAGAGGTGCCATCAGGATTGAGAAGAACCCAGAGCTGTGCTATCTAGACTCGGTGGATTGGTCACTCATCATGGACGCAGAGTTTAATAACCACGTTGCCGGGAACAAGCAGCCTGAAGAGTGTGGAGATGTGTGCCCAGGCATTATGGAAGACAAGCCCGAGTGCCCCAGGACCAGCTTTAATGACAACTATAGCTACCGCTGCTGGACTTCCAACCACTGCCAGAAAGGTAAGGACAACGGGAATTGCGTGAATGGCAGAGTTGTTCTTCTCCCAGAAGATGGAGGTTATTGTTTTATGACTATGTGTAGTTTTTTAATGAAAGATGGTCATGAGTGTGTAGCTGTTCTGGGAAGTCATAGCGTTCTTTAGTTTCTTTGAGCCAGTGAACCTCACTTCTCACTTTAATTATTTCTTGCGTTAATGCTGTTTCACCCCAAGTGTAGAGGTTATACTATAAACTGAGGACCTTGTTTCTCAATTCCATGAAGCATAATTAACATAAGTTGTCATTTTCATGGATTGGGACTAGAGTTGCTATAATATCCAGTGCTTTCCCTAGACTTACTTTCAGAGCCACGAACACTCCTGTATTGTCATGTGTAAATTAATGAATAAATTAAACAAATGTGAACGCTCCAGGTTTTCATACATTTCTACACTTTTATTTCAATAGTTCAGTAGTCGTCAGCTTTTGATAATTACAGCTTATATTGCCATATATTGCTTATGATGGCAAAAGTCCAGAAATGGAGATCATGAATTGATGAATGATTGCGATTTTTGCCCAGTTTTCACCCCAGTTTAGTAATTGCCTATTCCTATTTACTAGTGTTTTTATGACTTACTTACCTACATAGTCTTGTAAATCAGTCAAATAAATGTAAAAAAATAACAAATGTATATGGTATGTCCAGAGTATTTTACTTCTGTGCAAGCAACATGTTAGTGTCTTGTGAGTGTTTTGGAAAATCAGCGGCATGAACAGCAGTGATTACCGCATGAGATTGAAGTAAGCATTGAAAGATAAATCATACCAAAGAGCACAATGACTTTTCGTAGATCTGAAGTCTTTTTAAAATTATCCAACCAGTAAATGCTGTTTATTCAAGCTTAGTGTGCTTTATATGTGGTCCAGGACACTTCTTTTAAATAAATAAAATATTTTAAAAGTGCAATGCTGTAAATATCAGCATTTATAGGCTTTCCTGCTTGATTCGACAGTGTAGCTAGTTCAATTAGAGGTAGTATGAAGATCTGTACTGGTTCTCTGTATGGTGAGATTGTGTCGGGATAAGTAGGGAAAACATGGATTCAGTGCGTTCCTACCTGGAACATGGACTGTCTTTCAGTGTAAGCACAGTCTCGCTGTTGTTGTCCAAATGCTTTATTAACTTTTACAGCTTCCCAGTTTTTTAATAATCACTACAGTTATTGTGTCCTCACTGTGCAGTCTATCTCTTTTTGCTCTTATGGCCTTTGTTTGAACAATGGAATCTTGAAAAATATCCATCTAATGCTTATGCTGTTAGTCCATCTACAAAGCTGGAGGTCTGTCTTTGTGGCAAGTCTTGTCAGGTAAATATTTGCCTAGTCTTATCTGTGTTGTGTTGAGAGACTTATGACTAGAACTCTCGTCATTAATTAAAAGCTATGACAACAGTGTAGGATGGTAGAAGCTTCAGCTTGTTTCCCATCCAGGAAAGGAAAACAGAGACCCATGGTGGTACTCTGTTAGAAAACCGAGAGTGGTAAACAACTACTTTTCTGAACTAGATGCTGTCCTGTTGATAATTATTTGTGTACAGGAAGCCATTTGAGACTGCTGGGTGGCAAAACGGTACAGTATATTCTGCTGTGGATGTTACTACATAAATCTTTTTTTTGCAGAAAATTTTAACACCTCGGTCGGTATTAGGCAAGGCCATATGGATTTGTTCCGAAGTTGAATGTAGGAGGTATACGAGCATTTGAATGCATCACATTGTATTTTGCAAATGGGTGCCAACAAGCCTTTATCTAAGAGATGGTTGGTTTGGAGAAGTAGATGCCAGCATGTTCCTCATATCTGGCTGGGTGGGGTTGCATCAGAATTCCTGGGAAGCGACAGGCTCCTGCTTGGAATTGTCTGCTCCCTCTTCCTCTCTCAAGCACACAAGAATGGTGGGAAAAAGTCCAGTGGACGAGAAGGGAGTCTTTCTCAGCCATGGCCTTCAAAAGGCCTGTGGGGCATTCAGGTTCGTTCTTTAGGCCGGATGATCTGGGGCCTTGCCCCTCCTCCCCATTTTTCCCTATAGTGGGAAAACAAACAGAGGAAATGGAGCCTTCTACAGATATGTGTTGTGTTTTTGACCAGAAGTAGAGGTCTTGTTTATTGCTGAATGGGGCTGATGCTGACAACGCCTGTCCACTGAATGGAGGAACCGGTAGTTTGGGCTCTCGATGACTCTCGAGAGGCAGAAACAGTGGACTCAATGCAGCCCTTTCTTTCCAGTGACCCTACTGTGTGCTGATGCCGGCTGTTCCCGGCAGCCCCTCCTAGGACGTGTCGGCACCTGCTCCCCTGCACACCTGTTCAGTATGGTAATGTTGTGTCTGAATGGTGTGTCTTTGGGGGCTGAGTGAGTCATCTATATCCAAGGCTCGCTCAGCACAACATGAAAACAAAGGGAAAGGCTGGTAGTCACAGCAGAAAAGGACTTGCTGAAGGTCCTACTAATTCACTGGTGTTTTCCAAAGGACTTACTGGAACTTACAGGCAGCCACCACCTCTCCAGGGATGTATTTCTGCCTCTTCTTCACCACAATGCAAGAAGCTAAATTTCCTTCAGGGAAATAGCTCCACAACTGTTTTTCCTAGACTTTATGCTCCATTGGGATCTCTATGTTGTCCAAACTTGCCTTTCCCAGTCATGTTTATTTGTTTTTACACTAGAAGAAAAGCTGAGGTGCAAGCAAGACATGAAAAGAGAAGATTAGCTGAAAGCTGAAGATTAGGGCTAATGGGAGCAGGCACAGTGCAGCTGATATAGGGAAAGGCTAGGATTTAAGGAGGTAAGCAGTAGGAGGAGGAGGATGGTGACTGACGAAGGCCTCGGTGATGTGCTGCCGTCATTCTGCCGCCTCGCCGTGGCTCTCGGTCCAGCCTTTCTGGCGCTCTTTGAAGGGCAGATCCACCCCCGCTTCTCTTTCTCTCTCTCTCTCTCTCTCTCTGCGCTCCCCCTCCCACCCCCTGCACATAATTGCCTTGTTTTTCTCAAGCGCAGATGTTTTTTCAAGGGCACGCAGTGGTTTTGTAGTCAATCTGGAGCAGGGTTCTTTCTGACAGTGGCGCTCTCTAATTACGCCACAGAGAGATGCTGTCCGCTACCGCTCACTCGGCTCGCTGCATGTCCGTGTGTTTGTGTGTGTCCATGGGACAAATCCGACGTGAGAGTGTTACTCTTGAGCTATTGTGTTCTCTCTCTCCCTCTCTCTCTCTCTCTCTCTCTCTCTCTCTTTATCTCTCTATATGTCTATCTCTGCCCCCCCTCCAAAATGTTATAACACTGGACTAAAACATTCCTTAACTTGTTCTAGCATGTGCTTAGTCCTGTTGCCTTACTACATGACGGTCCATGTGCACACACACAAATCAAACACTTCTTTATGCGAGACTTTGATTGAGTGGCTCTCATTGTCTGCGGGCTGCCTGACCACTGCTTTGTTTGTTAACTAAATGATCAAAGTATCCTGACATGTGCTACTGTCTAATAAAGAAGTCGCACATAACATAACTGCTGAAGTCTCCCATGCTCTGAGCCCAGTCATCGGGACAAGAGGAACCATCTTTGATGAGAGTTCCCAGACCACATAGCCCACCATATCAGTATTTTCACGAGGAACATTTTCCCCCAATTTAACCCAGAAACAGCTCTTTTCTCCTGGTCATTTTGGTTGCTTTGTAACAGCATGTACATTTTTAAAATTAGCAGTACATTTTGCAGTATTTCACTTTTCTATGCTTTGATAAGCAATAGCAGCTTATTATTTTTGATGTGCTATCACAATAACAAATTGTGATTTTTAAAAGTGCTGTCAAAATGATGTTTTTATTCATTGTTTTATTATACATTGCTGCATCCAACAAGCGAAACCTTGACCCGCTATGAAAAAGAATTACAGTTCGTAGAAAGGCTAATACACAGAGGTCCGGATAGCCAATCAGAATGGCACAGGAAAATCCTGAGCGTTGCTTAACTTACTATAGATATCAGACTCTCTGTCTACGTCTGGGAAGAGCTCTCTGTATACTGTCTGTAACTCACGCTGGACCACACAATAAAGCTGACTATAACCAACAATCATACAGACATAGTCTACACTTCTTATTATACATTTTGAGGTCAGATTAAGTCATGAAGTTTCCACACATATTTAGCCTCCACCGTTCCTGGTAAACCATTGTTGGGCCGGGTTCTCGGAATAGGGAAATTAGGGATAAACTTAACAAAACCACCCTATAGCCTTCATCAACTTTGATCTCAGAGACACACTTTTTTAGCTTCTGAAACAGCTTTTCTGGATACCTTACTGTGTTAGAATGATGGTCCTGTTCCAAGTCCTTAATTGAATTGATGGTGGGAAGGATCATTGTGTGTGAAGGGGTGTGTGTGTATGTATATGTCTGTGTATGTGTGTTTATGTGTGAGTGTGTGTGAGAGTGAGAGTGAGAGAGAGAGAGAGAGAGCGAGAGAGAGAGAGAGAGAGAGAGAGAGAGAGAGAGAGAGAGAGAGAGAGAGAGAGAGAGAGAGAGAGAGAGAGAGAGCAAGAAGAGGGGTGCTGAGGGGGAAAATGTCACAGAAATGTCAAGAATAGAATCACAACATGAGGCTCCTGGGCTCCTGAGAGCAGGAGCAGACCCACATCCCCTCCTCTTTCTCTTCCACCAGCCTGCCCTTCTTTCCTTCTCTCAGGGTTCGGCATCTCTAGAGGATACAGTACAATATTAGGAATACACTGAAATATTAGACCACAAAGTTTTGTTTAAAGTGGCACTTTTGGTTTTTGGCCGAAAGAGGAATAAAAGTTATAAAATATACTTTCAAACTATTTTACACTACCTGCCGTTATAGTGAAACATGTTTTAACATTTTGGAGATACAAGGTTTTGTTGCAACAGTGAAAATGCGTAAGGATTTGTTGTCACATTTAGGACAAATGGAAACTGGTTTTACATGATAAAAATGTTGATTGTAAGTGATATGTTTGTCCAGATATACATTTTCAGAATTTGCTCATCATAATATCTGTAGTTTTATCTACTTCTTTCTAATCTTAAATATGATATCACTATCATTTTTTTTTAAATCTCACATTACCTTTTTGCTACAGCCTTCTCAACAGTTTCACCTTAACTAGCAAAAACACAACACCCCTCTTCCAACTGCCACTGTTCTTATCATCCACTGTTAACAGCTCTAGCCATTAGATCAGCAATGTCCACATCCCTGGCTCCAGCCACCGCGTCTTTCTCCGGCGACCTGGCCAACTGCTTTCTTGGCTGTGACCTTGCACTCTCTGTCTGCGATTCCCTTTGTGTGTGTGTCTGTGTGTCTGTGTGTGTGTGTGTGTGTGTGTGTGTGTGTGTGTGTGTGTTTCTGTATCTGTGTGTGTGTGTTTCTGTGTGTGTGTGTGTGTGTATGTGTGTGTGTTTCTGTGTGTGTGTGTGTGTGTGTTTCTGTGTATGTGTGTGTGTGTGTATGTGTGTGTGTTTCTGTGTGTGCGTGTGTGTTTCTGTGTGTGTGTGTGTGTGTGTGTGTGTTGTATCTGTGTATGTGTTTCTGTATCTGTGTGTGTTTCTGTGTGTGTGTTTCTGTTTCTGTATCTGTGTGTGTGTGTGTGTTTCTGTATCTGTGTGTGTTTCTGTGTGTGTGTGTGTTTCTGTTTCTGTGTATGTGTGTGTGTTTCTGTTTCTGTGTGTGTGTGTGTGTGTGTGTGTGTGTTTCTGTTTCTGTGTGTGTGTGTGATTGTGTGTGTGTGTGTGTGTGTGATTCTGTGTGTGTGTGTGTTTCTGTGTGTGTGTGTGTGGTGTTTCATGCTTGCGTCTGCTCTGTGGCCTGCTTTCAGTTGGGCTCTCGGGTCACTGTGTTCCAGACAAGCGCACCGTCCAGCCACCCCTGACTGAGGAAAGAGGGAATGGGGTGGGGTGGGCAGGGGAGTGTGTGGATGATAAGGTCCAGCCCGAAGCCTCACAGGGAGCCGCATGGCCTCACAGCACCACCACACCACACACTCTTCAGAGCTGCTCCCAGGGCAAGTCTGTCTTCCTTTCTGAAGTTGGTTAAACTCTGAGCCGCATGGCGACCATTTTTCACATTTCTCAGTAGTATCATATAACATGATGGAGGGTTTTTGGAGCACTGGCTGTAATATCTCCAGAGCTTGACTTTTTGTACCCAATTCTTACTCCTAGATTGTGTGATGGTCGTCTTTCACATGCTGCTGCTTCCTCTGAGACATATGAAGGCAGCCACCACGACTCTCTGAACTGCCGCTTATGCAGCGTCAGTGGATGTCAGTGTCAACTGCCAATTGTGTTACTTCATCGCAGGCGGGGGTGGGAGGGGGGTGGGCAATGCTTTCATGGACTCCTAGCTATGGAGTCACAAACTCTGTTGATACTGTTTTAGAAAATAGTGGCAAAATGCTGCATCCAACATACATACTCAAAATACACCAGTATACATGAAATAATTTATTTATCTGCCAAGCAACATAAGTCTTTTATGTGCCCACAGAATATTTCTTTGGTTTTTAATCATTAACACAGATCTCCATTACAGTTTACTGTGTTTAGAACATGACAGATCAGATTTTAGATCTGCTTTTATAAAGGTTGTAATGTAATGTTTCATTTTCTCTCAAATTGGTGAATTGTCTTTGATTACTTTGCACTGGACCATGAACTTTTACTCTTTTGCTTCCACTTAATCAGGGAGGATCCCTATTCAGGACTCTCCCGTCTGTGTCTCCTATCAGTTGTCCAGACAAGGCAGCCATCGTCTGTGTCTGGCTGCTGCTTACTCCTGCTGTTATTTTAGTTTAAGCGTTTCATCAGATAGGCCTGGGCTGCTAGAGTTCAACAGCTCAGTGTCTGTTCCCTGTTGACTGCTGAGGGTTTGTGGGAGAGTCTGTCTCAGCGTCAGGGTCAAGGTTATGGTGATCAGGCACATAAGGCCAAATTTGTCTGCTGAGGAAAAATTTTGAGTATGTGTTTGGCCTGTGTATGTGTTTGTACGGCCGTCTGTCTGTCAGCCTGCCAGCCTCCTGTCGTAAGGTGTTTTTTTGCTTTTGTGCCAAAATTATAGACTGATAGCAGCTCTTACAGATATAGAGAGAGTTTAGGAACAGGTAACTGCATGTCTTTTTTAAATGAAAATGTGAACAACAGCAACAAAAACGAAACTTCTAAATGATAAAGCGCAAATGAAAACAAAGGCCCGAATGTTAAAAATTCAACAAAATGCAGAAAGGTGTTCCAGGTGATTCGATGTGAAATAAAATACTTTACTGGGATGAGATAAAGAGCCACAAAAGAAAATAAAGAGCTGCTGGTTGACAAAATTCTTGTTGGGGTGTGAGGGTTGCTGGGGGGTGATGGACAGAATTTTTGTCAGTTGAAATAAACAAGCAGTCAATACTGACTAGCGGGCATTTACAACTTGATTACGACAACATGCTAACCTCAACAACCCAGCTGTATCTTAATGTTTCATTGGTGGTGGTGGCCTAGTGGTAGGATACTTGCCTCTGGACCAAGAGGTCATGGGTTCAAATCCTACCTTCAGCACCAC
>JBBJLS010000018.1:3830354-3843379 GCA_037577275.1 Bryconaethiops microstoma | reverse complement strand
ACCCTTAACCCCAAGTTGCTCCAGGGAGACTGTCCCCTGTAGCTAGGGAATGGAAGTCGCTTTGGATAAAAGTGTCTCATAAATGCCGTAAATGTTTGTTGTGTGGGCAGCCTGTCTACAATATGATTGTTGATTGGGGGCAGTTATATGTTGCGTGAGGGTGAGAGTCACAGCCACTAGTCGCTATGTACATACTAACCGCGATACCCAGCTGATGGGAATTCAGTGTTGATATTGTGTCCACAAATTTAATCAGTGTTTGGGAAACACTGATGAACCACATTTTGAGTTTGCAAAGAAAAAAGGAATTCATGTTCTGAATCCAGACAGCACATCAGGACTGATGCATCATGTGCATTACACACTGAAAGAAATAGTTATAGACAAATGTAAAAATTAGTCATCATGCTTGACCAATATAAATAACCAGTAAATCGGTGGACCACAATCTTGTATATCCATTTGTTGGAATTTTTGGTATAAATCTTTTCCATTTGTCATTTGCAGCTTGTGTATTCAAGTGGAAAAGTTTATCCCTAAATAAAGTTGAAGAGTTTTGTTCTGACAATGACTTTATTTTGGTCGGGTTGATTTCAGTATGGGGAAACGGTTTTGCCGAGCTGTGAAGAGTTTAATAGTTCCTTCTGTACCCTTCAGAGTGATGGTGGAAGCAGATGCACAGAGCTGTATCACAAATGGTATGTGTGTGCGTGTGAGAGAGAGAGATTTTTTTTTTATTAGAAATTCCTGCAGCTTTAGTCACTCATAGTGAGAGCATGAATGAGAAAACTGTTGAGCCTATAGAGAAGTGTGTGTGTGTGTCTGTGTGTGTGTCTGTGTGTGTGTGCGCGTGTGTGTGTGTATGTGTGTGCGTGCGTGTGTGTATGTTTTTGGAAACACAGCCACTGCCAGCTCTTTTGTCAGGAAGATGCCGTAGTGTTTGTGTGTGTCCGATTCTGTTTTTGTTCCTGTGTGTGTGTGTGTGTGTGTGTGTGTGTGTATCATTGCTTGAGGTAGTGTGTTTCTCTTAAAGCACCATAATCCCAGTCCATGCCCAGACATGTGTGGGCGGCTTTTACGTTTCCAGCATGTTTTTGGGAGCTCCATGGAATGGCAGCGGAACAGACAGCAGGCCGGGTTCCAGCTCCAGTGCTGTCCTGGGGGTGCGTCATGCTAACACTGACTCAATACCTCCATCTCTAATAAGGCAAAGTGCCGAAGGGGACAGGGAGAGAGAGAGAGGGAGGAAGCTGTTGGACAAGCTTGCTTGTTCTTCTGTTTTGATGATTTGTCCAAGCAGTAGCTTTTGCAGCTCTTCTCACTGGCTTGCTTTATGAATTATAACCAGATGAAATTGGGTGAAGACGCTTGTCTTATTTTGTTAACTCCACACTAAACACTTCACTCCAGCCCAACCGTTGTCATCCTGCATAAAAACTTGCGAGTGTGTTTTCCGGGCAGGCTGCCTCAGATGTCTCATAAGCTCTGAGTTCTCAGAAGGAGAAAGCAGAAGATGGAACTGGAGACCAGCAAATCTTCTTTTGTAAGGTTACTATCAGTCAAAGGGCAGCTCAGGAGCGCTAGTGCAGACAGCAGCCTGACGCACAGTGCCTTGGTGTAAAATGGCTTTGACGTAATTATTGGACAGAAAACTTATTACACATACAGATATTCAAATTGCAAATGTTGCCGCACAATAAAAGATTTATGGACAAATAGGGTTTACACTTTAAAGACTTCTCTTTTGTTTTACTCATACGTATTTCAGCAGAAAATGTACATTACAAATTGCAGAAAGATGCCATATTTAAGTGTCTTCCCTATAGAAGGATGTGTTAACATGTATTTTGTAGATATTATCATTTTAAATAGCTTAACCAGGGGGTTCATACTGCTCCATTTAACTATACTGACTTAGAATGTAAGGCTTTCCTGTCCAGTTTTGTATACATTTAAATTCATTTATCTCTCTAAAAAAACGAATGGTATTATTTATGCTTCAGGTCACCAGATGCAGCAGTTTTGTTGTGAGTAATTAGAAACTGACTGCAAAAATGAAAGCAAAATAAATATTGATTAATAATGTATGGTATTGTGGTGTAGTAACTACAATAAATATTGTATTGTGCAATATGTGCATCATGACACCCTCACCCAGCCTTGGGCCTGTATAATGTGTGCAGGGTTATAGCTATAGTGTGTGTAAAACCGACTGTAGTGTGTGTAGTGTGTGAGTGAGGCTGTGACTGTAGTGTGTGTGTGTGTGTGTGTGTGTGTGTGTGTGTGTGTGTGTGTGTGTGTGTGAAGCTGCATGCTGCTGCTGGC
The DNA here is from genome assembly GCA_037577275.1 of Bryconaethiops microstoma. Classification (NCBI taxonomy): domain Eukaryota; kingdom Metazoa; phylum Chordata; class Actinopteri; order Characiformes; family Alestidae; genus Bryconaethiops; species Bryconaethiops microstoma. The sequence continues at coordinate 3,841,054 of JBBJLS010000018.1, read as the reverse complement.
TAATGATGCACGGAAGCAGTGATTCATTCTCCACTCTACACTCATTCATAAAAATCTGGGGAAAATACTACAACTTCCTGTTAGAGTCCAGAGTGTGTGTGTGTCTCTCCAGAAGTTGCCATTTTTAATTGCTTATCATGATGCCAGAAGTTTTGTTACTTTTTATTCCCATAAAGTCTCTAAACAGATGTCACATCATCTTTTCAAAGGTTAAAATGACACCTCAGTGTTGATAGCAAAGTGGTGTGTTCTACTGCAGACTGGGTAAAGGTGGGATTCTGTTGCAGGCCTTGCCCTAAGTCATTTGTTTAGCGGAATAAAAGGGAAAAAAACCCCTAAAAAACAGAAAGTGTTTGTTTTTACAACCTTTCTGTCATTTCTTCTTGGAATGAAGTAAGCAGGAACTTCTTAAAACTGTTTTATTGGTTAGAATATCATTACTGTTTGTGGCAAATCCTAACTGAACTATAGAAAAGTCATGCGAGAGAAAGAGAGAGAGAGTGTGTGTTTGTGTCTTTTTTAGAGCAAAAGAGAAGCCACATGTTAGTGTTTGTGTGTGCGTGTTCTTTCCATCTTTTTTCCTGAAGCGAAGCCATATGTTTGTGTACTGTATATGACTGAAAGAGTGAGGGTGGAAGTGTGTGGGCGTGTGGGTGTGTGTATGTGTGTGTATGTGTGTGCATGTTTATCTGCATACATTTGAGTCTCTGTCCCTAGAAGAGCTAGATGAAGCTGTTGGCGAGGTTACAGTGCTCTGCTAGCTTGTACATGCTGAGAGGATGAAAGAGCCTCATAAAATTACAAAGGCAACCTTATGGACTTACTCAGTGAGTTGAACTCTCACTGGAGACACTCGCTCTGTCACCCCTCCCCTCACAGAGCTAACTAGACTCTAACACACAGGTCACCTGCGTTAAGAGCTTTTTCTAGTCACAACATCCGATGTGTGCATGTGTGTGTCTGTGTGTGTGTTAGGCTTGTCACGATACTGAAATTTCAAACTCGATACCGTTAATAAGGATGGTGCTCGGTACTCTATACTATTTTCGATACTACAGGTGGAGAAAAAACAAACACAGGAACTTTTTTAATAAATAATTTAAAGTGTGCTCAGGGGCCGTCGCAGTGGTTCTCTGCGGAGGAGAGCTTCGCGACCGGCCTTGTTCGAGCTGAGGGTCCCTGTAAAATTTCGCGGTGCTAGGTTTTTTCTCAGCCGAGCTACGGGGCAAAATGCTCCATTTTAGCCAGCTCAGAACTTGGCAGCGCATTTAAATGCTTTTTCCCCCGCCCTGCGTAGAGAGCAATTGGGGAAGGCTAATAACTCTGGATCCCCGTGGGCTAGGGGAGCAAATGAGGGATCTTTGGAAAGGTCGCACCGAGATCTACCAGCATGTCAAGTTTGGCCTAGCTGGGTGCTTGCCCCGCGGAGCGATGCGGCTCGGAAAACCCGTGCTCATGGGACAGACGTGCCGGTTCTGCGGGGAGGAGAGCTTCGTCACCGGCCATGTTCGATAGGTCTGGGGGCACTAGGTTGTTCCCCGGTCGAGCTACGGGGGAAAATGCTCCGTGACAGCCAGCTCGGGACTCAGTTAAAGGTGCGTGCCACTTTTTTTTTCTTCCGTAGAGAGCCAAGGGGAGAGCCTCGGGCCTCCAAAGCCCCAAAGCTCCCCCAAAGTCCCCCCCACTTCCCCACCAAAGCTCTCCCAAAGCCCCCCCTGGCTCTCTACGGAGGGAAAAAAAAGTGGCACGCAACTTTAAATGAGTCCCTATCCGACTGTCATGTAAACATGTCAGGTAGCCGGGGGAGGGCTGCCTGCTGCAATGCCTGTTGAAAATTCTTGTAGTCTGCCGGTGGTTTCCTTGAACCGGCAGATGCAAAACATTACCAGTGCTAATTGATATCAAACTCGATACTAAATATTAGTATAGATTAGTATGTGAGTATCTATTTTTTGACAGCATTTGTGTGTATGTTTGTGTGTGTGTGTCTGTGTGTAATGTGTCTTTAGGCCTTAGGAGGGATGAGTTTGGACAATTGCTTACATAAACAGTGATTAGTAGGAGATATAGTAACATTTTCATTGTGTTAAAGCAAGTGTTACCATAACTTTATCCTAAAACTGGTGACCCTTTTTCTCTCTCTTCTTTTCCTGTCTTTTTTTCCTTTTTTCTGTGTGTGTGTGTTTGTGCGCACGATTGTCGGCACTCGAACATGCACAGGTGGTAGAGGGGCATGCCATCTCTCTCTCTCTCTCCCTCTCTCTCTCTCTCTCTCTCTCTCTTTCTCGTTTGCTCTTGCTGGCGGGTGAGTCGCTCCTTGGCTGGCCTCGTCCTCTCGTAGGAATCACCAGTTGGCGCACCAGGCTGATGAGATTTGCCAAGGGTGAGACGTGCCATCCATCTTTGCTTTTTCAGTGCACGCTGCTGAATGGAGCACTTCCTCTGTGATAACACACTGAGGCCTGTCCTGAACTGGACTAATATTTATGACATCTGTCAGAACTGAAGCTTCTGTTTCACCAGAAAGTTGAAGCACCGGATTAAGAGTCTATAAATACATTGATGTGCTACGAGGTGGTTGTTATTTTAGAACTAATTATAATCGACTCGTTCTTTAGTAAAAATGTAATTCTCAGATAATTTTCAAACATTTACATTTACGGCATTTAGCTGATGCTCTTGTCCAGAGTGACGTACATCAATGCTCAATAGGGATGGGTATTGTTTGAATTGTTTTGATTCTGATTCCGGTTCTGATTCTGCTTAATCGATTCCGGTTCTTGTCAATTCCCTATTTCTATTCCAGGTAAAGAAAAGAAAAAAAAGAAAAGAGGACAACTGTTTAACACTAGAACGGCTGACAGCGTCAATTAACGTAATTTCATTAGACTCAGAACCACAATCAGAATCGCATCTATTGGCCTTTTGGAGCAGCAAGCATGCTCTGTAAGAGGCATATGGGTGTGGTCTAGGCACATGTACACATGTAATTTTATATATTGTTGTTGTTATATGAGAGACACCATCGACTGGAATCAAATTCCTTGTATGTCGCTCACATACTCGGCCAATAAACGTGATTCTGATTCTGATTCTAATTGTGATGTGGCGACTGGTGCTGTACGACAGGGTCCAAAGTCCACTGGACACTTGCTGTGTCTGCTGGCTGCAGCTTGCGTGGATGTATGCCGGGAGGCTGCAGGACTAAACACCCGAACAAACTGCAGCAGTGGTCGTATCAGGAAGTGTCTTGTGCGAAACTGGTCACTGCTTCAATTGATGCACGCAGCCGTTATAGATATAGCCAGTTAGCCGCCGTTCTAGTGTTAAGAACCGATTTACAGAACTGAAATAAAAAAACGAGTGGGTACCCGGTACCGGGTATTTTCGAATCGGTTCTTATTTGGAACCTAATTTCGGTTCCAATAACCTAAGGGCTCAAGTAGTCCACATCAGTAGTCATTGGTTAAGGCAAAAGTAAGGAAAACATAGGGATAAGAGTACGTTGTTTTGTTTTTTTGTTTTTTTGTGTGAAAATGGGGGAAAATTAAATAAGCAGAAACAAGAGGCATGGTTAGTCACCAAGGTGCTCCTTGAAGAGGTGGGTCTTCAGGCAACGCTGCGCAGATCTGATCGGAAGAGGGAGTTCATTCCACCACTAGGGGGCAAAGACTGAGGAGAGTCTTGATGCATGTCTTCCTCTTTTGAGCAATGGAGGTTCAAGACGAGCCGCGCTTGAAGCCCTGAGAGGACGAGAAGTGACATGCTGCTTGATCAGTGCTGATATGTAAGGGTGTGCAAGTCCATTCTTAGTCTTGAAAGCAAGTGTTAAGGATTTGAACTTAATGCGGGCAGCTACAAGGAGCCAGTGAAGGTTCTGTAGTAGAGGCGTGGTGTGTGAGAACTTAGAAACATTAACCTCGCAGCTGCATTCTGAATCAGCTGAAGTAGTCTTGTTACCTTCAGTCCAGCCATTTGAGAGTTGCAGTAGTCCAGTTTGGAGATGACCAGAGACTGGACGTGTAACTGCATAGCTTTTGTGGTGAGAAAGGGTTGGATTCTTCTGATGTGGTATCTACATGTCCTGGAGATCTGGTCAACCTGCGGTGAAAAAGACAGTCTCTTCATCTAGCATAACACCAAGATTTCTTACCTTTTTTGAAGGGACGATAATAGAGTTCCCAACAGAAATGATGAGGTCGTGGCTTGGTGATGGACTCCCTTTGGTGAAGAGAAACTCTGTCTTGCTGGGATTCAGCTTGAGGAGATGTCAGCCAGGCAGTCTGAGATGCGGGTTGAGACCTGGTTGTCATTGGAAGGGAAAGAGAGAATAAGTTGTGTGTCATCAGCATGAAAGTAGTAGGAAAAACCATGTGAGGCAATTACATCCCCAAGAGAACCAGTATTTAGACAAAAGAGAAGTGGTCTGAGGACCGAGCCCTGTGGAACACCAGTGGATAATCTTTGTGGAGCAGACTGGGAACCTTGCCATGCTACCTGGTACCTCCGGTCATCAAGGTAGGATTCTCAAGGAGCCGTTGATAATGTTGGTGATATGTGGGATAAGATTTGATTATATTATCTGGAGTGTGCTCGATGGTAGAGGGTCGAATGGAGACGTAGTGGGTTTGCTGGACATCAGGAGTAGTGACACTTCCTCAGGCGAGAGCGGTGAGGAGCCATGAAACTGGGCGGCAAGGGCTGTTCTCTGACTGGTAAGCAGCCTGATGGTTGGAGGAAAGGATCTTCTAATATCGCCTATCTTCTCATCGAAGAACTTAATGAAGTGTTTTGGTGAGAGAGCTGGAGATACGGGGAGGGATGGAGATTTAAGAAGGGATGAAAAAGTGGCAAAGAGCTTGCGAGGGATAGATGCAAACTAACGTGAGAAAAGGAGGCAAAGAGCTTGTGAGCGTTAAATGCAAACACAAAATTCCAAAATTGTATGTTACATATAATTTATCTTGAGTGTTCTGTTACTGCCTTCTAGACACATTTCAGTCACTGTGCTTTGCAGAATTGTAATTATAGCAATTACAGCAAATGAACAATTGAAACAAAACAACTGAATCCCATATGATCAGTTCATAGTAAAATGGAAAATATCTTGATCTGTTGAATTTGGCCTGAATTTAGCTAATGATCAATTGCCACAGAAATAACTGGTGTACAATTGGTCTCTTTGATCATTGTATGAAATTATTCACTCATTTCCTAGTGGTCACACCACCAGCAGAGTAGAAACTGACTTGTCATGTTTTTTGATGATAATCAAATGAATTTTTTTTAAATTCAAATAGGTATTAAAAAGAAATCTAAAATAAAAAATAATTTACAAAATGTAACACTTAAAATTCAAGGTTTTATGTGTTAGACCTCCAAATAAGTGATTAGTGATTAAAGTCTAAAAGGGCCAAAATGACTGATTAGCTGTATATTTTATGCTTTTATTGTTTTACTCACTACTGCCCTCTAAAGATGTTACAGACAGTGTCAGAAGTTTACATTTTTATTGTTTTTCTAAGACCCTGGAAATTACTTGAGAAATGCATTATTTGTCTTCTTTTAGTTATATTTCAGTCCACACACTCAATGCAAAGTCTGTTTGTTGAGATGCAAACATAGGATTGTGAGATCTGACAGCTGTGGAAAGTATTTGTACTCTGCTTAAATAATTTATTTAATGTTTGTGACAAGCCAATGTTGAATTGTTTTGTAAAGAATGAGATTCACAGTTGGACTGGATGAGAGTTACACTGGCCATCCAAAGCAGCAGGGCGTGTGTTTGTGTGTCCAACATCTCTGCATCACCACTCTGATGTTAATCTGTTGCGGTTTAGATCTTTTTATAACAATCTTCTCTGCAGTACTGTGTGTGTGTTTGTGTGTGTGTGTGTGTGTGTGTGTGTGTGTGTGTGTGTGTGTGTGTGTGTGTGTGTGTAGGCAGTGTCTCCTCTGTCTGGGCTGAGACATCTCAGTGTCCCAGGAGAGACTGAAACATCCCTGAGAGAACACCACCACGCTACAGCCAGGTCAAAAACAGCACAGCTGCTGTCTTACCACATACACACACACACACACACACACACACACACACACACACACACACACACACACACACGCTCGCTCACACACACTACTGTCTGCCTGGCCATTCACTGTGTTCGATTCAGGCACTTGTAGAGCGAAAAGCAGCCTGACGGTGTCCTGTGCCGAGTGAAAAGCACGCCAAATGTGGCGCAAGAGCTTCTTCACTTCCTCTGCGTGTGTGTGGTCCAATTGTCGCCTGTTTATACAGCACATTCCCTTCTGATGTGATTGGAAATGGCTGTTGAAGATCAAGAAGTGGTCTTCTTGATCCAAAGCCATTGCACACACTTGCAGTTAAAAAATAATAATCTTGAATCGCATCAAAATATGCTGCCGCTGAAAATTTAGTTTGCAGGTACGTGAGTTAAATGATTACTACTCTGCATCTCTACAACAGCACTAAAACATAGAGCCTTAGATGCTTCCCTAAGTAAACACAGTTTAACATAATCGAATATAATAAAAACAGAATCAGTTATGCCTCATATTTGAAAAACCGAGGCAGGTAACTTATCAAGGAATATGTAAACCAATTACTGTAAATGAACTGGTTTCTCAGACCCAGATTAGGCTTAAACCTGGTCTAAAGAGAATTTCTAAGTGCAGTCATCTACTGACACTGAAAATTTGTCCAAGGCTAGGCTTAATGCAAGTCCAGGAACCTGACACAGTAAGTGCTTTGTTTCCTGCTAAAAATGTCAAAAATAAATAAACCGTCTTAAAATACCATCTGGTTTTAAACATGTAGTATACATGAAATAATGCAGTTGTTGAATTACTGTAATCAAATCGAGTCTTTGTGAGACCACCCGTTATACCATAGATGCCGGAAACATTTTTGATGTCGGGGGCATGCGGCGCGCTACATCTCTGCTGTTGTCCGAGGCCGGGGGATGGGGGTGGTGTGCACAGCAGTAGAAATTCCACAAGAAATGTGGAAATTTAGCTTTCATTCATTATTAGATACGTTGCCACATTCTTTCAAGATGTGATGCTGCCAGAAAACTGTTGTTGTATTAAGATTAAGAAAGCTTGTGTAGCCATTCTGCATGCGTGTGTGTGTGTTTGGGGTGAGGGGGATGGGTTGTGGGCTCTTGTACCCCTCAGAGGCCGCAGAGGCAGGGGAGCGCCAAAGCTGATGGAAGGGCGGAGGCGGAGGTGCATTAACCTGCCTTTCATCTCTCCTGCCACTTGTGTCTGAGGAGAGAGAGAGAGAGAGAGAGAGAGAGAGAGGAAGAGTGCGTGCAGGCTGGTAAACACACAGCAAGGCCTTTGAAATCCCTCCTCCATCATCAATTACTAAATGCCGTTAAGTATGTCTGTGCGTGTGCGCACATGTGTGCAACAGTGAGAGACAGGGCTTGTGACAAACATTACAAGATCAGAATGTTCTCTTGAAGTAAATGTACTGACCCATGATCAGTTCCCTTATGAGATCTGACTCTGCTTCATTTGGATATGAAGAGGAAAAGCTGATTAGAACAGTAATCTTACTTTTGGACCAGCTCATTTTACCAGGCCTCTTGTGATGCTCTCAGGGCAGTTATGCTGGCAGATTTTTAACACAGTAGTGTTTTGGTGCCACAGTATGCAGTAGGGTGGTAAGCATACAATCAAAACGTTTGCAAGTTGTTTAACATGATGTTTGAAATGAGGCCTATATATTTGCATGTTTCCTTTTTTGTGAGTAGGCATGTTCTAGTATAAAAAAACATCATGGCAATCGGCTATTTTATTATGGTTTGTGATTATCATGATATTGTATTAATGAATCTTTTTTTTTTTTTTTGCTTTGAATGACCTACTTCGACACATACTTAGTACTTTATACTTAGTTCAGTACTATACCACTTGAGTCCACACAGAAACGACAAATTACATTTCTAACAGAGTTTTTTGTCCAGTTTTACAGTGAATCATTTAATTAATATTTCATCGTAAAGCCTTAAAAGTGTAACAAAGAGTATTACTGGGTTTACCTGTTGAACCGTTTAAACTCTGAGACCGCTGAGCTTCCGTGTATTTTGTCTTTTACTTCAAGCACAATATATGCTCTAGTTCATATTTGTAATACTTTGTTTTCCTTTTTCAAGATGGTTGAGTTATTTTCACCTTTTTTAGGAATGAAGACCTCTCTCTCCTCCCCTTCTGCCATGCTAGGGCTGTGTTCATTGTGATTTATTTTTTTTTACTAGCTCTTCTCAGAGGAGGAACCGTATCCTGTCATCGGAGTGTGACCAGATATGGGGAGCTTGTGAAAGCATGACCTGGTGAAAGTTTGTTTGTCTAAATTATAGTGAGTCAGAATGTCCATGACGATGCGACTGTACATTTCTCATATTGTGGTATTCCAAATTAGCGAATACATCATTTACAAATTAGACATAATTTTGTAAATGTCGCATGCGGCAAACATCAAAAATAGACTCGAGGCTTAAAATTCTCCTCATAAATAAACACTTATCTATTCAGTCTGCATCTTACCATTTTGTTGTTGTGGTGACAGTTGCAGCCTGATGGACTGTTGTTGTTTCTTCTACAGATTACTGTGTAGAGTCAAATTTCTGTAATGTTCCCCTTACAAAGTTGGGTTCCTAAAAGAACCATTTTAAAACAATGTGCTATTCATTAACTTATGGTAGCAGGGGAAGTGTTAATGTCTCATAAATACTGATCCGCTGTGCCACGTCGACTTATGATGATGGGCTTGGATGCATCACCTGTCGTTGGCTCAGGTTTTTCAACTGTGGCTGCATTTCCTGCTGTGTTTTGTTTACTTCCTTCATATCCAATTCTATTTGCATTGCACACACACCACCTAGACATGCACATACTTGTAAATAAGCTTGTTTGGAAATCCCTTTTCCCCTGGCTGACTTGATGTCAATCTTAATCCATTTTAGTTTCACTGTGTTTTTCCTTGTCAGGTAATGACTTCTTTGTTAAACATTGGACCTCATATTTGTTTTCTATTTGTTTTCACACAAACAATATTTACACATCCCATCAAGCATTTGCAAACATTTTAAAATGAGCATGTTTTCGTTATTCGTTTCCAGTAATTTAACAAAACTCCATACAGCATGCAATGTGTCCTCTTACTTTGAAGTCACTTATCAGGACTTCACTTTTTGGGGTAAAAATATTTAAATTTTTAACAGTAAGAAAATTGCTAATTACTGTTACTTAAACCAAGGGTGTCTAAACCTTTTGTTTTGGGGCCAAAATATTTGCAACTGATTATCTGTTGGTGCCCTTGAGGAAGGCACTTGACCCTCCAGTGTGCCAGGCAGCTCAATAATGGGTATTATTACCATTCTAACGAAGCCTTTATTGATGTTGTTACTTCAGTGAAAAGCAACAGCAATACAGTTCAAGATTTTAATAGAAGGGACGGTCTTCACAAACGTTTCACAGACAGCGTTCTACCACCAGCTTTAGTATCCCAGAGTAATCGAAAACATCTCGGCTCATAGATCTCGCATTATGTGTTGGTGGTCCATGTCTTTGGAGGGTCTTTCTGCCTTGCACCAGATGCTTCTGCTCTAGCCTGCTGAGCCGCTGCCTGGCCTGGAGTGGCAGCCATTAGCACTACATGCCGAACGCTAGTGTTTATACAAACATTCCCGTAAACGTCAAAAGCCCAGCCCCAGATGTGTGTCTTCCAGCCACTGTGCTGTGGACAGAGAGCAAGAAGGGGGGTTCTTGCCTTCAGCGGGGAATACAGAGTCAGCTTTGTGTTTGGTGGGGGATGGGGTGGTCTACAGCATTGTGCAACATTTATGTTTTCACTCTGCATACGCAAGCCATTCATCCGGACCGCAGAGCGCTCTTTTGCTCTAGGTTATATTTACACATGCATATGGGGATTTTTTTTGCTCCCTCCCTGCTTTTCCCCCGCCTTTTTCCGTCCACGGCTTGTTTTCAGATGAGTGGCTAATTTTGTTTACATCAGTCATTAGTGGAAGGTGATTGGCGCAGACGACCTATGCCTCTGCCTGTAGTGGATGTTGGCTATTAGATTAAGCTCTTTGTTGACCTGCCCTCGCCTGTTTCCTCTGCTCCCGTAGCAGTGGTTAACAGAGCGCGCGCACACTCCTGCACATTTCCATTTTATTTCATTCTCTGCTGCAGCCTTCAAAATGGAATGCTGTTTCTGCCAAAGTGTGTGTTCCCCCATCATCTCAAGGCTATAGGGAAGAAACCACTCTTTTAGCCAGAGATGTTATGGAAATCTTGGTATGCATGGGTACCACAGTTTGGATCACAAATCTGATGAAATCACTACCAAGCACCAAAACACACAGCAAAAATATTCTCAGCAGAACAGTCTCCACTTTTCAACTTTTCAGAAACATTCTCAAGCTTCTCAAGAATAAATCACTTAGAAGTCTTTAGACAGGGTTTCTAAGGTTTCTCACACTTTGTTTATTGTTAAAAAATCAAAGGCTGAACAGGTAATAAATGCAGGCAATTATTTATGGATTACACTGTTCAAAGCTATAAGATAAGATAAGAAAGAACTTTATTCACCCCGAGGGAAATTCTTTTGTCATAAACATGCTCAATGCAGCAAAGGGAACAAGAGGAATAAAGATATACAATAAGAA
>JBBJLS010000018.1:3812415-3823217 GCA_037577275.1 Bryconaethiops microstoma | reverse complement strand
TGTGTGTGTGTGTGTGTGTGTGTGTGTATGTATGTATGTATGTATGTATGTATGTGTATATATATATATATATATATTTATTTATTTATTTATTTATTTTTTGTTCTTTCCAGTGCCAGGAGAGGAGACGCACACACTCACACTCACACTCACACTCACACTCACACTAATGATGGGCATCAATTAAAAAGTGTTAAACTTTGGACATATCCAGTACAATCTATAGAGAGAGAGAAAGAAAAAGAATGTCTTCTTGTCTCTGTGTGTCTGTAATTGTAGGCCTAGATTGGGCTCACTCTTAAGGAGCACTTTTTTTTTATTTTTATTTTTTTATCCTTTTCGTTTATGTAAACTGACACACCTAACAAAGGAATCTGCTGTGGCTTGGACTGAACTTGGTTTCCCAGCATAATTACATAATTACATAGCCTTTGACATGACGGGTTAGTAGGGTTATCATAAATTGATTCTGATGTGCCTTCAGAGCTCCTTCAGACATGGCATTCACCACAAACAGCAACAGTTTCATGCCCCATCTTTTTTCCCCTCTGCTTTTCTTCTTAAAGTAGGGAGGCGGAAAACCAAAAGCGGCGTCGACAGCTATTGGATTTGTCGCCCTGCTCTTTTGGCTTCTTGGCAGCCGCGTTGATCGACGAAGAAAACACGAGCGCTCTGCCATTTACAATGAAGGCCTTTGTTTTCTCATCGGCATCTGAACCATCAACCATTTTCTAAATAGTTTCCAGCTTATTAAAATGGTTCCAGACCGTGACTGTTGAACGAGTGGGTTTTCATTTAATTGCCTGGCATCCATCTTGCTTGCGGGCTACGGGCATCCTTTGAGGCGGGAGGCTTTTCTCATCGGGACCGTTCACGCCAAAGAAACGCTGGTGGCACCTCATGCCAGAGCTATGTTGGATGGGCCAGGCTCCTTCATAGAATGGCTAGGATGTTCATTTATAAGCCCAAGACTCTTTTAGTGAGAGTTTTCCTGTCCCCTCTTTTCTTTTTATTTCTCGTGCTCTCTCTTTCTCTCACTCTTTCTATCCATCCTGGCTCCTTGCTGACCTTGTTGCTTTGAAAGACTCGTCTTGAAAGCACGGCTGCAGCGATGTCGCTTCAAAGCCCCCGCCTGACGCTGCAATATTTCATAGTAGGGAGGGAAAAAAATAAAAAACAAACCCAGATGCTTCGTGCCAGGCACTTCTTCAAGTGTGGATTAATGGGGTGTTTATTTAATTTAGGACCCCACAAAAGTTTCGACTGCTTGTGGCTTAATCCAAAAGTTCTAGCTCCCCAGTCGAATGAGTGTGGGACTGGCCTGGACTGTGCCACAAACAGCTGAGTGCTGAGCGCTTCCTCTCGGCTAATGAGAGGGAGAATGTGGGATGTGGCGTTTCTGAATATTCTCGTCATTCATAGTGAGGGTTGGCCACTGCCTGGAACAGAAGCCACAGCCATGAAGATGAGCTAAAATAAGGCCTGTCACAGGTGGATGCAGTGTCCCAAGGTGCATTCAGCTCCGTTATCTGGCAGTAGGAGATTTATTGGGGCATAAATCTCCTAATTGAGATCTGGAGTGCGTGCCGCTCTGTTAAACTTGAAGAGAACACCACGTTCCAGGAATAAACAAGACCTTTCCAATGTTATCAAAAGGAAACCCTCACTTCTGATTTAATCTTCTCTCTGGCGGCCCTCCTGGTCTTTTCATATGATGACTCCCACTGCCTTTTAAGGCCCTTTTTTATTTATGGGTCACGGCTTTAGGGGCAATTGGGTTTATAACATAAAAGCAAATTGATGGTTATTGTTAATTTGCCTGAATCGTCAAAGCACAAATACCTATTAATATTGGACTTTGAGAGGTTTTGTATGTCCTGAGGTAGAGAGAGACTGACATCAGCGTGCTTGTGTCTTGGGCTGGGAGCGGGAGGGAGAGATAACTGAAGTTCAGCCTCCACTTTGTTTGGCCTTCAGGGGGTCAGTGTCCACACAAACACACACATACACGCTCTCTCTCTCTCTCTCTCTCTCTCTCTCTCTCTCTCATAGAGTCCTTGTAGGGGTCAGTCCAGCAGGAGGTTGCCCCCCCCCCCTCGGGAGGCCTCCTGCTGCATTCTGTGGATTCCTGAGTCTGTCTGGGAGATAAGACAGAGAGAGAGAAAGAGAGAGAGAATGTCTCTGTATTGTATAGTCAGGTACGGTGATGGAGGAGGAGGGTCAGCGAGGTCACAGGATGATAGACTTCATACACGGGCTGTAAACTAAACCTGTATGACAATGAAGATGAACTTTCTCTATTGGTCCGTGATCACAAAGAGACCATTCTTTATTCATCACTCCATGTGTTCTTTATTTTTATTTCTTTCTTCGTTTCCTTTTTTTGTTTCTTTTTTCTGTCTTTCTTTATATATTTCGTCATTTCCATTTCTTTCTTCGATCTTTGAACTTTCTTCCTGACTTTCTCCCTGACTTTCCTTGACCGTGTCTTTCCTTCTTCCCTCTTTTTCATTTTTCATTGCTTTTTTTCTGGAGTTCTTTCTTTATTGCTTGTTCATATCCATGGTTATTGTGGAGCAGAGTTCATAGAGTGTCTTGTATCCACCTCTGTTGGGTAAACTGGAGTGTTGACTCACTCGGGTCTGAAAGATGATGACTCTGCTTCAGTTCTCATTTTCCTGTGTCCCTCTGTTCTCTATCATCCTCCTCTTTCTCAGAGCCGCTGCTGTGTTTCTTCACACAGTGGGCTGCTCCCTGCTTAGTCTGGATAAAAACGCTCGAGTTGGACTGGATTACGTAACGCCTACTTTTTTCGTCACTGTGTCTGTTGTTTGTTGTTGGCTTTTTTTCCCCTGTCGGTACAAGCGTTATGTAATTAAAGAGAGAGGACACAGTCTGTGTCCTGGTGGAACTCCATCCCTTACTTGACCTCTTTTTGCTGCACTTTGTCTTTGATCTGATGTTCCAGCTTTTCTGAAAATTAAATAGAGTCTGTAGTGCAGTAGAACAGTAGTATCAGTAGTAGATCAATGAAGTGTAAATTTTGATAGGGAAAAGAGGTTTACTTATTGTAAGGATTCAGAGCATTGCTGCTGTTTCATAATTACAGCCCAAGCTTCTTTCAAAAGTAGGTATTTCTGGCACATTCTCGCTGTACGTATTTTTAAACCGTTAACCGTGATTAGCGTCTTTGGAATTGGGAGAATTGCCATTGTTTCTTAACACTGCCTTTGTTTCTGACCGATTGGGGTTCATGACGTAGGCAAGTGTTTGTGACGTAAATGGATTTGATATGTGGTCATGTGGAGCTTGGGCCGAATTATTGTATGTTAGAATTGCCAAAGAACAAAAGAGTGTGTGTTTGTGTGTGTGAGTGTGTGAGTGTGTCTACATTTGGGAATTCATGTATATTTGTGTGTATACTGTATCTGTGGCCTCCACTTCTCTCAGAGATCTCGTCTTGGAATAGTACTAGAATGAGATGCCAGTTCTTGTTCTCTCTCGTTCTCTCTTTCTCTTGCTCTCTCCTTCCTTTCCCTCTGTTTTGCTGGCCATGTGCCCCACCATCCGTTCTCATGTGGCCTGTTCGGGAAGTTGGGTTGTAAATAAAGGAGGAGTGAAATCCCTCACCCCGTTCTTCTTAAATAGCTCTCCTCTCACATAAAAGCCTTTGTATCATCAGCCTGGTTGACTAATATGCGAAACCCACACATGGGACCGGTGCAATTAGCCATGTTGAATTCCACAAATTTCTGCAAATGTTTAGACGGTTGAGCCCCTTTGAAGTGCTTACAGAGTCTGTGAGAGCCCAGCCCCTGATTTATGCATTGTACTGAGGCTGATTTTTCTGAATGATTCACAGTTGCGTTTATATGATGTCGTGATGCACCAGTTTTCTCCAACCTGCAAAACTATATATATTTTTAACCAATTTTGTGCACTGTGTCATAGGTAATATGTGGTTAACTGAGATGCTTATCATGTAAGTGCTAATCAAGCTAATCAATAATCAGTTGTCTTACAAATGTACCTTTTTTATAGTTTATAGCTATAGCAAGGTTGTTTAAAATATTATAAAAATTGTGATATTTTGATGGATTATGCTTTTTCCCCTCATACAGTGTATATGTGTGTGGGTGGGCTTGAGTGTGAGGAAACCCCTTTGGCATGTAGTGCGAGTGACTAGTGGACACATTCACAACTCTTGAAGCTATTGCTAACAGCTGCAGCAACTTGAGAAGTGGAGGAGAGTAAAGAGGAGAATGGAGGAGAGATCTTCTCTTCCTGTAGAAACTTTGGTCATAGGGTTAAGTGGCCCTACGTCGTCTGCTGTTACTGAGCGCACACTCCTAGAGACGAGGGAAGGTGAAAAGATGACAAGTTTTCGCTAGAATGTATTTCCAGCACTTTTAAGTTAAGCACATTAACATGAAGAAGAGTTTGACCTGGACAACCTTTACAGATGCACTTATAGGCAGTAACACACTGTAATGTTGAGTTATCATGAATAAACTGGAATGCTTGATTGAAAGATCATCAATTAAATTGTACCCAGGCAATTCATTCTTAATGATTTTATCATTTTTAAGATGATTGCTCTTTCTTATGTTAAGAAACAACCCGGTCAACATTCATATGTCTTTTTTTAAGCCTTTCTAATGTAAATTTTAACAATAAAGGGTTTTGGAAAGGCTGTGCATAGTTTATTGTTCAGTTAAATTCAGTTTGATATTTTGGTGGGTAACACCTCTCATGCAGCAAACTAAGGTTCGATTCTCTGACTGGGCAAACGCACCATACAACATTTGTAACCCCCTCTCAGTAAAAGTGTAATTGTTGAATACTTGATTATTGATACGATACGAACAGCGCTAATGTTGACGTGTAGTTTCAGAAGTGTAAACTCATGTTAAGATGCATTACATAATTCTTGCCTAAATCCTTGAGGTGTTTTACAGTCCCAGAGGCCAAAGCTTAAACTCTAAACACGCCAGTTATTACTGATGATTAAGTCAAGATTTTTACAGAAACATTTCCATATAGAGTGCTGGTAAATCGTGTTTGCAACGCTCTAGTTTTGAGCTCTAATACATTTTTTCCACTATTCTGTTTACATAGTGATATTTTTAGCAAAATACTACAGTGTAGTTTCCAGGCATCTGCATAAACCCAACAAACAGCAATGAGATCACCCACATGCACTGTCTGCAAATACCAGTGGATTTAGCATGCACAAGTGTTGTAGCAAATCCTAATTTAGAGCATTTAGCTTACTGTAGAGAGATGAGGATGTGCTGCATTTGGCCCTGCCCCTCCTGCTCTCGCTCTCATTCTTTTACACACGCACCTAAAACCGTGCTGCAGTCAATCTAATGGTACACTCTGTTCCAGGCTGGACACGGCTTGTTTTGCTGCTCTAGCCCTGTGCTGGCCAGCTGGGGAGGGGGGTGGTGGCGTATGGGTCAACAGGGGCGTTTTATCCATTCCATGCGAGGAGCAGGTCAGCACAGAGCACGTACGCTCTTTCGGCTGCGCTCGAAAGGACAGTGAGATGGACGAAATACTGGCCGTTAAAGAGGCAGATGGAGAACAAGCGGAGAGGAAGATAGTTGGGGGTGGTTAATGTTTTCTTGGTAACGCCCCCCCACCCCTTTTCCCTCCATTTATACCTCCATCCCCCCTCCCTCGCTCTCTTCTTCATCTCCTCCCTACCCCTCGCTTCTGATCTCAAGTAGCTCTTAGACAGACTGACAGCTGGCCAAACAGGCTTAACACAGCCATGGCTAGTCTGGCCTCCACACCTAAGCCCATTAGCTCCTCTGCGGAGTCCGAGGCCTGCTAGCCATACCATTGCTCAGCCAGAGCTCAGACCCCAATGTTTTGATGCTAACGTGACCTTAGAGGTCAGGTGATTGCATGTTTTTGGTCTTGGAGTGCATTAGACTTATACCCTGACCCCTAGCACACTACGGCAGTGTTGATAGACGGAAGTGTGAGAATACGGTCCTGCTGCGCTTCTGTAGAAAATAATGCGCCAGTACCTGTGTCTGCGTGTGTGTGTGTGTGTGTGTGTGTGTGTGTGTGTGTGTGTGTGTGTGTCTGTGTGTGTGTGTGTGTCTGTATATCTGTGTGTCTGTGTGTGTGTCTGTGTTTTTGTGTGTGTGTGTCTGTGTATGTGTCTCTGTGTGTGTGTGTGTGTGTGCGTGCGTGCGTGCAGTAATAGGGAACTGCATGTACTGCGCCTCCTTGCATGTTTGTGTGTGTTTGTGTGTGCGCGTTTGTGTGTGTGTATGCCTCAGGCTAAGCTGTTGTGTGCTCTCTAGCCCCATGCACCGAGCCCTCTGGAATGTCAGGCTTTGCACGGCAGGTGGCCTAGTCGGATGAAGCAATGGCACAGTATATGTGTGCATACGGGCCTGACTGACATATCAACTGGTTTATAAAATCAGCTAACATTAAAGTTCCCCAGATTTATTGCTATCAGTATATTATAATGAACACACACCGCTGTAATGGGTGTAATGGATTTTAGGGGTGAGGATTCTAATTGCATGCACTTATACCACTCTACAAACCAAACTAGTGAACATGGACATACAATCCCATTACAATTGAAATAACAAACACGCACAGTCTTTAGTTAATGTTAATGCAGATGTGTGTGTGTGTGTCTGTGTGTGTGTGTGTGTGTGTGCGCGCGCACATATATAAATATAGTGGTTTATGTGAAAATGATGATGATGGGGATGCCTGCTGTGGTCAGAAAAGGTCTGTGCTGTTCCAGTTAATGTTGCTTTATTGTGTGTGCTTGTAGATAACCGCAGTACTCCTTCATTTAATTAAATGGACCCTGATTAGTTTCGTTCTTCCTTCCATTTTCCTAAAGATTTGTCGTGAGGGGAGCAAAGGTAGAGAAACATTCTGCTTTCATACATGAGTTTATGTTTCGCTTCCATGAAAAATGCAGATGTATTTTTTGTACGCTATAACCGTATTTACACCTATTTTGGCATTTCCCAGACTGGTGATAATCATTTAAGTTCATAAAGCTTTGTGTAACTAAAATGATTGGCGTCCGTTTAATTTAGCTGATATAAATTGATATTAGCTGATATTAATGGTTATTTTTAGCTTAAAATCTGTATCAATATCTGTGACAGTTTATTTTTTTTTCTCGTCACTACATCCTTTCTGTAAGCATGTCCCCATTCATCTAAACCAGTCATTGTACCTGGTACTTCTTAGGTAGTGTGGAAAACAGCAGAGGTCGACTATGAATGAACTGAAAGCTAAATCTCCTACAATCCTTGTTTCAAGTGTCCGGTTATTTTATTTGTCATGGGCAGCCAGATAAGCTCTACATTGCCTGGGGTAGGATTAAGCCTTGCCTCTGAATTGACATCAGCTCCATTTTTATTTTAGTTTTTTTTTTAATAGAAACCGTCACACTGTCAGCTTCCCACCACCACTGCATGAGAGTGTGTGTTGACGAGGCCTGTCTTACCACGAACATTACCCAGACTCTTTTATGTTTGCCGACCAGTTCAGCACGACCGTTAACTAAAGTAGCATCTCTAAATGTACAGTTTGGTAGATGTATCTGAACTAGTGCTCGTTCTGGGTGGGACAGATTAAAACAAACCAGTCTAAACAAGGATATCTTAGCATCTTGGCAGGTGACATTTGGGCTTCTTGTACTGAAAGGCTGAATATTGCTGATACTAGCAAATCCCATTTCTCCCCATGCTAGAGGTGCAGATTGTATCACATTGCATTTTGCCATAATAGTTAGGGTTACGAATATTCTTGCCTTGCTTGCCATCCCTGTCTTTTAATTTTTTGTACATATACTACTTATAAATAGGGCTGAATATTGAAATGCATTACATTTGTGATACAGACAGAATTAGTTCAGTACTACAAAATTTAGAAAAAAGTCATTACCAAGTTTCATGGCATAAGCGTTTAGTATTGTTAGCATCCGTAAGCCAAATAGCATGCTTGTTCCAAGATCTGGACTACTGACTGTCTGCCTAAAACACACTCTGCATGCAACACCTCACACTTATAACTTCAGGTATCATTAATGGTATCACTATCAACACATTTTGAGTGGAACTAAGCCCCAGCTGTGACCCATTAATAACTGTTCTTTCTCTCTAAAACAAACAAAAAAGACTTGAGTCTTGTCGCGGACAGTAAGTGGGTGGTATCTCTCTCTCTTTCTCTTTCTCTCTTTCTCTCGCTCTATCTCTCTCTCGCTCTATCTCTCTCTCGCTCGCTTGCTTTCTCTCTTTCTCTCTCTTTCTTTCTCTCTCTTTCTCTCTCTCTCTCTCTCATACTCTCTCTCTCTCTCTCTCTCTCAAATCTATTATGAGATTGACAGTGTGCCATTGGAGTCGCCAACAGATCGATGGACTCAGGGTCCTGAGGGCTGACAAAGACACGCTATTCATCAGCTGGGTCAGAACACATTTAGCCTTGCTCCAAAAGCACTCATTGTCATTCAAGCACCATGTTTATGGATGGCAAGTGAGGGACGCAAAAATGGACAGAACGAGAGAGAAAGAAACAGAAACGGAAAGAAACAGAAACGGAATGAAAGAAAGAGAGACAAAAACCATTACGCAGTACGTTTCACTTGAGTCTGGTCTATGTGTAAAATGTTGACAATCACTGTTGAAATATGTGTGTGTGTGTGTGTGTGTGTGTGTGTGTGTGTGAAAATGTTTTTTTCTCTTAGTGGCTGCCTCAGATAACCCACGGCTTTTGTTTTTTGTTTTGATTTTAGTGTGAGGGATCAAGACTTAAGACAAAAAAGAATTTGTTTGCTGATTTTTCATTATTACCTCGCAAGTAAATTGTTGAAATTAAAAGTCTTTTGTTTGATGTGAAATTATTCACTAGAAAATCTTCTCGATTTCTTTTCAGTGGGGTTATAAGAACCAGGGGTCTACAGCAGAAATATATTTTCATTTAATTTACCACCAGTGAACCTACAGGTCTTCTGAGTTTTACATGTAATGTTGATAATGCTAAAATAGTGGCACTTCTGAAAATGGTAAAATCTCACTCACACTCATATCTCTGAAATGGTAGCCATTTCATTAATGTTCTGCACATTAATGAAATGAGATTTTTCTATGGGTCCAATTATTGTGAAATGGTCAGTGTTAAGGAGAGCTGATGTTTTGAAACTGTGTAAAAATATTACAAGGTTTTGAAATGAGCAACAATATATGCTTTTATTGTGAGTGCACCTCATTGTCCCTGCCTTTGTGTTGCTGTGTGTGTATGTATGGAGCTTGCACGTGTTTGTGTGTGAAAGAGAGCCAGAGATCAACAATTTTTGTCTGAATCTTCACATCTGGATTCAATAAAGACAGTTTGGCGGCTGGAGGAGGAGCCGGTATAAATAGAGTCTCTGCTCTAAACCACACTGCCCCTTTCAGACTCCGCCCCCACGCTGGGTCACTGTTAGCCGCATGCTGCAGAGATCGTAAGGCAGTGTTAAAACAGCGCTAGCATTAAGCTTCCTTAGTGTCAGCTAAAGGGATAGTTGTTATGTAGCTGAAGATGCAGCAGCTCTCTGAAAAGAGCAGGGGCAGAATGACAGGGTGGAGGAGGTGGGTGAATGAGGATGAGGGTTCACTGCAGTGTGTTTGTGTGCGTGTGCGTGTGCGCACGTGTGTGCGTGTGTGTGGCAAGCTGGGTGGGCTTGAAGGACATGGAAACTCTTGATGAGGCCGGAAGAAGTGCACTAAGTGGTGGTATGATTAAGTTGCTATACTTGTGTGCCACATTTGTCCCAGTATACATGCACTTACTCATGTCTATATTAGGGCCTCTCAATGACTGATCACTTGAAATGATAGTAGAGCAAAATGTACACAGTTTTCACCTTCGTCCAAGTGTGCGATAATTTCACAATGCTTCGATTTCTCGTTAAAATCAGCAACCTGTAGACTCTAAACATGTCCATATCCTTTTTGAAGGTGAAGATCCGTTCATGTAAATGGAATTTTTCCTTTTAAAGCTGTAGAGGAGCCACGTATCAGTTTCGTGTGAGGTCCTGTCCCCGAACACATGGTTGTTTTTGGGGTATAGAGATCCCTCCCGCCCCTCTCCCCTGCTCTGTCTGAGTGTGTGCGGGAGGGGCAGCAGCCAGCCAAGCCACGCCAGACCCCCTCTTGCCTCTTGCTTGAGTGAGTTTGAATCTGTCTGCAGCGGGCTGGAGACGTTGCGGCACTGATGAACTTGTTCACCTCTTGCAGTCGTGTACACATGCACGCAAACGCACGCTCAAACACACACACACACACGCGCGCACACGCACACGTGCAGCTGAGTGCTGTAGATGTTTTGCCTGTATAGAATCCCCTCCACTCACCTCTGATGATCATTTCATAAACCGTTGAGGCAGTCTGAGATGAAGCTTTACAGGCCTAGTATTTTATTGTTTGTGTGTGTGGGTGGTTTCTCTTGTCCTCTAATGTATATGAATTCAGTTTAGGGCTATTAGTTGTTCAGATAAAATTCCAATAATCCAGAAAAATATATGCAGATCTTGTTCTCACATATATATAGAGTGGGGCAAAAAAGTATTTAGTCAGCCACCAATTGTGAAAGTTCTCCCACTTAAAAAGATGATTTTTTTAATCATAGGTAAACCTCAACTATGACAGACAAAATGAGAAAAAAAATCCAGAAAATCACAAAAAAAAAATCTGATTTTTAAAGAATTTATTTGCAAATTATGGTGGAAAATAAGTATTTGGTCACCTACAAACAAGCAAGATTTC
>JBBJLS010000018.1:3765002-3786253 GCA_037577275.1 Bryconaethiops microstoma | reverse complement strand
TCTGGACGTCCTTCTCTCCGCACACTTGTTTTACTGCAGAGTTTCTCATGCTCATGACGGAAGCTGATCTCTCTTGGATGCGAGTGCCTGGAAGCCAGATCATCCATGTTTTGGGTTACATCCCCATGTCGCCTAAACCCTTCAGCAACAACACAGAACTGTTGTTCAAAAACTTTTTACCAGATCCCTAACTGCTTGCAGGAAATGATGACCTTGCAGGCGTCAGAGTCAAAGACAAAGTTGTTTTAAATAAAGCTTGTGCCGAAACACCCCTTTGTTCGAATTTGAACTTGATTTTGTAATTAGATATGGCATGCGTGGAAATCTAGCATTGGTGGAACATTGCTTTCTTGCACTTTATGAACTGCAGAACTGTCCATTAAAGAGCGATCCATATCATGGAAAGGCACACTTTCCTTCGTTTTTTAAACAACATTCACATTGAAGGTGTAGGTAGTGTTTCAGGCTGCTTTTGAATGGAGAACAATATAGGACAGCCAATCAGAATGTAAGTCATTCACATGTATAAGACGGAGTAACAAAAAGAACCTGTTAATAAATAGGGTTAAGCAAGGGTTGAAAATGGTAATGTAGAAATGAACTGCTTTAACATCAGTAAGGAAAATATATGGAAAATGTAGGATATATGTTCTGAAAGGAGGGCTTTGTATGCAGGGATCTGGGTGCAGCCTTTTAAAAAAGGAAGCGTTTTCCCACAGAAAGTTTTAGGGTTCTCTGCAGTAGGGTTTGCACAGAACCTAACTACAATGTTACTAGCAATTTTCTCTTCCTCTCCCCCTCCTTTTTCCTCCCTTCTCCCTCCCAATTCCCTTAATAGTCCCTAACTGTAATAATATTTATCTGTAGTCAGGCCAGGCTGCCGTTTACTAACAAGGCTGGCATAGAGCAGCGTGAGGCCCTGTACAAACACCACAAACAGCCTGACTCCAGCTTCCACTTCATCGCTCCCACTGTCTGCTCTTTCAGGACCGTTTTAAAGGCTTTGCGGCTGCCCTCTGACCTGCATACATACATGCATTAAGCAACACATGCATACATCCATGCATTAAGCTTGGAACCTAATCATCTTGCAACCGCTCCACTTTGTGATTTGTGATACACCATAGATCTAATAACAAGGCACTTACTGGACTGTTTTAGTTCTCGGGTTACTAAGGTCCCTAAATGTGCTTCATCCTTTTCATTAGCATTGCTTACAGCTATCGAGCAGGAGTAATGAACTCTAACTCTGAATAGTATTTCTCCCTGTTACGTGCAAAAGCGTGATGTCCCTTTGACCCAGCTAGCTGGTGTCTGTATTTGGTATGCGCATTTCTTTTTGTCTACAACTAATCCACTCTCTTTTTTTGTGTTTGTTTACTCTCCAGAGTGCCCACCCGAATGTGAGCATCGGGCGTGTACGGATAACAAGGAGTGCTGCCACCCGCAGTGCCTGGGAAGCTGCACTGAGCCTAACAATGACATGGCCTGCGCTGCCTGCCAGCACTACAGCCATGAGGGCCACTGTGTTCCAGATTGCCCACCAGGCACCTACCGCTTCGAGGGCTGGCGCTGCATCACCATGGAGTTTTGTGCCCGGGTGCACCTCCCCAGCGAGGTGGATTTTGTCATTCACAACGGAGAGTGCATGCCCGAGTGCCCACCTGGCTTCACCCGTAACGAGAGCCAAAGGTGCTGTTTTCTGTGTTCACACACTCACATACTCTCTTGCTCTCAAGCTTAAGGTCTGCGATATAAATATAGCATAATATATATGGTGGGGCTAGGATTACTTATTGATTTATTGCTAAATGTCAGTAATAAGTCATGAGGATAAAAGGGGGTTGATGTACTTTATACAAATAGTTGTCCATGTTTAAAAACAAATGATAAATACAAAATTTTAAAATAAATGTGCACATTGCTACTTAGTGTACTAAAATGTTCAGTCTGAGGAATGGCCTCATTATGTGATCAAAAATTTCCCAAAGACACAATATCAATATTTTTTTATATTTGATCATACAGGCCTAATTCCTAATTCCAGTTTACTGCCACCTGACTGGAGCACTTTGAGTAGAAACTGAAATATACATGGATGTTTGGGTCTTGGTTCTGTTTTTTGAATCTACCTTGAATACCCCAAACTTGTCCATAGTAAATAATCATATACATTTCTGGATTTCATTTGATGTTTCTTATGTTTTGCAGAGCTAGTTCACTAAGCTGTAGTAAATTATTCAACTGAGGCCAAAGTCTGTCCTCCACATGCCCTGCTCACATGTCAAGCGTTTCAAACTCCTTGCCATGACATGGACACACTCAAGGCAAGAGGTGTTGTTTTGACATTAATGACTGAAGGCTGTGAACTAGGCTGTGGAAACGCACAAGGCAATTATTAGTGACAAAATGTCCAGTACACACATTGTTTCTGGGGCACTGCAGGTAATTTATTTTACTGCAGGTCATGAGTCTGAAATATAACTGTTCTATCCAGAATGGAGAGCCTGGAGTCACTGAACTTTGGATGTTGTTTTCCTTGCTGCTGGGTATTTTAAAGTTAAAAAGTTAAGAGAACAATTGATCACTTTAAATGTACCCCTTTTTTTTACTCTTCCATCTGTTTTTATTTTCCATCTATCACAATACAAGACTGTATCAGCCTTGTTTTGTCTTTGAGCCCATTGAATGATTCACAGTGATTCACAGTCTGCAAAAAGCCAGAGTTCACATGAGGACTTGCCCCACGAAATACAGTGACCCTGCTTTTTTCTCTCTCTCGCTCTTTCTTTTTTCCCTCTTTTTTTGAGACATGACTAAATTAACTATATGAGACGCAGTAATCCTGCTGTGGTTTGCTGGTGTTTGTCTGCTCAGTATGTTGTGGCCTGTCCTTGACCTTTTTTCTGTTATTCTTTCTCTCTCCTCCTCTCTCGGTCTTTCTCTCCTCGTACAGTATGTTCTGTAGTGCGTGTGACGGCCTGTGTGATAAGGTGTGTGAGACTAAGACCATTGACTCAGTGGACGCCGCCCAGTCTCTGCAAGGCTGCACCGTGATCAAAGGCAACCTGCACATCAACATTCGGCGGGGCAGTAAGTTCATTCTTCCTTGCGGCCACCCCATCACACCCCCTTGTTCAGTGCAGAGATACTCTTATGCCACGCAGTCTGGGCTTTGGTAGCCGAGGCAGTACGTTATCATTTTACTTCTTTAGTCAGTTATTACATTGTCCCATAGTGGCAGTGCAGTGTGTTGCCATTTGATTAGATGCACCTATCATATGGGTGTACAGGCATGATTCTGTTAATGTGTTGAACTGACTCCTATGGTGTCTCATGTTTCTTGCTTGCTGTTCTCTCCTCAGATAACATTGCGTCAGAGCTGGAGAGTTTCATGGGGTTGATCCAAACAGTGACGGGCTATGTCCGAATTAAACACTCTCACACTCTGGGCTCCCTCTCGTTCCTGAAGAGTCTGCGCTATATTAACGGGGAGGAGCTTTTGGAACAGTAAGACTGCTCTATTAATTCTGTCCTGCCCCCTAATAGAGTTATTTAAAAATTATCAGTTAAAAATGATCTTTTTTTGTGTTTTTAAATAGTACCCTATAATATTCATATCTGCATATAAACTCAAGAAAGCAAAAGCTTCTAAGCAGTACAATATGTACAAAGCAGAGATGGCTCTTAATAGCTGCATGACAGTGATGCATAAATAAAATGAAATCCTGATTTCCACAATAGTACCAAAATAATGTATGGTGCAGAAACATACACTGCTCAGATTCAGGGGCGCACAAATGGAATCAGCCTGGATCGGAATCGAAAGATTATTGCTGGAAACACATAGTTGACAATTTGACCCCTATATTTTTATTTTGGTCAATCTGTGATGTAATTTAGTGAGGTAAATAAGGTGAGGCAGACACTGTATATATAAATTCAGCCGCTACCTTGTGGTATAATGACTCATTTATTCATTTCAGCCATTCACTTTATTTGAATCATGACGCTTAAAAAGGCAACTGTTCATTTGCTGTTTAAAAAAGCCAGTTTGCCCTGCTAAAGAGAGAATAATATTTTTCACGTTGTAACTTTGCTAATAGAATAGTTACTTATAGTTTTTGCTTAATTTTACAAGGCACACCTGGCTTATCTCTGCACACCTGCAGTAGATGCCAGTATACTGCTACACACACACACACACACACACACACACACACAAACACACACACACACACCCTCCAGTCAGTGCTGAAATAAAATGCATCACCTTTTGTTACAGGTTGAAGCCCTGTTGCTGCTGAGAGCAGGCTTGGCCTTTGTCAGTTCTCACTTGTAACAATTGTAACAGTCAATTTTTTGTCAACCTCACACAAGAAGAAAGATACATTTGTCTCAGGCTCCAATCCTTCAAAAAGCTCCCTTTAAAGTGTTTTCGAGTCTTTGCAGGTTTCCATAGGAACGTATGAAAATGATAGAATGCTCAGCGTGATGGAATGTACAGCTGTGAGAAGCCTGTGCACTTTTATGGGCTCCAAATAAAGCTGAGCAACTAATGCTGTTTTTATGTACACACACACACACACACACACACAGCTGTATACAGCCTAAGGAAGTTAATAGATATAGCTGTCAGAAGAAAACCTTGTATCTCTATTTCTGGGTTTTTTGTTTTTTTGTTTTTTTAATTACTTTTTTTTAAACTTAAAAAAAAAATATTTTATTTCCGGCCTTTATGTTGTTAAATATGAATGGACCAATATGATTGGTCCAAAATTACTTGGAATAAAAACTCATAACATTTTTTAACACTGAGTTTAAAAAGGCGATATGCAGTGTTATTGTAAAAGCATTTTTACAATGAGACTACATATTTATTTGTTGATTTGTATGCAATTTATTTGTTTATTTGTACGTTTTCCTTAGCTACAACTCTCAGCTTCCATTTACTTTGTGTTTTCATTTCATGATGAATGGACCAAAATGATTGGTCCAGAATGACATTACATCATTTTCCTGACTCTTTCAAAGATACAAGATGATATCACAACAATGAGGATTTACTGAAACATTTATGGACCTTGCCATTTGTATGATTTGTGTGATTAGTTCTGGTTAGTTTTGTAACATAAATAGATCACCCATAGACCACAGACATCTTCTAGAGCATCTTCTAAATTGCAAGTGGTGTGGGGTGTTTTCAGTATGCAGTGGTTAGTACCTACCAAAACTGGTCCAAGGAGGGACCACTGGTGAACCGATGACAGGGTCGTGAGTGCCCAAGAAACAGTGAGAAAAGGCTAGCCTGTCTGGTTTGATCCCACAGAGTAGCTACTATAGTACAAATTGCCAAAAAGGTCTATCACGCTAGCTATGATAGAAAGGTGTCAGAAAACAAAGGTGTCAGAAATCACAGCTTGCTGCGTAAGGGACTGCATAGACGGAGACTGATCAGAGTGGTCATGCTGACCCTTGTTCACCTCTGAAAGCACATGCACATCAGAAGTGGACCATGGAACAATGGAAGAAGGAGGCCTGGTCTGAACATTTTATTTTCATGTGGGCCGCATGCGTGCGCGTCACTTTCCTGAGATGGCACAAACATGCAAGCTGGTGGAAGCAGTGTTCTGCTAGGAACCTTTGGGTTCTGAGATTCATGTGGATATTACTTTGACCTGTACCACCTAGCGAAACATTGCTGCAGGCCAAGTACATTCCATCATGGCAAAAATTCAGGAATGGTTTAAGGAACATGGAGTTCAATCACTTGTCCTCCAAATTCCTCAATTCTCAATCCAGTCGAACAACTGTGGGATGTGCTGGACACACTGTTTTGATGGATCAATGGATCAAAATGCTAGATACCACAGAATAGCTTCAGAGGTCTTTGGAGTCCAGGCCACAACAGATCAGAGCTGTTTTGTAGGCACAAGGGGGACCTACACAATATTAGGCAGATGGTTTTAATGTTATGGCTGAACTGTGTATTTTTGGACCTTTGGACAAGATTGTAGAGAGGGTCATGAGAATGAAACTCTCCTCTCTCAGGTTTCATCTTGAGGAGGACTGTGTGCATTCTCCACGTTCCTTAGCTGCTTAGTTGAACTGAGCCTGCTCAAACTGCAAACGTTTCCAGATGTCATCCATGCACTCCTGTATACGCACATGGGTTTGTACAGGTGAACAGAGACAATCTACATTTACATCACATACACCTGACACCAATAGGGGCAAAATTAGGGCCACAAATTATACAACTAAATGTTTCATATGCCTTCAAATCAACTATTAAGACTGAGCTGCTGGAAAGTTTCTAATTCTTCTTCATATTGGTCTCCACAAACTGTACAACTATATGGTTCATATACCTTCTACAGGAGTAGCAAGACTAAGAGACTGGAAGGTTTCTAATTCGTCTTTTTGATCTGTGCCTCTATCAGAGCGTATGCATTCTCAGCTCTGGACAACCAGCACCTGCAGTACCTTTGGGACTGGAGCCAGCACAATCTAACCATTCGAGCAGGAAAGCTCTTCTTCCGCTCTAACCCCAAACTCTGCCTGTCTGAGATCCGCAAGATGTGGGAGAAGACAGGCATTACAGGGAACATGGAGCAAGATGACATCAGAAACAATGGCGAGCGAGCCAGTTGTGAGTACAAGCCACATTTTTTCTGATCTTTATGAGCATTTTTTAATGCCCTTTGTCATGTCATCTTTATGTTTTTGTTTGTTGCTTGGTAATCTATTACAGTGTTGTGTACGTCCTCTGATTCGGCCTCAGCTTTTTAGCCACACCAATAGCATAATTACAGTAACATAGGCTTTTATCCCTGTTAATAACATAATTATTCATTTTTATATTTTTGTACGCTATTATTAAATTGTGTACAAAAACATAAAATTGTCAGTTTTAGTGAAAAACAGTGCCAGAATCTTAATTTAAAAAGAAAGATGACCAATTGTTATTGGTCTATATCCAGTAAGATTTGGTGGATTTTGGAGGATGCAGATTGGGTGTGGGATTTCACACAGAGCACATATCAGAAAGCTCAGCTTCTTTGGTTTAATATGGGTTTTAAACATATAGATCTGTCAAATGTTTATAGTTATGAAAAAGTAATATTTGAAATTTAAAGACGTATTATCAGCAGCGGAACATTCACAATCAAAGGGTTCATTTCAGGGTAAAGATTGTCTTGTATGCTGAATATTTTTGTTGCAGGCACAATGATAATGGATTTTCTAATGTGACGGTGTTTTTTTTGTACTTGAAAATGTAATTGCCCTGCACCTCAGGCAGTAAGACACAAAGATACATTCTTACTTTGCAGCCTGATGTAACAGCCCATTCAGTTCAACAAAAAAAGGAGACATTCCACTGTGTTTGTTAAGATCCAGCCGTGATAGAGAACACAGCCGCATGTATTTGATAGAGAACACTGCCAAGATTGCTAATATAAATCTTCTTGCCTTAAGGTGAAAGTTATATCCTGAAGTTCAAGTCCAACCACACACAGAGCAATCGAATAAAGCTCACCTGGGAGCGCTACCGACCGCCGGACTACCGAGACCTCATCAGCTTTATAGTCTACTACAAGGAAGCGTGAGTGTTTCTGTTGGCCTGCAATCATAAATATACACATTATGAAAAATCAAAAGCCAAGATGAACGCTGTAAATTCACTGTAAAAGCACCTCCTGCCGCACAGATCCTAAAGTTATGAGGAAAGCAAGATGAATACCGACTTATTTATTTATTACTTGAATGATCTAAAATACACTGGTTTTCAGGTAGGTTGAGGTAACAAAATGTAATGAGACACTGACGCCAGAAATGCTAAAATCAGGTGTTCTGGATGACTTACTTAAAGCTTGGTAATATGATTCCGTAACACAGACCCTTCCAGAACATCACAGAGTTTGACGGACAGGATGGCTGCGGGTCCAGTAGTTGGTCCATGGTGGACGTGGACCTCCCTCTGGACAAATCTGTGGATCCAGGAGTACTGCTCTACCCACTGAAGCCCTGGACACAGTACGCCATCTTTGTGAAAGCCATAACCCTGTTATTGGAGGATAAAAATAATCCAGGGGCCAAGAGTGAAGTGGTCTACATCCGCACCAAAGCTTCAGGTAGACTATTGCTTAAAATTGCTCCGACATTGTTCTTGTATGTTATTTTTTCCTCTATTTTCTACTTGGAACGTTTGTAATTTTGTGTCTGAAACTTAAGTTTCTTTGTCGCTTAAATTTTTTTTGCTGTTTTAGTTGCTGTATCTTTAAGACTTATAATTTTTAAAGACCCCCTTTCAAAATATTTGCCTTGTATTGTGCCAAATTAAAAAAATAATCCAAACCGAAACACCCCCAATTACTTTATTGTGCGTGGGTGAGAAAAAGAAGATTACTGTGTAGTAGTACACAGTAACAAAGAGAAAGAATAAAGTATAAATCAAATCAATAAACAAAAAATAAACGAATAAATCAATAAATCAAAAAAACTAAGAACGAAGCAATTTAAAATCAATCGAACGAGTAATAAAGTCTCACAAATAATCAAATCCATAACAAACACAACAATTTAAAAAGTCAAATGAACAATAAAAGATAAAATGGTCTTAAATAAACAAAAAGAATGATAATAAAACAAATGCAAACAAATATTCTAAATCACATAAAAGCAAACTAAGATAAGACAGTTGCAGACTGACTGGAGAAGGTTAGAGATTATAACCTGAATGATGGAGTGACACCAGTGAGCCCAGCTGTACAGTGATCTTTTAATGAATTTCTGATCTCTGATGCACTGCAGAGAAGCACTGATAAGATTGTATGACATGTCTCAGTTTGCTTGTAAGCTTATTAATGTTCTGTCGTCTTGCTATACGCCAAAGGTACTTGTATTCTGTTACTCTTCTGTTACTCTTTCATTGTTGGGTTCCTTCAGGATGGTGAAATCAATTTAAGATGCTCTGGGAAACGAACCAAAAAAAACAAACAAACTTTTTTCTATTTTGTTTAGCTTAGTTTTAATGTATGACTCCTTCATTCAGATATGTGAAGTTTGGATAAAATGAAAAGTTAGTCTTCTTAGTGTTCAGAGTACATTTATAGAAAAATAATAAACTTCAGTAAAATATTCAAAAAGTTCAAAAAAGGGATAACTGGTACGTGTTATAGCATTTAAGCTCAAGAGAGCTGTAAAAATAAATACATGCCTTGTTAATTATGAATGTATATTACTTGGAAGCACATTTAGTTACAATTCTTAAAAGTATGTCAACTTAGTTAATAACTTAACTAAGTCGACAGAACACTGGGGTTAGTATTGCTTTTTGTATGAAATTTGTATACATTTTAGTAGAATGAGATTAGGACTAAACTGTCAGTGCTAGTTCAGAACAACGCTAAAGAGAAGAATATGTTTATACAATAATGGGCTTGATATCTTTCATGTGTCCATTGTTGTACGTTAAATGATCTGGTCATTTCACAGAGCCTTCCATGGCCCGGGACGCACGTGCGTATGCAAACTCCTCTTCATCTCTGGTTGTGAAATGGTCTCCACCAGTCGCCCCCAACGGGAACTCCACATTCTACCTGCTCCGCTGGCAGAGGCAGCCTGAGGACCGTGAACTCTACCAGCACAACTACTGCTCGAAAGGTAAAATGACTTTCTTCCTCTACCATTGCCAAGAGAGGAGCTACACACACAAAAAAGCGCAAATGCATCTCTCTCTCTCTCTCTCTCTCTCTCTCTCTCATTCTCTCTCTCTTTCTGTCTGTCTGCTAATAGATCTGTTTTTACATGTAATCTTTTGCCAAATGTTTGATTACGGTTAATTCTACATCTAGTCACAATCAGACTCTTAGCAGGCTCTTACAGAATATCCATATCTCTGCTGATGTTAATGCATACATGTCTTTTGACTGACCACAGAATTGAAGATCCCAATCCGTATCTCAGCCACAGCGCTGTCAGACGTAGAGGAGGATACTAAGCCTACCAAGTCGGACGTGGGCGGTGCTGATAAAGGCTCTTGCTGCCCATGTACCAAAACCAAGGATCTAAAAGCTGAGGCAGAGGAGCGTACCCTCAGTAAAGTGTTTGAGAACTTTCTACACAACGCTGTCTTTACCCCCAGGTACGGTGAACGCTCCCTGCCTCTCCCGGTTCTTCCCCTACTGCTTCTTTCCTTATAGATTCCAGATCAGCTTGAGGGAAAAGCCCACATTATTTAGAACGGGTGGAACGAATAAGAAACAAAGAGCAGGCTGCTCCCTGCCCTCCCCAGTGTCTTCCAACTTTGGTCCAAATTCATGTTTTCTTTTTTCTCAGTCTTCCAGGAGACAGGCTATCAAAGCAGGGCTGAGCTCATGGTCTCGAGGCCGTGTGACTTAATCAAATTGAGCACTGGGTCCGGCAGGCAGGAACGTCAGTGTAATCATTCCGATATGGTGCCGACAAGATCAGAACGAGAGGTTTTTGAAAGGGGTCTGGCGCCGGCAGCAGTTGGGCCCGAATGCGTTAGAAAAACAGGAGAAAGTTCAGGGCCAGCATTCATGAAGCATCCCAGAGTACGGGTCTTGGATGAGATTGCACCGTACTACACCATAGTGAGTTCCTGATCTAATCCGACCTGGAGGCAGCAGTGCTGCTCTGAGATGCTTTATGAATTCAGGCCTGGGTCTCCAGGCTTGCACAGTTTAGCCATTGGCTGGACGATAGCGGTGGTCGCATGTGCAGGCTTTAGCAAGCTGTAATTTGGAAGTACCCAGCAGTGAGGGAGACCGAGTTAATGAGGCTGGGGAGCGGCCTTCTGTTGGCCAGTATTCACGAGGACATCTGGGCCACGTTATCTGTTTACCTTGTTTGTGCTGGATGTGTTCTGTCCAGTGCCAGGAGTGGAGACACACACACACACACACACACACACACACACACACACACACACACACACACACACACACACACACACTACACATATACGTTCTGGTTGTACTTCCAAGTGATGTTTTTGGAAGGGTTAAGTAAGGACATCTGTCCTCAAGCCAAAGCTGACTCTCTCATTCACTGTGCGTGAATGAGAGAGTATATTTATGCATACGTATATTTTTCTGGTTACTGGGGGAATGTCACACACTATACAAAATTCAGTTCTTGTCCACACCAATAGGATGTTGGGTGGGAAACGAAAGAAAAATCAAAAGTTGCTCTCTGCTTTCTACTGAGCTGCTGCAATCCATGTAAGAGAAATACAATTAAACTTGTGTTCACTGGAAAGTGCATCTAAAGTAGAGTACGCCACAGATATATGAATCAGTGTGGCTACCCCACCATTTTGGGCATGTGTCAGTAACAGAGTCTTCTTATTTAGACAATGTCTAAATCAACCACTGTAAACAATTAAACCAGGATTTCGAGGGAGGGGGTTTCCAGAAACTGTAATTCATCTAGTAAGATAGAGTTAACACTTAAGGCTGGTGTGAACTCTTTCCTCAGGTGTGTGTGTGTGTGTGTGTGTGTGTGTGTGTGTGTGTGTGTGTGTGTGTGTGTGTGTGTGTGTTGCTCTCACTTTAGCAGCAAAGTTTGCCCTGCGTCTTCTCTGTCAGATTCTCATGCCAGAAGTGCATGGCTTAATCTTGAGTGTTTGTAGTTGAATTCAGTGAGAAGCTTTCTGTCCTGACGAAACTCCTGACCCTGCTAATAGTGGAGAAAGAGGATTGTCTTGTTGAGAGCAGTCGTGAGGGTGGAGGTAGAGAGGAAAGGAGATTTCTGGACAGTTAGGCTTCAGAGGGTGAGACGGAGGGGTAAACAGCTCTTTCTGCCTAGCTATTATTATAATTGAAATACAGTTGTAACACTGTCAAATGAAAAACACTCATCTAAAAACATTTCCTTGGTTAAATCAGGCTTGTGCCTGTAGCAGAAACTTATTCAGGTAGTAGTGCATAAATATGTCATGGTAAATCTAGGAACCAGGATTTCAGGGAGAAATTTGAATACCATGTGAGAAGCTTAATCTTTGTGAAATATTGTATGAATTTAAATGAGTTATTTCCATCACCGTAGTAGCTCTGTAAATGCTACGCTCATTGCCGTGTTTAGACGGCTGTAACAACATGAGCCTGAGGACACACACCAGTACTGACTGAACAGTGCAGATTAAGAGACATATTAAAAACTATGATCCTCTCATATTTGTATTGGATTGAGTTATGTGCATCGATGCCTCAGAATTCATTGTATTAATTGAAATTTTGAATATATATGTTTAACAAGGTACTGTTTGACGGGTCCTCCAGGGATGGCCGTGCGTCAGCTGAATCCATTTCTCTCAGGAATCAATGCAAAATAGATACTGAAATTTTTAAATGCACTCTCCCTGCTTGCACCATAAATGCCTTTTGGCCTTCTCCTTTCATCTCTTTGGCTCGTGGTGACTTTTGTTTTCCTCTTCATCCCAATGGCCAGCCATGTACCTGCATTAGAATGCTTGTCCATGTTAAGACCTCTGCTTCTGTCTCATAGTTGAAGTCAGAATGGATAGTGATGTCTGTTTTGGCCGAGGCAAAGAACTAGGTGAACGACGAGAATATGTTTATCAGCAGCCAAATGTATGCTGGACATCTGTCTACATTAAATGAACCTCATATTTTAACTTGGAGTGTCTCAGAAAAAGGAGAAATGTGAGAGAGGGTGCAAAGGGTCCCGAGCAAGAATGGAGGGAGGTGGCAATAGAAAGCGAATGAAGAGGAAATCTCTCTCCTCTTTTCTTTCTCTCACACTCTCTCATCTCCTCCTCCCTGCTAGCCTCACACACACTCTTTTGTTCTGTGCCTGTTTAGTTTGGAGTGAGCGGCTGCCAGGAAATGTACAGCGCAGCCATTTGGAATGTTAATGAATTTCCAGGGAAGATCCCTTCCGAGCCAGCCGGTGGATGAGGAGAGAGGAAGAGAGATTACAGAGACAGGAAAAGAGTTACTCTCTCCAGCAAGGGGGCAAATCAGCTGTGTTGGCACTGAGCCAGGCGGAAGCCTCCATAATTACCCTACGTCACTCGTCCGCTGCACATGGTGTTGGTGCATTAAAGCCATCCACCCCTAAATCTCTCCTTGTGAGATTTCAGTTTTGTCCTTCTAAGTGCCTGAGTTAAACAGGGAGACGTGCTTCTGGAGCTGGGTTTGTCGGTGTGAAGTCTCTCCTCAGAACATGCTGGTGTGTGTGTTTGTGTGTGTGTGTTTTTTGTTACTGTCACTCTGAGAGCAGAATTTATGTCTCGTGTCTTCTCTGTCAAAATCTCAGGCCAAAAGTGTGTGACTTAATCTTGAGTGTGTGTGGTTGTAAATGCTGTCCTGGAGAAACTCCTGTCCTGGAGGAACTCCTGACCCTGCTAATAGTGCAGAAAGAGGATTGTCTTGTTGAGAGTAGTCGTGAAGGTAGAGGTTAGGAGGAGAAGAGATTCCTGGATTCCAGTTAGGCTTCATGGTGCAGCTGAGAACAGCCTTCTAATGTCTACCTGACCTACAAGCACGCATGCACAGTGACTTGCAGGAACAAGAGGTGTCTTAACATTAAGCACCACAGTATGATATTTAACAGAAATTTAAGGATGCACTGATATGGAATTTCTATTCAATTTTAGTATTTTCACATTTTAAAACAGGTTAGGTTTAGAATTCATAAATGAAGTTATAACATGAAAAGTCTAAAGATGGATTGTTGATTAATTTTACGTAGACTAGAAATGAAATAGATCAGTAGTGATAAGACATTTTAATTTGTTGCCTTTGCTTTCCACGATTATGAAGTTAGTGTCTTTTTTTTCACTAGCTTCTTATTCAAATGTTCTGTTTCCCAGATAAACAAGTGCAGTCATTCATTCTAAATATCAGTAGGTGAAAAAATGTTCAAGGACCTCTGTATTACAGGTCTGATTTTATGAAAACACGACAGTCCTGCTCGTTACACAGAAGTTATTTTTTCAAATGACAAAAAAATCACAAACAGTTGATCCAAAGTGCAATTTATCAACTTAATAATAGAATTAATTGCCTTAGATGGCCAGCCATTCTCTGCTATTGAGGACGTTTGGTTTTGTGGCACGTACTATAACCTATGTACTGTAATTCTGTTTAGTTTTGTGTACGCTGTTCATCTTTATCGTCAGATTTTTTTTTGGCCCAATGTGACCTGAATTTTAGCTTTTAGAAACTTTCGTTTGATTCGTTTGGATAATTAAAAAAAGTATGCGGGACATGGGTTGGGACCTGTAGTGCTAAGTTAATGGCTCTGTAATGTTTGTTTTTTTTATTGTAGATTGCTGCCAGGGCAAACTTTCTTCACTCTATCTTTCCTACAATCTGTGTTAGCCTGCATACACTCACGTGGTTGAATCTAGAAGAAGCATATCAGTTTATCTTGTTCCCAGGAAGGAGTAATGCTTAATGTTCCTTAATTATCATGAAAGAACTAGAGAAAAAATGTGTCCATCATACCTGTAACTCATTTTCTATTTATGTCTGTCCCCATGTCCAACTTCTGTCTCTATCCTGTCTCTAATCCTACACTTTCGGTCAGCTCCAACCTATCACCAGTACAACACCGTCTTGTCCTTTCCATTTCTATAGTACAGTCGTATTGTAGGGTCTGACTGTTGAATCTTTGCAGAGACCCCGAGCGAGCGAATCGGTACGTGTCACCTAAAGATGGTTCTAGGTAAGGCCACGGCCTCTGCGCTTGGACTGCATCTGTGGAGTGGCAGTGGCTACCTTAGCGGCTGGTAAAGCGCAGTCATTGCTGTCGCATGCATGTCCTCGATGGTGACTTGTAGACCCCGCTTTAAGCTTCTTCATCATTACCCACACACACGCGCGCTCACACACACACTCGCGCACACACACCTACATGCACTCACACTCCTCTCTGGAAGGAGAAATAATCGAAGACCATTTCATCAACTGTGGCTTCATTGTAACGTGTACCTCTTTCCAGTACGCCATTCCATATTCATTGTAGCAGCTGCAAGCTTTGCAAGTTCAAGGGGTTTTCTGCCTACCTCTTTTGTATTAGTTATTTGTGCATTAAGTGTAAACAATTACAGTCCTTTTGTGTTTTATTAATATAATATGCACCAGAAGTTAATAGTTCACAGACTGTAACTGTGAGTCATAGGCTTGGAAGTGATGAATATGCTAATGCTAATGAACTTCAAACTTAATTGTTTACAGCTTACAGTGACTGTATTATCTACAGCAGGGAGGTCTAAATTAATGCCGCTCTACATGACACAGAGAGTAGGATTCATTGGTGTTTGGCCAAGAACGTTAACATTTTCAGCATGTTAGCTGTTTCAGCGTCAGAGCACTTCACTGTTCCACTAGGGAACCACCCAGCTTTTCTCATGGGAGCCATAGGTTTAAATAATATTGTCGTATGCTTAGTGAATAATCAGTTTTAGCATACATATGGAATGTGGATGTCATAGGTCATCTGATGAGCATCAGGGGTGTGTTAGGTGCAGGTGCTACACAGGGTGGTGCTTTGGCCCTGTGTGACTAAACTTTGGAAGTTGTGCTTGTTGTATAGAATACAGCTTGTGTGCTTTAGAAGGCCCTGTGGAGAGTGCACTGGAATACAGTGTCTAACTTCTACATTGCCCTTTTCCTTTCTTTCTCTTTTACTTCTTCTATGATTCTGTTTTCTCTGGTGAGGTTTATCTCTTCTTTCTTCTTTTTTCTGTCTTCTGTCTCTGTATCTCCTTGTCTTGCTCCTCTCTTCCTCTTTTTCTTTATCTCTTTTATTTTTTTCTCTTTTAAATTTTACTATATTTTCTTCTCTTGTATTCTGTTCTCTTGTCTTCTGTTGTCTTCTCTTCTCTTCTCTTCTCTTTTTCACTCTCTGTGGTCTCTGTCCCTCAGGCCTCCAGACAGACGTCGTCGGGATCTGTTTGGGGTGGCGAATGGCACATTAGCGCGTGGTTCGGGCCGGAACGTCACTGGGCAGGAGGGAAACATGACTGATCCAGAGCTTGTGGAACGTGTGTATAAATTCTCAGAGGCCACCGTTTACACAGAGTTCATGGAAATCACTAACTTGCAGCCGTTCACTGTCTACCGCATTGACGTCCACGCCTGCAACCATGAGGTGCCGCGCTGCAGCGCTGCTGCTTTTGTCTTTTCCAGGACCAAACCTGCAGGTAGCCCACCGTAGTCCGCACATTCCAAACAGAGCTGCGCGTGTAGTTTCAAATCATCACACACTGATACCAGCTATACTGTATTAACCAGTCATGATCACACTTTTGGTCAAGTGCAGAGATCTTCAACACGGCCTTAATGACGCATAACCTATTCAGATTTAATTCTAATCTAGCACCAAAAACACCTCAGCTTGATAATCATGTGATTAATACAAGTAATATAAGTGAGCCTGTGTATTCTCTGTTAAGAACTGTAGATCTGCGCTAGATTAGGTTTAGGAGTTGAGTTCATTATTATTTGCCTGTATGAGAGGGGCGTCCACTGAGCAGTGCAATGTCCTCATCCAGAAAAAGCAGATGATATCCCCGGACCGGTGACTCATGAAAAGGATGACAGGGTGGAGGACACGGTTGTGCTGAGGTGGCCTGAGCCTCCTCGGCCCAGCGGACTCATCCTCATGTATGAAATCAAGTTCCGTCTGGGAACAGAGGTGAGTACCAACACTACACACATTGACTTCTCTGTTTTATTTGATTTTTCACCAGATTCAGTTCTTAAGGCACGATTCAGAAGAATTTTTAAAAAGACAGACATGTGATCTGAGGGACTAGTTATATAGTAGTGAATAAAAGACAATCAAATATATATAGAATGCTTTTTAATTTTATTTATTGCAAGAGAAGGAAAATAGCCTGAAAATTTGATTCGAATTTTGTTTCAAAACATTGCAGGGGAGCCTCCATTTTTATATCAGTATATCACAGTGTAGTTTTACACCCCATATAAATATGCAGACTTACAGATCGTGTGTGTGTCTGTCTGTGTGTGTGTGTGTGTCTGTCTGTGTGTGTGTGTCTGTTTGTGTATGTGTGTGTATACGTGCATGTGTTCAGCCTGAGAAGCATGAGTGTGTGTCTCGTCAGCAGTACAGAGAGATGAGAGGGACACGACTGACCAATCTGGGTTTTGGGAATTATTCAGCCCGGGTCAGGGCTACCTCACTAGCGGGAAATGGCTCCTGGACCGAGCCAGTGTCCTTCTACGTTCCCCCACCGCATCGTAAGAGACCCTCACACAAACTACACTTGTGGATTTCATTCGTTAATTTAAAAAGACAGAGCTGTTGCTGCAATCTGCGATGACACTTTATTGGTTATTGAGTGAAGCTGTTGTTATAAGTCAGTAAATTGATGGTTTAGGGCTTCTTGGCGCTGCTGTAGTTTAGTGTTGGTAACTGTTTTTTTGTTTGTTTTTTTACCTCCACAGAAGCCTATGAGAATATGCTCTATCTAGCCATCACTATTCCAATCATAGTGCTGCTCGTGCTCATTGGGCTCATCAGTGCCATCATTGTCATCAAAAAGAAGAGGTGAGGCATCCATTTTGAGATCCTGAAACATTGCAATAACTTTAATGCTAAACCCATGCTGACATTCCATTCCACCCTTAACAGGAACAGTGATAGGTTGGGGAATGGGGTCCTTTATGCCTCTGTGAACCCTGAATACTTTAGCGCAGCAGAGAGTAAGTATTGCTTTGAATGAACACATTCAACGTTAATGGCCAGATGATATCTAGCAGCGTAGTGAGAAAGTACAGTACCTTTAATAAGTGTTTTAATTCATTTTTGTTACTGTTTTCCCAGTGTATGTACCAGATGAGTGGGAGGTGGCACGGGAGAAGATCACTTTGTGTCGTGAACTTGGTCAGGGTTCCTTCGGCATGGTGTATGAAGGAATTGCCAAAGGTGTTGTCAAAGATGAACCTGAGACTAGGGTGGCCATCAAGACAGTCAATGAGTCAGCAAGCATGCGCGAGCGGATCGAATTCCTCAATGAAGCCTCTGTCATGAAGGAGTTCAACTGTCACCATGTGGTAAGAAACCAGAAAAAGACCTTGACTCAAGAGCTCCTTCACAGTAAATGAAAAGTGTCCTAGCAAGATAAACGCCTAATACCACTCTTTAACACAGCAGGGTACTTAAAATTTCAATCACTAGGCTGTTATATGAATAATCGAGAGGCCAGATTCCTTACCTTGAGAACTCTGGGCAAGGTACTGGTGTTTTAACAGCATAACAGGTAAACAGTAAGACTTTAGATATAGTTTTGACATGCAATGTAGTTGTGCGAGTTTCTTTTTAGTAACTTTTCTAGGTATGAACCATTAAGTGCTCAGAGTACTTGGTGTTGTCTCAGTACATTTTACAAACACCACCCAGCCAAAGGGATGGTTTGTTGCTTTCACTACTTATACATGTCCAAAAATATTAGCGAGAAATTTAAATTCTTAATGGAAAATCCTGTGAGTTTGATTTTAAATTTTATCCACCCTGGAGATAGCATAAGTATTAGGATTACCCTAATAGTGAAAAATGGATCATTCTTTGTTGGTGCTACCACTGATAGAAAGCAATTAAGTATTGCGTGTATTTCAGTGAAGTGCACCACTTCCTAATCAAGATACCTGGATGTAGGTGTATAACAACTGTAGACCAAAACGGTTCAAATTGATGTTACAAAAAATACTTGACCATGCATGTTCTCACACAGAAACCTTAGTAGAAATTAGTCCTGAAGAGTTGATCCTGTTTTTGTATTTTTGTTTTTGTGTTTTTAAATTCTGTCTGTGATAGTATAAATCGGGGAAAAATGTTCTGAACCCTGCCTTGGGGGAGTATCTTATGATGTTGAGAACTTAAAGAAACATGTGGAGTGAGTGCTCAACCTGCTCTGTTCCCTGACTGTTCAAGGTGCGGCTGCTGGGCGTGGTTTCACAAGGCCAGCCCACTCTTGTGATCATGGAGCTGATGACACGAGGGGACCTGAAGAGCTACCTGCGCTCCCTCCGTGCCAAACAGGTACAGAAACCAAGAATTCTAAGGTTTATCTCTCTATTAGTCATTCAATTTAAAGATGTATATGGAAGTACCAGTTAGTATCTCCCCAAATGAGGCAATGGGTTTATATATTTTGGCTCCCTCCCTACATTTAAAAATAATTTTGAACCACATGAATGACACTTTTTTTAAGACAGCACAGCTCTTTTATCTTTGAATCCTGAATTAAAATATTGCAAATAATAAAACGTATTTTTAAAATTCTACATTAAAATGTGGTTAGCTTACTGCTGTAAGTCATTTTCCTTAACTTTCAGTAACATGAACTTGCAGCATTAGGAAAAACGACTTGTTTTCCACCGGCAGACTTTAAGGAGGTGTGACTGATAGGAACATAAAAGATAGAATTTGTATTTTTTGATGTTCATCAGTGAGGACAAAAAATAGGATATTGATTGTGTTTGTACATATAAATGGCTTATTAGTAGTCTGCAAACATTTGGCCCAACAGCACCTGCTCAAGCTAAATAATTGGCCAAAGACCATATGTAATTGTGACCTTGAACTCACGCAGCTCTATCTCTTACAACTCCTTACAGTCCCTCTCATTACAGTCACTCTTGCACCATGTAGTTGAGTTATACTAAAATTCCCATTTGTGTTTTTGAAACCATGGGCCAGTTCTGCTCTCAGCTTTTATCTAATCCAGAATGTTTTTTTTGTGGATACTTTATTTATCCCGGAGGAAATTATTTCTCTGCATTTAACCCATTCACCAAGTGAAGCAGTGGGCTGCAGCCAATGAGGAGCCCGGGGAGCAGTGTGTGGGGACGGTACCTTGCTCAAGGGTACAACAGCCGTGACACTAGCAGTTGGGATTTAAACCCCAATCCTCTGATTGCAGGGCCAGTGCAGCTGCCCAATCAATAATTCTCTGAATTCTGGCTATTCCTGTGCAGCCTATTCTAAACAGTAGAGCGTAAAGCTCTCATAATGTCACCAAAAATGTTTGACCAGGGCCCAGATACAGAGATAAATTGTAAAAATCTCTCATGCCCACCCATATCTGTCTCTCTCTCTCTCTCTCTCTCTCCTTCTTTCTCTCTCTCCCTCGCGCTCTCTCTGTATCTCTTATTTCCCTCTTCACTGTCCATTATTTTGAGAATAGGGTTTGTAAACCATTAACACTGTGTGTTGATTTCCTCTGGCTCCGCAGCAGGGCTCATGTAGCCAGCCCCTGCCGTCACTGAAGAAGATGATTCAGATGGCTGGGGAAATCTCAGACGGCATGGCGTACCTCAACGCCAACAAGTTTGTGCACCGGGACTTGGCCGCCAGGAACTGCATGGTGGCCGAGGACTTCACCGTCAAGATCGGAGGTGATTAATGCTTAAACACACTCCAAAAGCACTCACACAGTCTACATGAAGTATTTAAGAACAGTGGAGGGTGCTGTGGAAAGAACCCTATAAATCTTAGTGGGACGAGCTTTGAAGGAAAGGTGGTGAAAAGAGTGTGCAGTATCCCCTCATTAATCTCATCTCTGCTTTCCCCTTTTATTCAGACTTTGGCATGACACGGGACATCTATGAGACGGATTACTATCGGAAAGGAGGCAAAGGGCTTCTGCCGGTCCGCTGGATGTCTCCCGAGTCTCTGAAAGATGGAGTTTTCACCACCAATTCCGATGTCTGGTAGGAGCAATGTGTCATCAAACCCATTTGCACATACTACACAGTGGGTGGTTCTGCTGCCACCCATCAGGGTGCAGTTGTGTGTGTGTTATGCCAGTGCTGCTCTTCAGAGTAGAGACAGGAATCAAGCTCAGCAGCTGAAATTGACACGTCCCTTTTCACGTATCTAACTACTATTCAACAGAAACTCAAGTGCTCAAATCCTCTTGCAGCTTCTCTGTTTCTTAACTCACTTAATTTTTAACGTGTTGTTTTTTCCCCTCTTATGTCCCATGTAAAAAGATGTTACTTCATCATTCAAACCCAGCTGGTCCAAACTTGCCCAACTCATTGTCTGAGTCTCAGTCTCAGTCTTAGTCTCCGTCTCAGTCTGTCTTTCTCTCTCTCTCTCTGTCTCTCTCTCTCATATATATATATACACATATATGTGTGTGTATGTGTGTGTGTGTGTGTGAGTGTGTGTGTGTGTGTGTGTGTGTGTGTGTGTGTGTGTGTGTGTGTGTGTGTGTGTGT
>JBBJLS010000018.1:3724141-3751622 GCA_037577275.1 Bryconaethiops microstoma | reverse complement strand
ATATATAAAACCCTAGAAGTGATCTTGAGGTCCAATACACTTTGCTCTTATGATACTCAACTCCTTACCTATAGAAGTAGTGACACTCTATATATAGTTAGCATGTTCTTCTGGAAATCTGGTGTCCTGACCTAAAGTTTTTGGTATGTTTCTACAAGCTGCATTGACTTGTTTTCGAACATCATTCTGATTTATTTCATATGTTCACTCCAAATGTTGCTGATGACCACATTCGAAGGGCCTAATGCCATTAAGATAATCCTCTACACTATATCCTTTTCTCAGAGAGAGAGAAAGAGACAGGATTGTAGTTTATTGTCTCTCTCTCGCTCTCTGTCTTCTCTACTGCTGCTCACAATGTGCTGCTTCACTCTTACAGATTTTTTTTCTCTTACACCTCTCCATCACAGCTTGCTGTCCGAAGCCTAGGACAGGTGTTAGGTCTCAGCAGAATGGTTCTCCAAAAAGCATCTACTGAGTGGACAAGAGATCAAACCGTTGAAATACAAAGTGAATTGCGATTCGTTGCAAGTAACATGGCAAAGGCCTTGGAAGAACACAAAACACTTTGCGGCCCATAATCTTACCGACCCTGAAGTTCTGTTTCACAGTACTTAACGAAATGTTCTTTTTGCTCTCGATTTATAGTTATCTTCTGTAAGAGGAATTCCAGGGCTGAACATGGGGCCAGTGATAGGGAGACCTGGTTGGTAGATCAAGTTACTGGGGAAAAAAAGGAAGAAAAATAAATGCATTCTGCGTGGCACAAGACAGAAGCCAAAATCACCATTCTTTAAAAGGCCTT
This sequence comes from Bryconaethiops microstoma, assembly GCA_037577275.1. Taxonomy (NCBI): domain Eukaryota; kingdom Metazoa; phylum Chordata; class Actinopteri; order Characiformes; family Alestidae; genus Bryconaethiops; species Bryconaethiops microstoma. The sequence continues at coordinate 3,750,817 of JBBJLS010000018.1, read as the reverse complement.
GTGCTTGTGTTGTTGCATATGTATATGGATGGGAGTGTATCACATGTAGATGTAGTGATGTAGATTTTGATGTCTTTATAACGAGGAAAAATAATAGAGATCGGTGATATTTATTTCTGTTTGTTTTTTTCTGTAATGAAATGGACAAAAGGGTTGGCCTGTTGCAAAGTGAATGTCAGTTTTCATCGAATGCTGCCAAGGTTCCTTAGTTAACTGTAGGTTACAGATCTACTACAGAAATACAAATACATATACAGACACAAATGGACAACAACGTCCAGTAGATTACGGGTAGTCATGACAGAGTTAACATGACTAGAATTTTAAAAAGATACGTTTACAGTAGAAATAGCGCTTGTTGCAATGCCAGTTCTTTGTAAACCTGAAGGTAGATTGACTGAAAGAGTTTGATTTTTTTTTTTCTCTCTCTCTCTCTCTCAAGTATCATATTAATTTTATTGTATTTCTTCAGAATGCAAAACCTCAGGTTTAGAGAAGATGCATGGATGCATTCTAATTGCAATAATGAGCTTGAGGTTTTATAAACATCATTTTCCAGGCATTGTTGTTTTGCTTGGCATTCCGGAAAAAAAAAAATGAAAAAAAATGAAAAGGGGCCTTGTTCTACTGTACTGAGACATTTTTAGTTGACGATGCTTTTGATTTTTCTTTTTGCAAAGAAATATATCTGTCATTGAACTGATTGGTAGATACTGACTTGGTGAAATGGCTTGGCTGGTACTCTTGTCTTCTCGTAAATGATGTATCTGAGGCCTCCTCGTTTTATTTTATTTCTCCTCACCTCTAGTTGAGATGGTATAATTTTTACATGCCATTGGCTTAATGTGTATCTGAAGAATTTTCATGTATTTTCTTTTTTCTTAAATTTTGAATAAAAAAAGTGAATGAGACAGAAAGCACATGTTGGGATTTGCCTATTCCATCTTTGTGATCACATCCAGATGTTTTTAACTGGTTACTGCTTCAGTGTCCGTGAAGAAGCCAATTCGCTTATTTAACTTGTCGTGTCATTTAGTGCATTCTTCTTATGGTGGCATTTGGTTTTACACGCTGATGATATGGGTGGGACGCAGTGTGTCCAGCTGGCATAACAGGGCCTGGATGATGGCCTTGAGCTGTGGCACCAGCGTCTCTGGGCGTGCCAGGCTGCCTGAGGCAGGCACATGGATAAATGCTGCCATCCTCTGCCCATATTGCAAGGAGCAGTAATAAACAAAATCACACAGGTACCTGCAAGGGAACACATACAGCATACTCTTGCCGCACTTGACTGCCATACCCAACAATGAAGAAACTCAGGTATTAGTAAAGCATTAGTAAAAATATTAGTAAATATTTATTCTACTGATCAGAATCGGCTTATGATTAAAAGTATATTAGCAGGATTAGTTTAATTTACCTGTGTCCGGCAGTGAAACCTTTAGTTTTTCATTTATTTAACATGCCTTTGATTACGTCTGTCCGGTCATCCTTAAGTTATAAGTGCTTCACTCAGGACTACTTTTCAAAGAGGTGCAGGGCAGCCAATCAGAACAGAGCTCAAGAACAATGTAGGATATGTAATTAAATTGGTCATGTTTACAATATAATCAGTTCGAAATATTGCTATCAGCTTTATTTGTTGTCACATGATAAATTTATAATTTTTTTTGTTGTCACTACACCTTAATTTTCATAAGTGTTCCAACTTGTACAAGCATTACTTACAGTAATTCCTTATCGTAAATGTGTACGCTAAAACTAGGAACACTTCACCTTTTATGTACTCCTGGACGTGGGTATTGTTTAAGTGGAAAAAAAAAAACATTGCCAACTCTAAATTCGGATGTGGTGATATAGTAAGTGCATAGCTTTTACCACTGCTGCTACTACTAACAGTGCTGACAGATCATTGGGGAGATACCAACTTTGACACAATACTAAATAACACAGCAGTAAAACTGGTAACTGGCCACCCACAATAAAAAGGCCATTAGTAAGTACAAACCTTCCAGCATCCCTGGAGTAGATGACATCCAGACCGAGCCCTTTTAAGTGCTTGGCAAGGGATCTCATGTCTATAATGGAGTCCAACCATTCTGGTCCTCCTTCGATGCAATCATTACTTGCAGGACAGAAGCCACACACATCTCTGTCCTTGTAGCCATGGTTCTTGGCTGTCTGTTCTAGAATGATGCATTTGGCACCTGGTGCTATGCCCAAGTGGACAGCAACCTGTTAATCAGGAGGAACAAATGTGGTCAGGAGTGGATACTTGGACCCTATGATCATTTAAAACCAATAACAAGTTGCATAACTTCACATTTTTGGTGTCTGGTGTCGCTCTGAGTGAGGGTGCATCATTTTGCGGCATATCTCAGACGCTATATTCCTTGGGTTGTAACGTACCATTCCATAGACATTCAGTGAACCAGTTCAGAATACTTTTGGACCATTTTTTGTATTTTCAAAGCCACTTTCATTACAGCTAATTCCCTTAACAACCTATTGGGCCACATCAGTATCAGGATAAGGGCTCCAAGCACAATCCTTGTATACATACAAAGCCATGCAGAGATGCTTAAAGGGGCAGATACTCAAAGTTAGAAAGGGGCGCAAGGATTTAGATTTTAAAATATTGACTGCAGAATTACCAGCTGAACTATAGCAAAAAGTGACACAACAAAAAAACTCCATATCACATAATTAGAGTTTGTTAATGCTATAATAATTGTAAGATACGTTGCAGGCTAAATCAGCTGAAAACGCTGAATAAATAATGACTTCTGATTATATTAATTTATAAAAGACATGATACACAAATTTATATAGATCCTCATGTAATAACATTTAAAGCGAGGCTTTAGGTTGAAATCTTGAATGTATTCATTATAAACAGCGAAGCACAAATGTTTCATGCATGTCATGCCAGCCTCAAATACTATAGTTAAGGTTAGAGCTGCAATTAGTAGTGTTAATTCAGTGTACACCACTACTAGCTTGGCATTTAACAAATGTAACAATTCCCCTTGTGGTGCTATGATGCAGAAATTAGCATCATAGTGGCGGTAAATGGACTGCATTATATTAAGAAATATCAGATGTTGTTTATTAATAACAGAAGATGTACACCAATTAAATGCACAACATTAAATGCACTGATAAGTGAAGGGAATAGCATTATCTTGTTACAATGGTGTCTAGGAGCAAGTGAACAGTCTGTTGTGCAAGAAGAAAGCAAAATTGGCAGTTGTAAGGATCCGTGTCACTCTGACAAGGGTCAGGTCAGGATGGCCAGATGACTGGGATGCCATGTCATGAGCATCACCATCATATGGGGTGTTCCTGGTATGCAGTTGTTAGTATCTATCAAAAGTGGAACAACCGATGAGCAAAAACTAGATTGTCTAGTATGATCCCACACAAGGGCTACTGAAGTAAAAACTGCTGACTACGTAAAAAGTCTGGCTACATGAAAAACTACTGGCTATGTAAAAAGTCAATGCTGGCTATGATAGAAAGGTGTCTGAACAAACATCACAGCTCGCTGCGTATGGGGCTGTGCAGCCACAGACTGGTCAGAGTGCCCATGCTAATCCCTGTCCACTGCCAAAAGCTAATGAACATCAGAACTGAAAAAAGGAGGCCTGACAACATTAGTCAGGCAGTTTTAATGTTATGGTGTATATCTATGGTTGTATATCTATGGTTGTCATTGTAGGGACCCCAGAAGCCAGGTTGTGGCCTGCACTCTATATTCCATTTCACAAAACTGTAACTCAAAACTAAACGTTTAATGTGTAAAATAATTTTATCTACTACTTCATATTCACATCATCTCAGTGTGGATCTCTGCAGCTTTACAGCTGTGGAATGAAGCAGAACGATTGCAAACAAGATTGGCTCATTGACTGCCATTGTAATCTCATTTAGGAGAGTCAGCATTACAGCACATTCCTCCAAACCGTCTCAATTGGCAACCAAATGTCTGGGGAAAATTATGGTATGCCAACAATGTAAAAGAGGTTTGGCTCTGACCTTGTCTTACTGTTGTTTTTTTTTAACTTGCCTTGGGCTTTATATTCTGCCATATTTCAGCAATGGCTTGCTGAGCTTTTGAGTAACTCACAGGAATCTCTACAATGTAGGTCTCTATGTCCTCTCCCAGGCCTGCCCTTTTCAAACCCTAAGAGAAATAATACAAATGGAGAATTCAGTTTTCAAAAGACTTGGTATTTGATTTGGAGATTTCAGGAGATTGTGACTTTTTTAAAATCTGGACCTGTTGGGTTTTTTTTTTTTAATTTTCCCTGTAGCATAGGATTGCCTTTAAACCACAAAAGCACTGCATGGTTTACACTTTTACCAGTTTAAACATTTTAACTGTATGAAAGGCTGCATGAAAACAGGCGTATACAAATATAAGTTAACAAAGTTTCACAAATTGATAGTGTGTGAACCTGATACCTTGGTGGCTTCCCAGCTTGAATTCACCAAGTACTGTCGAAAAGGACCAAACCCTGAACAGAGATACACATACTAAAACATATATCAGTAGTAAAAAGTAGCTGATAAAAGCCCCGTAGGCTAACCTTATATTTCCACGCACCTGTAACCACGACCAGGTCCTTCTGGGGAGAGTCCATCCTTGAAAAGACTTTAAAAATAAATATTGATCTCTATTCCTTATTTGAACCTAAACTTGTAACCCAGCTCCCTATTATTGTATCCAACGGTACAGAAGTGAATGTCTCAGTCTCGGTCGGCTGCTGTTCTTCTGTAGCTCCTGCCACAGCCTGAACTCGGTCTGACTTTAGGAAGGTCAGAGTAAATAAGGAGGAGGAGGAGGTGGGGTATCGGGCTCTGCACCGTCCATCTCTCTCCACATGGGAGAGCCACAGCTCTGAGAAGAGTGTGTTTCAGCTCCTGCTCCTCTCACGCTTTGGTTTTCTTTCCCCACCTGTTTTCAGACGCCCCGCCCCTCCTGAGCTGTGATTGGCTCAAATAGTCTGTCTGTCTGTTACGGCTGTTTGCGTGCAACGTCGTTAATTGTTTAGAACAATAACCCACAACAAAGTGCAAAAGTGCAACATAAGCCCAAACTGATATAATATATATAAATGAATATTATTATACAAGAGTTTAATTTATAGTAGTGCAGAAGCTCCTACTGGTGGACTGTTGGAAGAAGGGGTTAATCTAAGGCTTTTGTTTTTGTCTTTATTATTTTATCATTTAATTAAGAACAGCACTTCAGTATATATCTCTGCAACTGTGTGGCAACAAAATTCACAAATCTGAGGAACATATAGCATTGACTGCAGGGAAAATTGTCTCATGGACGGCCATTTAACTTCTCCTGATAAAAAAAAAATCCATTTGAAACAAATGTGTGGGATAGAAAACATGTCCAGACCTATACAATAACAATATTCAAAGACAGAGCATATGTATATTAATACAAGGTTGCGGAATCACTCGATTTAATTCTTTAAAATATGTGCAATAATCTTACCATCTATATCATGACTTACGTCAACATTACTTATATACTACTGATCTTTACTACGTGCAATAACAGACTCCTAACCACTCTCTGTGTCATTAGACGTTCATTTCAATGTAAGTCACTTATCTGTAATATTTATACCCGGCATTTGTATATAAAGCATAGTGTATTTTCATATTTTTGAAACTTTTTTAGACTTTATATTTTGTAATGTTCTTGTCTCTGTGTGTCTGGGCATTCAAAAAATAAGCAATTTCCTCTGGGACCAACAAAGTTTTCTGATTGTGATTCTGATCAGAATGTGTGTGGACACGCCCACTGGACTCTTTTAGAGTCAGAACAGCCCTTCATATCTGCAGGGGGCGGTTCTGTCTGAAAACGGGTGTTGATAAAAATAACGCTTCTCCCACATCTGCCCCCACCCCACCCCACCTCACCCCACCCCTAAACCCAAGGTAGGGATTAAAGGGCGCCCCTCCCCTTCTGTTCTTCCACAGAAGACGAGTGTCTGACAGGAGGGCAGAGTTTCTTTCATCGATGACAAGAACGGAGGGATAATTTGCCCCTTTTTATCTCCACTTTTGACTCATTTCGACTTTAAGATCCAGAGAGAAGATGTTTCAGATGAGGAGGCCGTTCGAGAGCGAGAAGCTCCAGCTTCAGGAGCTGAACCAGAGGCTGGGCCAGTACCTGTCTCGCTCTAAGCTGCTGGAGCAGGAGAACGCGCGGCTGGTTGCAGAGATCCAGGCGGTCCGACAGGAGAGGTGTGGGGGTCGGGAGGGAGAGGGCAGGCACCTGGCCGAGCTGCGGGAAATGAGGAGGCTGGTGGAGCGCCTGTCCTTCGAGAAGAGCAAAGCTGAGATGGAGAGGGAGAAGCTCCGCGAGGAGTTCCAGTGGCTGCAGTCTCTTTGCTCAGACGAGTGCTCCGTCACCAGGGGTCTCGGGGGCGAGCTGAGGGGCTGCGAGAAGGAGCTCCGCCAGGCCCACCACACCAACGGCGCACTCGAGCAGCGTCTCCAAGAGCTGCAGGACGAGTGCGCGTTTCTGGAGGACACGCACAAAAAGGAGAGCGCGCGCCTGCGGAGCCAGGTGCGCTCCAGAGCGAGCTCCGTGGTGACAGAGGTCCACCGAGGACCCCCGGCCGTCAGCATGGAGGAGGTCGAGGAGTACGCGCGCCACCTGTCTGAGGGCTGGATGGAGACGCTCGAGGTGTACCGCCGGAGGTTGGAAGAAATGGAGGAAGCGGTGAAAGCGGACCAGACGAGGCTGGAGGACTTCAGCAGAGAGAGGACGCAGTACGGATCAGAGCTCAACAGACTGAGGGTAGAGCTGGAGAAGCACACCCAGCTGCAGCTGGAGCTGGAGAACCAGATCATCAACATGCAGGAGAACTTTCAAGGAGACGTTCGTCAGTATGAGGTAAGTGAATCAAATGTGCTTTTATAAAGACTTAAAGTTCCGTTAGTCACAGTGCTGAAAGCATCTGCTGGCTCTATGAATAAACATCAACACACACACACACACACACACACACACATACAAACACACACCCCACCCTACAGGAGAGCCACACCCACCCTCAACAGCACTGAAGGAAAATGGAGTGCTGTAGTGCTGGCCTACGAGCTGGCACTGAGAATAACTAACGCCAGAGCACAGTGGGTAAGACAGGGGGGAACTCCAGTCTCATTCACTACCGTTACATTATAACAGACAGCTAACCTCAAACAGATGTAATGAGTCTATCTTTTGTGTTAATCTGATATTCAGCTGACAGCATCCATGGCCAGGTCGAAGACAACCAGAGATAAAGCATCAGTCCCTCACCTGTCGTTAATAAAGCCACAAGATATGTCTGAGGAATCTGTCACACCGGTTCAGTCTCATCATGTGCTGCATCTCAGCTGGAATGTTTTGTCTAATTGTTCTCAGGAGAGTTTGACAGAATTATTTATAATGACATTATAGTATAAACTGAATGAGATGCTTCTTATTCTCTTAAACTGCTCATATGCCTATATTTTTCTTGTGTTTATGTGACTTTAAAGAGGATTCCACCAGTTTTTCTAAATTTTGGCATAATGCAGTCGTTAAGATCTTAACAAAGCCATTCAGAGGGTTTGATGACAAATGTGTTGTTCTTGAGAAATGTACTAAGTCAGCATTTTTTTTAATGCCAAGTCAAGCTACATGTGTCTTCTGAGTTTATACATGTTGGTACACTAGGTGACTACACCCTGCAAGTTCATAAATATATTTGTAAAAGTTTAGGCATCAGGCAACATACTTGCAAACATTTCATGTAATAACTTGATATAATGTGTTTAGAGGCATTAAATGATTTAGTTGTCTGATTGCTTTCATTAACAAGGTAAATCTGAGTCAGTAAGGGTCTCTAGAATCTACAGGGGTGGGGATTGCCTTTAATGAATTACAAGTCAGAATAAATGTTTGTCATACCGACATGAGCTCTTTTCTGATGAACTTTTCTGGATTCTCTCGTTCATAAAGCACTGAAACACTCCTTATAACTTTGCTGTCAGTGGATGGGGACTAAACTTCTATTTGGTGAATGGGCAGACACGTGTAGATGCACTGATTTTTGTTACATCTGTAAATTCCAAATGGGCTGTTTCTGCAGCGTAGTTTCAGTAAGTGGGCCATAATAGATTCATGCAAAAAGTGGCAGTGCATCTTAAAAAAATGAGCTTTCTCTTATTGTCTCTTATTGCGATGAAACAGTATTGCTTGAACATAACCACTTTCCTTCCACCTCCTAACTCCACAGCTGCATAAGTCATCGTTTTTTCTTATTTAAATTTGGTTAAAATATTATTAGAATGTGAATCACAATCAGGTGTTGTGAATGAAATCAAATCTTGGGCTGAGTATATTGTTACATGAGGACTCTGAGGACTAGAGTCTGAAAGATAAGTTTTGAAGCTTCTACAACCCCCGTGAAATGGGTCCTTTACTGTTACTACAGTTAAGTGATGACCCTTTAACCACCAAGTATACCATTTAGACCTCTGTATTAGGTGGATTCTCAAACAGCCTTAAGATGTAAGCTTAATGAACATTTGTTTACAGGTTGATCAAAGCCAATGTTGCAAGGGTAATGCAATGACCTTGAGCAAGATGTTGCATGCCATGTCACTGTAAGGCCTAGCAGCATGGATCCTAACCAGTAGAGCGAGAGCGGATTTAAAGACTAGACTAAGGAGAGTGCACGTTTACGTGCCCCAGATACTACAACATCTTGTGGGCCTGATCTGCTTGACGAATCACTTAATGATCTAAATCAGGCATTTGGCTGTGATCCAGTAACCAGGCCTGTCTCTTTAAATTGTGCAGTGACAGTACAGAGGGGTAGGTGTTGCAAAATATCCTCAACAGGTGCATAACAGAAACATTTATATGCAAAATGCACTCCGGTTGTCTTGACAAGTCACCTCAATAACTATTTTCTTAATTTTAGGAGACCTTGGGTTGTGGGTAATATTGTATTAGTCTGGTATTATTAACTCAAGATTAATAAAAAAATAATGAACTCTGAGGCATAATCCTTACTCCTGGTCTTGGAAAGCCAGAAAAGAGTGACCAAGCATTCCTCTGGAGATCTATAACCCTATAAAGTGAATGTGGGATCTGAAATGCGTGACCATAAAATCAGATGCTCCTGATAATCTTGGTTAATTGAATGAAGAAAAAATTAGCAAATGAACTCTCCTTCTTTCTTGTAGATGATCATTGAAGAGCTAGAACACGAGCGCAGGCTTTTGGCCAACACCATTTCAGAAAAGCTACAGGACCACCAGGACCTTCTACAGGTCAAGATGGGGCTCAGTCTGGAAGTGGCAGCTTACAGGTATGGCTCTTTTCAGAATTACATTCATACATACTGCACTGATTTTATGGCAAGTTCCAATTCTTTTACAACCCAGGGGGCCAGTGGCCAATTTATTAGCTAATAAAGTTAATAAAGGCGATTACTTATTTGCCACAATGAGTCATGCAGAATTATGCTACGACATTTTGGTAGAGGTGTAGCAGCAGCTGTCAAATACATAGTGCTCTTACTATTTCATGTTAATTACATCACTGATGGGCCAAATTCAGAATAATAAACAGTACAATGTATAGTTTATGTTTGGAACAAAATTCGCTCAATTCCAGTCTTGGCCAAATCTAATAGTGTATTCCTGCTAAAAACATACTTAGTTGTCTTTATTTTCATTTTGACTTTCTCTAAATAAAGAACAAATCTGAAAAGCCATAAGATTTTGCTCTTGCTATGTTTCTCCTGCTAGTCATAGTTCCTGCCCACCATTTTTATAGGAATGCACTGATGTGGTATTTGAGGACGATATCCAATTATTTTCATATCTGCACAAGCAAAAACATACAGAAATTGGAACTACATCTACTTGGATTAGAAATAATATAGCTTACTTATAACTTACCTTTATTTCGTTAAGATTACAAATAAGATAAAATGAGAGAAATGAAAGATTATAACATTGTTTTTAGTGTCACCTAAACATTTTGCTTTTCCAGAGGGCATAAATACATTATTAAATATTCATTTTAAATATCATTTAAATGTAAACATCTTGTTTATTCCTTCTAAAGGTGACAACAGCAGAGTGTGAAAAGAGACAGGGACATTGTAAACGTTTTCAGGTTAAATGTGTCCAGATTATTTATCTCTGTTTCTTGGTTTGGTTTTCTCCTGTTATGTTGTTTCTCATCTATTTATGGTATTTTTATTTTATCCTGCCAAAATGAGGAAAAGGGCAGAATAAACCAGGGTCTCCTCCCAAAGCCTTTCAACATTAAAAATTAATATCAGAATTAGTTCTGCTTCATGAATTCACACACACAGCACTTGCATGCAGTGCAATAACCAGGTTTTCCAGGGCTTTATTACTATGAGAAACATTTATTAATGGTTCACTTAGCTGTGTTACAATACTGAAGGAAAAAACAAATTCATACTCAATCTGGCAAACCATTTATGTCAGCCCTGGTTCAGATAGAGCACACCGTGTCTAACCATGTGTGTGTTTTGGTTATTTCGAACAGAACTACTAAAAAGCAATAGAACTACTGTTGGCTGTGTAACAGATATTGGCAGAAGAGTCTAAAGTTATCTGGTAACTTTAAAATCATTGTCAGTAACACCGTAAAAACACCGTAAAATCACAAGCATTTTCAACCGATTACACGTATATATCTGATGTGACTGTTAAAAAGAAGTATTACTATGGAACTAAATATAATTGGATGAAAAACAATTCCCTAAAGCTATATTTTATTTGACCAGATTCATGTGGTTTCTATATGTATTGGCCACTATATCTAATAAAAGTCATATTGTTTGTTCACTTTGTATCCATAGTTAGTAACAGGGCTCTGAAAATGGCAGGCTTGCCACTCACCTTCCAGTATATACACAAAGTAACTGCCAGACCTTTTATAGAAAATTCCACCAGTCCCTCCTCTCACCGTTGCTGGACTCCTTTGCTGTTTCACAATTCAAACCATTTCATCTCTTGACTCTTTTTGTCAGATCGCACTCTCATGGCTGCTCTGAACTGAACGCTGTATGGAATATTGAACATTTTGAATGTCTGACTTGGTGACGTAAAGGGCACGCAAGCAAGTCTTTCTGTGTCTGTGTAACAGCTCCACATTCTAAGCCATGAAGGAAACAGTCAGAGATCATTGTGGCTGTTATTTTTAGTTTGGTCTTTCAGCAGCCCCAGAGGGGACATTCACAAGGGATATACTGAACTCTAGCTCCACTAAAGTGTTCTTTGCTTTTTTTTCTGTACTACATATGCTGTGAAGTTATACTTTGTTGCCATCAAGGTAGGTATTATGAATCATCACTGGAAGGAATAAGAGTGCGATCTGGTATTTGTCCTGTTCATTTTGTCTTTGTGCAAGAGATGTTTGTTGCTTGGTTGTACCATCTTCCCTTTGGTTTTAAGGCTTTGCGTTGTGATGGCAGGGAAAGGTGGTTTTAACTCCTCAGACAGGTGAAAGAACCAGCCCATCCATCACAGATACTTGTTTGTTTTTTTATCTCCTATTAATTTTTTAAAGCCAGTTGTTTTTTTATTTGTTCTTCTTAGGGCGCTACTGGAAGAAGAAGGAAGGCATGAACAGATGAGGTCCGATCTTCATTCAAGAGAGAGAATAATAGGTACTGTTGCTTATTTTTACAGTTTTTGTTCTCGTACTCAATGTGCTTACCAGCTGTAAAAGGTGATTTTTTCTCAGTAGTAAAGCTTGTGTTTTTTCCTAGATATTAAATTGCCATCCCAATATACACCACGGGTCTCCAGCAGTCAGCCAGAAATTAGAAGGCATTTCACAGGACATAATGTCCGATATATGGAGCCCATTTCCAGCATTAGAACCTCAGCTGTATCCAGTCAGCTTGATTCACAAAGAACGTCCAGGATTGTGCCCATCACTGTGTCAAAACATGCCAGACAGAGCCCTGCTGAAAGAAGGGATATGATCTCTTTCACCAAAGCAACACGAGCAGCAGCAGCAGCAGCAGGTGCAGCCAAATCTGGAGTCTCAACAAATTACAAAACCAAAGAAGAGGTGGAGGAGAAGAGTGTGAAAATCAAAGGGTTCTCGCAAGACCCACATAAGAGTTCACTTGATCACACCCTTTCAGTAACAGGAAGTAAGTCGCCCTCCAGTGCCTCATCATCAGCAGAACAGACATCAGTAAGAGTCGTGTCGCCTCCCATGATGAGTCTGAGCACCACTGGGGAAAGCCATCATAAAGTTATTGGTAAGAAAAATGACAGAATGGCTGAGAGAGCAGATGTGGATCCTACCAAGGTAACAATGAAACTTGGTGAAGAACAGTTTTTCCAAAAAGACGAGTCAAAACATGAAGATCAGAGAGATTTGAAAGAGTCTGGAAATGTGAGACTGAAAGTACTTGCAGGTGAGGAGAAAATATTGGACACAGTGTCCATGGAAGAAATTATTGAGAAGGTCATGAAGCCTGCTGGCTTGGATCCAACACTTGGTTCACCCACTGATTCAAAAATTACATATCATGTGGAAAAAACACAACAAGAGGACGGAAGCACTAAAACTCAGATAGTTCTGCAGACAAAAGTGGAAGAGGATTTGGATGTAACAGATGACTCTGCTTTGGAGGAGTTCCTCAGTAAGGGAGTGAAAAAAGTCTCCCTAGAGGATATCGAGGGAACCCCAGCAGGTAGCATGATTCAGAACCTGTTGAGCCTTGGTCTTAAAGGTGAAAGTCTAGAAAACAAATCTGTTAATGTGGAAATAATAGAGGAAATGGTGGAATCTCAAAGCGATGAAGATGGGGAGGTTGAAATTGAGGAGACTGTGGAGGTGAAATCCAAGCCTTACTTCAAACCTACATCCATGTTTTTCCAGATTGAAGAGCCAGAGAGTGAACCTCACCCAAGTGAACCACATGAGAGCACCAGTAAGACCGTGACAGGCTCCGCGTATAGCGGGAGAGGATCTGTGCAGGTTCAAGAAGTGTCCAGAGAGGAGAGTCTCCCTTACTATTCCCAGGGCCAAGAAACTCAAGAGTACTTTGTTTCCACCCCTGAAGACAATTTTTCTGAATCTGAAGAGGGTGGTGGAATTATGTCTTACGGACATTATGGAGTGGTGGATGACCTTTCGGATGAGAGATACTACCAGGAAGAAGGTCTTCCTACAAAAAGAAGATACTCAGATGAAGGCGACAGTTACAGAGAGTCACCTGACTATGTCAAAAGAGAACCTTTTCCCCAGTGTATCATTGAGGAAGAGGTACGTGTTTCTCCTACAGTCCAAGAGTCCATGCTAGAGATCCTGAAGGAAGGGTCACTAGATCCTAGAGAGCAGCTAAGGGGAGCACTCGAGCAACTGGAGAGCACAGTGTCTGGATCGCTGAAAGAAGAACTTGCTCTTCTTACAAAAGCTGGTGAGACTTCTGACAATATCTCTGTTGACATAAAGAAGGTGGAACAAACTGCGAATGATGGAGCAATGACCTTTGTGGCAGAACTCAGTGTCTCTCAGAGCCTGGAGGAGTCTGGACTGCTGGATGATCTGGCAGATGACGTGTCCCCCGAACAGGTGCTGGCAGCTCTGCAGTCTTCCAACTCTGGACTCCATCAGGCCCTCAGTGCTGGAGCTGGTGGAGGCTATACCATGAGGGTCTCCAAAGAGGAGGTCCAACAAGAGGGAAAGCCATGGGTGACGAGCCTGGAAGAAACTGAAGACTGGAGCTCAGATAGCGAAGTTGCCAAAACAGAAAAAATCATCAAGCTGGGGCCTAATGAGAAATCTTTCACGTTTCAAATGGATATCAACAGCAGCTCCTCTGGCTCACCAGGTTTAGAAGGAGTGGATTCACAAGGACAGAGAGGCAGTGGAGCCAGTGTTGAAGAGTTCCTGCAGACCCAGATGATTGACCCTTCTTTGAAAGTCCGTCAGGAGAAAAGAATTGCTACCGTTTATCTGGAAAGCCCCAAAGAAGACTAACTGAAACCCAAAAAAAATCAACCTTCGGCTTATAATACCTTCTGGAAAGTGAAGAATTGTCCACTGATTCCGTGTTGTATGGGTTCATTCAGAGAGCAGGGTGATCTACACAGATTAGATTTTGTTGCTTTGCCTGTTCATAAATATGTGTTTAGACACACTGCTGTTTTTTTTTTACACATTAAGGAAGAAAAAAGGACTTACATTTAATCAAGAAATTAATAGACCCAATGCATTACCATATCCTGTAACAGGATAAATTGAACACCACATAAATGTTTTCCTTAATTCAACCACACTACAAATAGCACATACAAACTAAACCTGTATTCAAATCACTGCTTTGTGATTTTATTTTTCCTGTATTCACTTATTTGTTTTGTTCTCTTTTGGAAAATATTGTCCTGGTCTGTACTGTTTACTTAGCTAATCTGTAGGGGGTTTTTTTTGTCTTGCTTTAGCTAAAATCTTTCATTACTATGGCCCACCTTTTCAGTGGTTGTAACTTTTACATTCTGTTCAGAAAATAGCTGGATATTTTTGATCAGAACTACTGAGTAAGGAGACTTGTACAGCATAGCCTACATTTGAGTGTGGTTAGTGTCTGGCTCTGTGATTAACAGGAAATTTCAGACTGTCCTTCCTGTCTTTCTTAGATCCTTTAATCCTTAAATAACATTAGAGCAGCATTCACTAATCCAGCCATCCCACGCTTCCAAGATGAGGACTTTTACATTGAGGGGGGCAAAAAGTGAGGGGGGGGAGTGTGAGAGAGAGAGAGAGAGCAAGACCAGAAAAATGAGAATCTAGAGCAAGTGTTCGCTCAAGTAGTGTCTAAGTGCACTAGAACTCTAGTTCGGTGCCATGCAGTCTGTTACAGCTGGAAACTCAGAACCAAGATTTGCTGTAGCACGTTGCATAACACATGGTTATTTTAGGACCATTGCTCATGCTTCACTTGCTGGTAGTGGAGGGAATGAGAAGGAGTGAGAGAGTGAGGCCAGGGTATGTATAGTAAGGTTCCTTGGAGTGCTTAACACATAATGGTCAACACTGAATATTATATGCAATATTTTCTAATGTTTTGGAACATTTTCAGAAATGGTGTGCAAGCATATACGTCTTCAGTTCCACACCTTTGCAGGTAATATATTTTCTTAATCTTATGGACTAGGATACTGCTCATGCAAGACTATACACTGTTCTTGTGCATTGCACAGGTACTCTCTTAAAGACTAGCATTTGGTTGGGCACAATGATAGCAGTTCTCTGCATCTGAAAGCTTTCATTTAGATCTGCTGTAATCTCTTTTGGTGTAGGTTGTGTGGCACAGGTGAAGGTTTTGTGTCTCTTCCTTATGGTGAAGTTAGATTTAAACCAAAGTTTTGTTTAGCACTGTATGTGTCATTAATTTTATAGAAATTTGCCACTTTTACCAAGCTAGATTGCCATTGCAAGTTCATTACTTGCTAGCAAACATTGTGATAATGTTTCTTTAAGAGATCCCTTGGGATGATGACTCGATTTCTTTGGATTTTTTCTATTACAACTGGTATGGACCTATTATGCAATATACACACAGTGCTACAGAGCTTTTACTGCCACATCAACTAACGTCTGAGGGAGAGGACACAAATACCGTTTGGAATTTGACATCTGAAAGAGTGCACTTCTAGAATCCTGATGTTTGGCAGCTTTTTTGTCCACATGTAGCCTGGACATTGGTTCACACTTTAAAACAATAAAGCAACTCTTTTGAGCTTCAGAGTCGGTGTCGTAGTCTTGGTTAAAATACAGCAATGCTGAAGGATAAGAAGTAACAGCAGTAGAAGTCTTAGTAGAAGACTTTTGGAGGACATTTGGATAAATTGACAGAGATGATATTGTTAGCAAGACCAGACTGCAAGGAATATTGCCTTGGCTTATTGCCAATCCACAGCTTTTCACTAATTAAATGGATTGACGTTTGGTGGCTCCTTGGCACATGATTGGCGTGAAGAGATGCTTCTGCTAGAAATCTTCACTTGTAGTAAAAACAGCACGTATAATATATGAACAGCATTAGTAATTTGAAAGGAGCCTTCGTCTAGAAATTTACATCCCCAAAAAGATGTACCTCATGCTGGACATAGGGGGCAGTGTTGAGGTAGTGTGCTAAAGAGTAACGTAATGTAATTACTTTACCTTGTGGTGTAATGTGTCATGATTTAGAGTTCCTGAGTTAAGAGTTGATTTACTTGTGTTATTTTCTAAAAGAAAAATGTTAAAATACGTTTGAACCAACAAATTTCCTCTATATATGATGTTTTTTCAACAGAAGTTGTATATCTTTGATAATGGCAATAATTTCAATTAAAAAAAACTTACCATAACCTTCACAAGTAGTCTGACAACTGATGTAATCATGGTAATATAAAATTGATGGATAGTGCTGGAGTCCTAAATAAGGAAATGCTGCAGCTTCATATACACAGACCAAGCTCAATACCCATTCAGAAGTAGCTCTGTAAACTGTACAATTTGTTCCTAAATATTTTTAAAACTGTTTCTACTAGCCAATTCTGAGGTTGTCAGACATAATTAGTGGTTCATAATTTTAAGCAAGCATAACTGGATATGTTACGCCAGTAATATTTAAATGATATTTACCATGACTGACTATTTCTGTCTTAAATCAAGTACTGAAATGACTGTTGGGGTTTCCCCCTGTGCTTTCAGATGATACAAATGTGTATGGATTTAGATGGTAATGTAAAAATAATTAGTAAGTAAAGCATTCCCATTACATTTTAAGGGAAATAATGAGTCATTTCTAATGGAATCCATTTTTTGAGTAATACCCTAACAGTGATAATGGGTATATGTTCCATCTGGCTGAGTTACAGGAAAGGCTGCCTGCTTGGCTGGAGAGGACCGAATTTGGCACAGGGATATCACAACACATCCAGAACACTCAGTTTCCACAAATAAACCTTCCCTCAATTGCCTCCCAAAGTCCAAGCACCCCAAACCACTTCACACACTGCACGCCGGCGAGTTCACTGCTCGGTTCGTGTCAATTTCTACTAAAGAATGGGGTTTTATCTGGCTGTGATAACACTGTTTGCCATCAAAGACTTTGAGAGCGAGTAGGGATGCCAGCTGACTTTAGATACGTTTGGCACTACCTCCATAAATACTCTGGCTACTGCTTGTCACTCTGACTTTCTATTTTCAATGCATACACACACACACACACACACACACACACACACACACAGCTATTACGTAAAAGTAATAACAAAGATAACAAAACAAGTCCACCAAAACGCAGAAATAAACCATGCCAAACATTTTTCCAGAAACAAAGGAAGCTGTTCTGTGTTTCCTTGGCCTTAAAGAGGAGAAAAAGCCCTGGAAAGTGAAAACAAAGTCAAACTGAACGTTTTCATCACTTCTTTCTGAAGCCAGGGATGATGTAATGGAGGCACTTTTTTTTTTTAATCAGGAAAGCACTGCGCCTGTATTTCCACAAACCTCTATGTTTTGGAGATCAACTTTGCAAGAGGCCTACTGTTCTCCCTTTAGACCTAACGCCAGCTCCACTACAGCTTTAGACTTAAACTTCAGTTCAGCCGTTCCTGTCTCCTGCATTACTCTCCCTCTATAAACCCCCCACTGGGAAATGATCCATATTTCAAAAACGGACATGTTGCTTTGGGCTGCAGCTGTTGTCCTGATTACGGTGGAAATAACCTGATCTGAGCGCAGCGTTATCTGACTGGGGAGTGGGCAAAGGTTAGCAGCTTGAGGAAGAGCAGACCCTGATTCATTACCTAACACTTGGACCCTTCTGGTTCTTGGATACAGCAACAAAGCAACATAGCAACAGAGCTCCTTAACTTACAGGCGTGTTGAGACCAGAAATCACCAGAAAGAGTTCTTTCAGCAGCTTTTTTCAGTGCAACCTCAGCAGGAACAAATGTCAGTGTACGTATTTTCTGAGGGGAGATGGACTCATTTCGTAGATGACTGTCACTTTTTTCAAGTGGATGTTTACCTCAGTATGTGATAATGACTGTTTACACAGAGCCTGAGCAACAGAGAATAAACAAGGGTTATTCCTGAATGATCACTAGCTCTCTTATTTCAGGTCTAGTGCTAGGTAACAGTAAACTTGTGTATGACGCGAGAGCAGACTTAAAGAAAACAGATGCGTCCTGGACATAGTAAGATGAATGACACTCAATAATAATAAGTTTGGTTGTATGATATGCCATATTTGTAATCAAAACACTTGTTCTCCATTTAGTTGACCTCAAGGAAATTCTGAGATCATTTAAGACCTCGCCATTTCTTAGTATGTCCTTTTAAGGCCAATGTCCTGATGTTCTAGGCTCTGTGAAAATAACCCTAGCTCCGTCCGTAGGAAAATGTTTTTCTAGGTGACATTTTGCTGAACTACTCAGCCAGGATTAGAACACATTTTAGGCCTCTGAGACTCAGACATTAACTTTATGTTTATATGCCATCATCAACTCCTGAGCTTTTAGAGAGATCTCAATGGTTATACATTCTGGAAGCAATACAATGTCCATTTTCTTGTTTGCATGTACTAGCAGGGTCTTGGATTATGTACAAGATGTTAGAGCAGCCATACATTTGCAGTTCTAATGAATATTATCTTTAGATATAATAGAAATAGAGAACAAAAAAGATCATTATGAGAGTGCATGAAATAGAGATTCCGAGTCTTTAGGACTGCATGGATGACATCAGTCGTCCCTTATGAAAATATGAAAAGTTATTACAAACCACTGAGTGGGTCTTTTGGTCTCATATAAGGGTTCAGAAGAAATTAGAGCAAAAGTGGTGGATTACTGACTTAGTCCTCTTTGAATCCAGTGGACACAGCTATGGTCACTTTTGCCAATGAAAACGTTTTCTAAGCATTTTAAGTCCATCCTTCTGCCCAGTGGGAAGGAGGATGTGACTAGTCTTCAGGGTTCTTAGGGCCCAGCACTCTCCAGTGCACACACACAAGTAGTTGAGCTGCTGGGTCTGACCCATAACCCATTTATCTATATCCACAGGAGCTGTATTTTTTGGCTAGTAAAATACTGTTCTAATCCATGCAAACATAACAAGTGCTCAACTTCTGCCAGATCCGAGTAGCACCTTGTTCTTATTTAGCCTTAAGGGGTCCCCCCACCCCAGAACATAACAGCAATGAGTCTTCTCTTACGCTTGATGGCACTGGGATATAAGCGAGGAATACGAGGCCATCGTCAACACAGAAATTCCTCAGTTCCAGTCAGTGCTCCAGTAACATCTTCCAGTAGAAATTTATATTTATAGTTAGATGAAACAAAAAACCTTCTGAATAGTGACATGAAGGTGTTGTTTTGGTTTTTGACTCAAAACATGCTTTTTTCTGTACACTTTTAATCACAATCCTTCGAGATTTACACATGCATCCTCTTTTACGCAGGTTCACTACAGATCTGATAGTCTAAATACTCTTAATTATTGCTCCAACAGTGGATATGTCATTTTCAGACGAGTTTTATTATAGTCACTGACATATTTATGAAGATAAAAGCTTTTTGTCTCATTTCACCAGTGTTTTCTAATCTTCCCTATGTGGATGAATCACTAAGGGACTCTCGCCTCTGTGTCACCCTTTACTTATTCTTTCTTCTAATCTACTTAATTAAAAGGCAGCAAGAAATGCTTGTACAAGCATTTGTTTTATAGGTTTTGGCCTCATGGCATGTCTAAAAATCAAGGTACATCCTAACCAGTGGCAATTAGGTCAGCTAAATAAAAAGCCACTGCTACTGTCAACAAATCAAGCAGCCAGTTTAGAGTTCTGAGATGGTGTTGTAAGGCCAGGGCCAGTCTTAGAGTGATATGATCTTGAGTGAGGCTTGTCTGCTTCTGGCTTTAGTCACAGAACAACTACACATCATGTTGTTTTTTGGTCTTTTCTCTCTCTCCCTGGTGCCTGCTATTCTCCAGCAGCTGGCACAGCCTTTTCCCTCTTAAATGCATGCTGAACTGAACAAGTTCAAACCCACCCTCCAGTGCCCACCTACTCTACAGGGGCTTTTGTCTTTATTAAGTTTAAAGCTCCACTTTCAGTCTCAGCCTGGAGGCATATAGCCTCACCGCTGAACAGTGCACAAAGACCCACACAAATTCATCCTCACTGCACCGGTATGTCAGTACATTTTAGGTGGAGATAAACTGACATTTTTTCAGCTTACTGCTGTTGTGAGATATTGCAATATATCACACTATAAATACAAATAAACGCAGGAAAACATTGGAATATAGTTTATTTATATTGATTCCATTATTCTTATTATGATACATTATTAGTTATTAGCTAGCTTCTGGACACAGGTTCTGTCTTGGTACACTCCCGGAATTGCATGGATTTGTTCGGTTCCATCAGCACCATATGATTTTGTTTAACCCAGGCTTGATTAGATAAACCGGACATTGAATGGAAACTATCAATTCTGGACTTCGTCAATGAGAGGCTTGGAAACAGTTAAGCTGACACATACAAAAAGTTACAATGTACCGTTTGTTTGTATTTCTACTTCTTTTTTCAAACAGAACACTTCCTGCACAGATAAGCAGCACTACATATACTGTAATGTTTAGATAGAAGACTTTTGCACATTACTGCACACATAAAAAGAAAAAATAATTCAAAACGTGGTTCATGTCACACATACATTTATACATTTTAATTCTATGATATTTTGCAGGACATATAATAAACCATAGCTTCATGTGTCTAGTGAAATGATAATTTTGCGACTTCTGGTGTACACAATCACATCAGCAGCTCTGAAAGAGGACAATGGACTCTCAGTGTGTGTGTGTCTCCACCAGTGTTTGTTCCAGACTGAGATGACAAACAGCAGTAGTCTACAGGAAGCCCAGAAGCTGACATCATCCAGGGTGGGTCCAGGCTCACTCAGCCTGCATGCTAAGTACTCCAACTCCCACTCACACTCATCTACTCTAATGCACCACTAACTTAATTTCTGCCTCTCACAGAGAACAGCCCGAACACACACATCTTACTGGCTTGCAATTCACTACTGACAGGGATAGAGCCCAACTGAATATCACTGTAGTCATAACAAATCTTCATATCTCCAAAACAGTAACTTTGTTGGGGAAGTATAGTCATTTTTCCCTCAATTAGGATATTGCCAGTTCCAGCCCACAAAGTAGGTCTGCATCAAGCACATTATGTTATTGAGCTAGGAGAGTAATGGCCAACACCTTTTTCTGTGATGTCCAGGTTTACCTTTACATTTTCTTTAAGGCTAATGAGTTTAAAATGAAATTAAAGTAACACCAACATTCGGGTTACATTACTGTCGAAGGAACGAAACTGTCGTAACTCGATGCTTGTATCATGTTCCTTTGCAGAATGAAGGTGCTGGTTTTGCATGCATCAGTAAAAGTGAGCAGTTTGCCTTCTTTAATAGGAAGGCAGGAGGTTTCTCTGATGATGAACTGATCACTCTCCCTTTGGTTAAATTCTTTACATTTACGGCATTTAGCAGATGCTTTTATCCAAAGCGACTGCCATTCCCTAACTACAGGGGACAGTCTCCCTGGAGCAACTTGGGGTTAAGGGTCTCGCTCAGGAACCCAGTGGTGGTGTACTGAAGATAGGATTTGAACCCATGACCTCTTGATCCAGAGGCAAGTATCCTACCACTAGGCCACCACCTCTCCTTTACTGTATGTTATATTCTTGTTATAGTAATCGATTTGTTTGGAATAATAGTAATGTTACCACATGCTTGACACTCCTTTAAACTTGATGTACCAACTTACATTATCCAAAAATCATCGCTTAAAATTAATGGCATCAGGCCGATCACTGAATTACTGCAATCAGTGAAATGCCCTCTGGGGAATCATTCAAATAACCTTGCTTGTTCATCGTCAAAAACACTTGACTGAAATTCTCTCCCTGCAATCTAGTTTAAATAAAGACTCGTGTGTGTGTGTGTGTGTGTGTGTGTGTGTGTGTGTGTGTGTGTGTGTGTGAACAGGAAACCTGTGGCAGCACTATACAGCCCCTGCATCAGAAATTCCATTCGCTGAGCTTTCTTCTAGGGTCGAATGGGAAAGAAAGGAGCAACGCTGACTTCCTGACAGCACACAATAACCTGAATGCAGCGTGCTACACTGTGCCAGCCCAAAGCCTGCCACACTCCCAGCTGTCCTTAGAGGGAGGAGAAGATGTTATCTGCAGCCAGAAATCTACGTCAGTGGTGTGCAGGCATAATATAATTAGGGATTTTTTCATTTTTACATGAGCTGCCAAGCTGTCCTCGTATCCTTCTGCTTAGTAATTGTAACCAGACTAACAGTGACGTAGGCCGTGCATGAAGGCCTCACACAGGGTAACTTTATGCAGCAGCCAAGCAAAACATGGGAAAATACACACAGTGCTACAGAGAAAACGAGGGAATAGGGCCTTTAAAGGAACAGTTTGGCAAAAAAATTGCATACTTGTTTTCTTCTTACCCTAAATATAGCTGAGCCAAGGCATGTTATGTGTCCAAAGTTTGCTTCTTTTTGTACTGGAGCTAGATGACTAATGAAACTAACAAATAATGAAAACGTATGCAACCCTGTTAACATCCTAAATCATCTCTCATCAAATCCAGATAGTTTCTAACGCTGTACTCTTTTCTAAAATGTTGTAAAGCTAAAGTGATAGTAGACCTTACTTTTGTGTAAAGACTGAAGCATTAAGCTTGCATGATGCTAATTACTGTACATTAGAGTTCATAACTTGTTAGCTACATTAGCCTTGTAGGTCCAACAAAAAATATACAGAGGTCTGATTGACTGAGCTGAATTCTTGTTTAACTATTCATTTGAAAGAGTAGGCCTCATGCATTGCTGATTGATGCTGCAGAGCAGTACAAGGGCACATTGTTTTACACTCTGGGATCTACAAGTTCAAGATCTTCTCTACTTCACTGCCTAAGAATCTGTGGATGACATCATTGTTTTGTAAGAAAGCTGCCTGTCAATCAAAACATAATCCCAGCCAGAAGCAGTGTGACACAAGGGATTCGTCTGATACATATTTGCTCATCACATGAGCTTTGTGGAGAACCTCCATCTGGACGGGAAAGTGCTGTGAGGGTGTTTCTTTGTTGCAGGGTTTTGGTGGGGACATGCGTTTAAAGCCAGTGTGAACCAGGGAAGCTCGCTTGATGGGATATTTCAATGCCAGGTTTATAGCTGTTCTCCAACAAAAGAAAACAGAGAGCTTGGCCAGACCCTGCGTCTGCACATTCTTTCAATGTCGCAAAACCAGTAAACAAATTACCAGTGCAGTGGAAAATGACCAGACACATTTGTATCCGGTTTGCCATTGTTGTTCCCTTAATATATAACTTCATATATATCTCGATATGCTGTGAATTTCATCCAAACCTTGTATCCATAATATTTCTGCATTTCCCCCCCAGCATCTGACCGTTACAATGTCTGAACATTGATGTTTCCTTTCTGCAGAAGCATTACCATTTTAGAGACACAAGATTTTATGACACTGACAGTATCTTTCCTGATTTCACATGGCCTTGATTATATAACTTGGAATGACAATCACCCAAATTGAGATAGTTCCACTGAGAGATCGACATAATAATAGCTCAGCACTGTTGCCCTTGAAATAGTAACAGATACAGAATCTAAAATATGAGTAAACATAGATATGGAGGTAAAGGGAGGTTAGAAAGCATTGTGTTCCCCTAGGCATTTACACCTTTGTGTGAGTGTGTGTGTGAATGTGTGTGGGTGTGCGTTTCATTATTATAGCTGCTGGTCACTTAAGCCCTGGTTCTGAAGCTCTACTGTAAAAACTCATTAAACATACTCCACTGCTCCAAGTATGCAGCAGCACAGCTCCAGAAAAACAGCTGCACCCCGCCCACCATCACACTCACACCAACCTGAGAATCATGTGAGAAAACAAATCAGTCTGAAACCCACAGCTAACCTGAGCACATACAGTCTAAGAGAAGCTGTATGGAGTGAGGCGTGAGTTTTCAGCACAAACTGCACCTTCAGACAAAAATGGAGGCTTGTTAAAGAAACCCCGAATTTTGAAAGGGTGTGCGCAGATGATATTCTGAAAAATTTAATGGAGCAGCATCCCCTAGTGGCCAGTCTTCTCCACCAGTAGAAAGCATGGAGGGATTCTGGAGGGATCAAAATTTAATAATCAAAATTCCTTCTCCAGCAAAGAGACCCAAGAGGCAAAAGAACGAAAAACAACAAATATCAAAGATAAAACGAAAGCCTTGTTTAAATGACTGCGCTGACATTTCGATGTTGAAATCACACCAGGGGTCTGAACATGATATTGGATCCTGTAGTAGTCATAGGTAATAAATAGAGCAGAGCATGTGATTTGATGTGGAGCTTTCTCAGTGTCCACTGCTGACACACAACTGTCTGAATATCCAGGCAGATTTATTGTCATTCATAGAAATTAGACCAGTATAAGGAGCACACACTGGAAAAATAACCTTCGATATTAAACCCTAATGGCTTTGCTTCCTGATCTGAATTATCTTAATGGTTTCCTTTATGGGCCCCTGCTTTCCTGTAGAATATTTTCTGAGTCCATTAGAGGAACCTCATATGAGTCTGTGTACAGCCCAGGTCACCTGCTACACCGTTAGGGCCCTTTCCATTGTTACAGACGCCAACTCTCAAAATATTATTACCGGCCTTTATGTACCACTGAAAAACCTCTAGGAGCCAGCACACACCTTTAAATGACTTCAGCAGGGTAATTAAATGCATCTTTGCGAGGAGGTATTCAGGGGAAATCTGACTGTCCACCAACACAGTTGAAGTGGGTGTACCGTTCCTTGCCAAGTTCAGTTCCTTGCCTGCAAAAATTTCCCCAAATTTTTCCCAGCTTGACATCATAACTACAATCATGCCATCCTCTGTTGCGACAGGTAACACAAACCCATAAAACCCACAAAATATTACAAACCCCGTTTAATTACTTTTAAGAGGTAATTTACTATTGTGTGTGATGTTTGCATTCTGAATATATTAGTGAAAGTCCAGCATTACAGATTTTGCAAGTTCGGCTGTAATAACTGATATTAGCAAAAGTCTGCTGAAGTTTCATTGATGTGAACAAACACTGATGTAAAGCAGCTGCAATAACTAGGTGGCCTAAGTTATACAGCATGGAGCCTGAATGCTCTTAGTGAAAAAGGAAATCTATATAGTTCTATATAGTTACGGTGTACTAATATGTGCCAAAAGTGAAGTAGCACTGCAGTGCACTCAAATAATCTTTAGAAAAATCTCCTGCTCCACTAAACAAACATAAACAGCGCCTCCAGTCGTCAGGATTATGGGGTGTAGTTGAACACACAGGCCCCCTGCTGGCTAGAGCTAAAAAGAGCAACGTTTGGAATGACAATGACGGGCCTGAAAGGAATGTACTTAAAATACTGATAGTCCTCAGTTCTCGCATTATCTACTATACAGAGATTTGCCTTTTACCTCATGCACTAGAATTGTGACTCTCGAAGCTCTAACTGCAAGGCTTAATCGAGGCAGGATCGTTAGAAGGGTTTGAGGCAGGATGTGCAAAATCCACAAGTTTAATATAAAAAGACAAAGCAAATAGTTACACAGGATCCAGGGTCAAAGAGAACACAATATAATCCATGGGGATGAAACAAAGACATAGGCAAGGCACAAAACTAGGGATACTCACAGCAGTGTTTACCAGCAAGCCGATAGGACAGAATATACACTATATGGACTAAACTATTGGGAGACACATCTTAATTATTGAATTCAGGTTTTTTTTTTATCATGCCCATTGCCACTGGTGTATAAAATCAAGCATACCAAGTCATTTTTGACAACGCCATGCTTCCAACTTTGTGAACACAGTTTGAGGAAGAACCTTTTCTATTCCAGCATGACTGTCCCTCACTGAACAAAGCAAGGCCCATAAAGACATGGTGGGATGAGTTTGGTGTGGAGGCACTGACCTCAACCCCATCCAACACCTTTGGGATGAGCTGGAATGGAGATTGGGAGCCAGGCCTTCTTGTCCAACATCAGTGCCTGACCTCATAAATGCTCTACAGAATAAATGGGCACAATTTCCCACAGAAACACTCCAACATCTTGTGAAAGTGTTCATAATTCATATTTGAGATGAAATTTCGTTTTTATATTACAAACACAGGTTGAAAGAGTGGGATATTTCTAGTCTAAATACTCAAGAACATTGTCTAAACTTTAAAGACGCACCTGTTCAGAGAGCATCTCCTCTGATGTGCTAGTTATCTTACATTTACATTTACGGCATTTAGCTGACGCTCTAGAAAGTCAAACTTTTTTTTAAAAATAATTTATTTTTTGGGAAAGCGAATTGAAAGACATGGTTAGTCAACAAGGTGCTCCTTGAAGACGTGGGTCTTCAGGCTACGCTTGAAGACAGCGAGGGACTCTGCGGATCTAATAGGAAGAGGGAGTTCATTCCACCACTGGGGGGCCAAGACTGAGAAGAGTCTCGACGCATGTCTCCC
>JBBJLS010000018.1:3708776-3724041 GCA_037577275.1 Bryconaethiops microstoma | reverse complement strand
TGTCGCCTGTAGTTAGGGAATGGAAGTCGCTTTGGATAAAAGCGTCTGATAAATGCCGTAAATGTAAAATGTAAATGGTCACTTTACATGCTTTACACTTTACAAAACAGTTGATGTTTCCCTGGCATAGCAAAGTTTGCAGTGTATTTTTTGCTCCAAGTAGCTCCAGTGTCACCTGTCTCCCTCTCTTTGCTCTGCAGGTATGTTTTCCCACTCAATTTTGTACATCTTTCCTACAGGATAACTGTCACTAGTGGCTGTGTCTGTGTGGACATGTGTGTTAGCCTATTGGCACTAGGAATGCATTGAAGTTTATGTTGTGGTCTCAGACTGATCTTATTCATGGCATTACCAGTATTAAGGTATTTTCTACAGACCGTCTACTGCAGTACTGCAGCTGTTACAAGTCCACTACAGTACTACTGCTGTCTACTACAAGTCTATTATAGTACTACAACTGTTTACTACTAGTCTATTATAGTACTACTGTCTACTACAAGTCTGTTACAGTGCTACTACTGTCTAATAGAAAGGAACTTTTCCATAGGTATACAGGAACCATGCTGTACCTAAACTGTGATGGCATGGAAGTGCTTTGACTGTCCAGGGTGTCTCAGCCCAGTAACAGTGTTGCTTACGTGTCAGCAGTGCAATTGTCTCCCCGCAGTTCATAGCTGGTCATTGTCCCAAACCCATGTCCATGGAGTCATACCAGCAGAGAGTTTATCTGTGTTGTTATTGTGGTCTTTAATTTTTAATAGTCTTGCATGAGTTTTTGATTTTTTTTTCCCTCAGCGTAGATTAGTTGTGTGATAAATACCTAATCCAGGTCATTTGTTAGCGATGTCATGGTACACCTTTGCATTTCTTACAGAGTTGCCATGACAGCATTTTGACGGATCAAAAAGCGGTGACGCAATCAGCTCAACAGCTCGACTGTGGCCCACTTTTGTTTTTACCACTGAACAGGGCCGTGACAGGTACAGCTTCGGTACAGGTCGCCTTATTTGTAATGGAAAAACATTTGTTCACAGTATGGCGCGTTTCCTTGTCCCAGAGGTCTTGGACCAAGTCTACTATAGTACTATTACTGTCTGCTACGAGTCTACTACAGTGCTAGAGCAGTACATGACTTTACACCTTGTAGACAATAGCATAGAAACTGCTGTAACTAACAAATTCTACAAAGACTAGGTCGTGGTACAATTACAACGTATCTGCCTGGCACGATGTATTTGACTTTTGTGCTTGCCGCACCTGTTCACAACAGTGCTGATAACCAAGAAGTATCAAGTAAATGAACTAGCTGACTAGAGGTTCACTGCAGCCTCGACTGAACAGCCCAGTTTTTCTGTGATTCTAAGATTCTAACAGCTGGCTACATTTACTTTCTTGTTAAGTAGCCAGGTTTAAGGATATCAGGCTGCAGTAGCTCAGGCTGATATCAGAACATCAGGCTTATCAGGAAACAGCCAGAGCCAGCGTTCCTAAAGCCCATTGGAGTTCAGTTGCAGGCTTAAAGTGTGCAAAAGTAAAAAGATGGTGTACAGTAAAACGATGAACTGATGTGGAGTCATGCTCTTTATTCTGTAGTGATGGAGCTTGCGTACTGACCGCACACCTCGGGGTGCACATGCTCAAGTAACTGACCTCAAGTCAAAAACAATCTGATTATACCCATCATTCACTGTCCTCCCCCTTAAACTGCATGTGCCAGTAAGTCCAGTTCAGAGACCGACTCAGGCTTTTTTCCGGAACTCAGCAAATGATTCCCTGAAGGCTCAGCTACAGAATGCCCCTTGCAGGAGTAGAGCATATTGATTATCCATAAAAGACAACGAAAGAGTAGTTAAAATATGGAATCTCCCAACAGAAGTGTTTTAAGGCTCTTTTTCTAATAAACGGAATTAATATTTTAAAGAAAGCTTACCCCTGCTCTTCCTCTGCTCTTAAGTGGAAGTGTCCATTTCAGGAGATTCATTATATTCACAGTATTACATATTTACCATATTACACAGGCTGCCTGTGCACATCAACAATGTTCAAGGCGCTAAATCACGGTATATATTATTTCAGGGGACAGGATTATAATATGTATGAACACATTATTAAAACTCTGTTGTTTTCACACAATTTTACTATTAAAAGCAAGAAATCTCTTAAATAATTGGTGAACATTATTCTGAAAATATGAATGAAGACTACAATTATAAATTATACATGGATTTTAAACCACATTTACACAGATTGCTCCAGCAAGTATTTTTGTTACAAGCCAGTATGCTCTTAAAGTCAAAGTACATTATTTGTTAGCAGATCTTTTAAAGGGAATAAAAACTGAAAATTGCTTCATGAGTACTCAGCTCCTTCAGACCAGTATTTCCATTGCAATCACAGCTGTAAGTCTGTTGGGTTACGTTACTACCAGCTTCGGGGCAGATTTGCTCCAGGTTGTTCAGGTTGGTTGGATGATGCTTGTAGGTCACAATTTTCAAACGGTGCCACAGTTTAAGATCTTCGCTTGTCCACTGTAGAATGTTCACTTTTTGCTGCTCAACCACTCCAGTCTTGTGGTATTTCTACCATTTTTACCACATACCCATTTATTTTTAACAAGATGCTCAGTCCCCACTAGTCTCCAGCCTGATTCTGCCAGCACCATACTTCAGTGTGATGGTGTGATAAACCACATTTAAACTCGATCACTGTGATGCTTTCTGGCAATCTCTGTACATGCTTTTCTGTGTTTTTAAAGAAATTTTCTCCAAGATCAATAAAGTTTTCAGATTTTTTTTCTCAGTAATGGCATCTTTCTAGCCACCCACCCATACAGGGCACTATTTATGTAACCAAACCACATTCACAGCACACCACAGTTGAATACGTTCCCTTTTAGTATTGTTTGTCATAGACCATAATTAATTTTGAAGTGTAGTCTTTTAAAATAAAATATGACACACACACAAAAAAAAAATGTCAACTGAGTACTTTTTCATTTTCATGAAAATGGAGTAAAGGGAATTTCAGTGAATTTGGCTATAGAGCTTTAATTTGATAAACATTTGTATTTTCACCCAAAAATTCACCTACACCCTCCGGTTGTTAGCTGTTGATATAAGCTGTTTGGAAAGCATTCTTTCTCTTTGTAGTGAGTATATCTTTAAACTGCAGGCTGTGTCTTTTAGCAACCGCGGGGTAAACTGATAGGATTTCGTTGGGGGGCTGGTCCACAACATTAGAAGGCTGTGGAAGAGAGAGATGCTGGCTGAATGGAATGGTAGTGTTTTGTAGCTCTGGCTTGAGGGTTTGATCTCCTCTGTACAGCTTTAGGAAGAATAATGCTTTTCCACTTCACATTCAGTTACTGTTTTACTTCATATTCTTGTTGAGCACTGGTTACAATAGTTCCGCTGTATTTCATTCTTTCACTTAATTGTAAGTTGTAAACCCACATAACACTTCTTCTGTCAAGATTATAAGCAGATATTTATCAATAATGCATGTTGAAGGATTTAAAAGTCCAAATTATTGATTACCACTATTATATTTCTGATTCACTCATTCTCATTCTGTCCCTGACTCAATCATATTCCAGAATCATTCAGTTGGAGTTTCACTCTCTGTCTGAGGTCTCTATAACCTGTTCCATCCTAAAGAGTAAAGGCGGCACATCAAGGCCATAGTCCTTCATACATCAGCAATGCTCCACATCATTGCATCCACAAAGTCAGTGTGGTTGCAGGAATGGTTTTTAGACACTCTTTGGATGACATTGACCTCAGACATCACCTGTCTAATGCTTTCTCTTTCCCTATCTGATACATTTTGAGAGTTATTTTCTCGTCTCCAATCTTTTTAAGCATCAGTTTATTTGACCATTATTGTATCGCTTCACATTCTGTCATTTTGTTATAGCAGAAATATTTTTTGTACTTTTCTGTTTCAGAAATGTGAGCTGAACATGGATAACCTGAGCAAGCCGGAGCTCCTGACGCTCTTGAGCATCATGGAGGGAGAACTGGAGGCCCGAGACCTGGTCATTGAAGCTCTCAGGGTGAGTTTCAGCTTGACACTCGTAATGCTCTGAGTTCTCATACACTCACAACTGCTTTCGTAATTAGTGTTTAGTTTTAAAAATATATAAAAATATATTTTTGTATTATTTTATGCGCTTTCATTTCCAAACTGCATAATACGTTGTCAGTTAATCATCCTTCATCACTGGTTTGTCTGTCCTGACAGACGAGACAATCTGCATATAACATATTGGACTGGATGTTGCTTTTGTCTAATGGATATATGTCTAGTTTCACAGTGTAAACAGGCTATAATTTGTAATGCATTTATTTGATACAAATTGAGGTAAAAAATAAAAATATGGTTGGTTGCTTGGTTTTGGCCGTTATTACTGAAAAGTAAAAGGAGAAAATAGCTTGTTATGTGATGAACAGTGATACACTGACTTGGGGCGGATGTCAACATCCGACAGTTTTCATATTTATGTCTGCTGGTACCAATGCTGATACATAAACTTTAAAAAAATGCATAACTTGGCACTACATCTAGCTGGATTAAATATACCTCTGCATTGTTGAGGAGCTCTGCATTGTTGAGCCCTTCCGGAGTACAATAAATGCTTCATCAAAAATAGGTTTGAGGACAAATCCGTCAAATCTTAACATCGGTTCGGTGCCAGACTTTTTTATGCAATTATTAAGCATGATTCAGATATCATGCTCCTCTAGTTATAGCTAAAGATCTGTAAAAATTTAGCAACCTGTTCCTGTAAGACCATTGTCCTGTGTTCATCTTTACGTTAAGGCCAGTGTCTTTCTGCAGGAAGAAAGTTATTTGTATTGGACTCTTTAGGAAATTTGCAACGTCAAGGTCAGAAGTGACACCATATTTTCGGGTGTTCCAGTTCAGCTTGTCCTCACAAACATGTCATGGCATCACCAGGCGCATTTCTAGGCCAGCTTATTGACAGAACGATAGCCGGCCGACTCTCCCTCCCTCTCTCTGTCTCTCTGTCTCTCTCTCTCTCTCTCTCTCTCTCTCTCTCATTTTCTCTTACTCTCTCTTTCTGGCAGCTGTGGTTGTATTTTGTGTCTTATCCCCAGTCTCTTGCTTTTCTCTGTAATACTTTCCATCCCACTGTCTTTATCAAGTTGTTCCCTTGGCTCCAGTGTTCCCCAGCAGGATTGCCCCCTGCAGATAACCTATCTATCTTGCTCCATCTCTCTGTCTTCCACCCTCAGCTCTCATCCCGTCTTTGCTTGTCTTTGTCACAAGCACAAAGTCTCATTTGTTCTTTCTGAGAAGCAATGAGTGGGCTTACCAGACTCAGGGGGCTTGTGAGACAGATCTGTAAGAGGGATAAATCTATAAGATCTTCCTGGCTAGGAAGTTGGAATAAGCATCTATTCACCTTTAAGCCCATTGTTTTCCTTCCTCATATTGTCCATAAGCCTGAACATGGAAATTTAAGCATTGTGGATCAAAGTGGCTGCCCCATGCATTATTAAGAGGTCTTCGTCTGTGCGATTAATTAGCGAGCTGAAAAAGCTTTCTGAGCTGTTGTATCATTTTTCATCAGTGAGAATGGAAGGCCATAAGCAGATTAACTGAATTGGTGCTCGGTCACATGCCCACAAACCCTTTCATACTTGCTTTCAGAGTCAGTTGATGATGTCCAGCTAGGTCACTTAAAAATTGTACTGTATCAGTTTTGGGCCGAGCGTGTCTACTCGTGCCTAGTGTTGGCTCTGCGATTCAGAGAAAATGTAGAACATTTTCAAGAAATATTCCAATTTCCTTCTTTAGCCTTATATGTTTAACATTTCGTTGTATAACATTCCAGACAGTAGTTAGAAAATAATTGTACAGCTGCATTTCAGTAATTGGTGGGATTTTTTTTTCTTTATCATGCTTAAGCTGTAGTGATAACTGTTGCTTTTTCTTGCCAGACCAATTAATCAGATTTAGCTGTATATTTGCCAGACTGACACACTTTTGCGCAAATTTGTAAGGAGTGAAAATGTATTTTATCACATAGTGTTGCATTAGTAGGACAGTGACTAGGACTATTTATAGTTCAAAATAATTTGCTGCAAATATTTTGATATTTATATATATGGAGAGAATGAGAGAGAGAGAGAGAGAGAGAGAGAGAAGGAGAGAGAGGGAGGTAGATTGATAGAATGATCTGGAATTTTCAGTACATGGTAGTATTGAGGTGATTTGGTTTGGTCCCTCACCCTAACCGTAAAGGATTAACTTTTAAAAGAGTTTTACTAATATTATCATGTTATGCCTTGGCTTCCGACTCTTTGCTCTTTCTTTGTAGCAAATTTTACCTTAACAGTCCCTGTGCATGCAGTGGCAAAAATCTGACCTGCAGTGGAACAGGCTGGTCATTTCCTGTCCATAGCTTTGATGGCTCATCAGTAACAAGGCGCCAGTGTTGCTGTGCAGCTGTGACTCTGATCAGATGGAGCTCTTTAGCATGCCATGAATGCGTTCACTGCGACTGCCACGTGACCCAGCGGTGGAGCCATCACTAGACCAAACTGGAAACAGGTTCTGAAATAGCCTCGCTCCCAGTGCTCTGCGTGTGTACATGTGCATGTCACAGTAAGTGAGAGGGACTGCAAGCCGTCGTTTTTAGCCCCTGAGCTTTGCATGGTTATTTTTCTGTTTGTGTATCAGGCGTGCTTGTGAATTGAAATCCCACTTTCAAACTATAGACCTCTCAGGGCTTTCAGTGCCTGCTGGTGTACTGGCTCAGCTTTGCATGCTCTGTAATGGTAACAAACCTGTGCTTGCATGTTTATAATGAAGTTATACACATGCCGCACTGTTTACATTGCACTGTTACCCGGGTTTAGACTATGAGTGAGGACAGCACACTTGCTGAAAGCCCAGTACTAAAGAACAGACCTGAAGGCACTTAGTGTACATCACCCCCCAAGTTTAGTCTCTGTCCTTCTTTTCTCATGATCCCGTCCTTCAGTTTCTCTCACTCCGCCCTGCAGCGATGTCCGTGGGAAAGGTAGTGTGCAGCAGTGTGGTTCCACATGGTCGACTCTCTGTGTGTGTGAGCAATAAAGAAGAACTCCAGGCTGTCAGTTACTCAGTGATGTGAGTGGGAGCATGGGAAGCAACGCATTTTTATGAGTTTACCTGCCCTACAACTGAGAACAGTATCTATTTTTTGAGATATTCCTTTATTTTATATTCAATTTCTGTAACTTGTCAACCATTGTCCAAAATTTTGTAAAATGGAAGTCACATAGCACTATAGCAAAAACCTTCCTGCCTGGAATTCACTACAATTGTAGTGATGTGACATCTGAAATGGGGCTTCTCCTTGAGGCGGGCTCTATAGTGATATGTTTCAACAACTAATGAGGATTTCCTGTTCATTGATTGTTTTTGAAAGACTCTCCTGGAAACGGGGACCAGGATGGGGAGTCTTGTCATATATAATCACCTGAGTCTTTGTACGTAGTAGGAGGAATCAGCACCCTTCTTTGAGGCACAGTGAAGCATTATGCAGGTTTTATTTATACAGGCTTCATAAATTTATTGTTTTTGGACAGAACTTTTACAAACCTCTGACAGAAATGCCTCTGTAGTGTGCTTTGAACACAAAACAACAAACCCTGTTTGGCTGATTAGCCGTGTGAGGCTGTGCTCAGGTTTAAGGTACAATATTGAAGTGCTGTTACAGCTGGCTGCTGGCCAGATGAACGCCAGTCCTGCTGACCCAACAGCCGCTGTTTTACTTGACTCCTTATGCAGGTAGATTAGGTTAATTATGTGGAAAAGTTGTCTTACCTCCTTCAGCTTCTTAACCCTCAATCAGCTCAATCTCATCATTTTGCATTTGGTAAGCTTCCACAACAAAGTACAAAAGGTGTCATGTTCCATGCCCCATAGTGTGTCCTGTTCTTCTGTAGTTAATAGTTGGAAACCCATCATGCAATTCGTCCTGGATATTTTGGAGTTTTGGCAGTGAAAAACAAGATGGTTTATACAACAACATGGTTAATAATAGAATAGCTGTGTTATGGATGTAACTGCGTTCTTCTCAAAACTGAGGATCGGTAGTTCAGACTTCTTCTCAAGTGAAGTCATCTTACTGTCAGAGAAAGAAATCAAGTCTGAAAGGTTAGAGTCACCCAGGCTGAAAAAAGAGGATAAAAACAGCCCCGCTGACAGACTTCAGCCCAGCATGCATCGCAGCATACTTCAACAGCATACTCCGTTCTTTGTTGACGTATGAACTTACAGAGGCAGCTTTGTTCTCACCCTATCATCATGGGAAGAGTTATGATCCCATCTCGATGTAGACTAAGCTTGAGCACTGCTCTCCAAAACTCGCCTTGCTCTCTCTTTCTAACATCCTTGAATAGAGAAAAGCTGAACTGAGAAACTGGCCCCTAAACTACTTCTTTAACTGCTACAGCACTAATAACGTTTGATATCCAGAGCAGTGCCTGTCAGATCCGCCCTCTGTATACACTGTCCCTTTTGTGTGGAACTACCCCTGGGCATTTTTGCTGTAGTCCTCTGCGTTGGATTTTGAATGTATGTTTTTATTCATTTTGTTAGTTTTCCAAATTGTACTGCCAGTCTGCTTTGATTCCTCATATTAAACTCTACCAGGGCATCTTTTTGTAATTTTAGCTATGCAACAGTTTCAAGTACCTGAAGGAATGTCAAAGCACCTGTTTTATTTTTTATCTTTGCGCTCCGTCTGTCAACTTGCCCGCACGTCATTGTTACAATCATATAGTACAGTACATAAACTGAGAAAGGAAAATCTAAATATTTCCTGATTTAAAGCTGTAGTTGCAAGATTGTCATGGTGGGATCTCTTTGAGAGAATCACTTAAATGTCCTCACAGTTTGTTAAATTCGTAAACAATAGATGCGATCACTACTGTTGGCCAGTAATTATGATGATATGAGGCAAGTCAGAATGGCATTTAGAGGAAGAAGCTGTTGCCTTTGCTAACTGAACAGGCAAAGATGAAACTCAACTCTGAAGCCTCAAGTTTAATGCCTGAAAGCCAGCGAGGCAGTCTGAAGCGAAGCTACTGTTTGTAGCCCGGAGTTCATTAAATGTCAGTGTCGCTCAGGCCAGGCTTTTTGTCACTGAAGCCTGCAGCAGAGTTGTCAATCATGCCAAGTGTGTTTTACTGCTTTGGTTGGTTGCCAGTCTTTTTTCTCTTCTGTCTTGGTTGTATTTCACCAGTCCTTCTGTTGTTTGAAGACTTGTTTTCATGATGTATTTTTTGTGGTCTTTTAATAGAGGAGACATGCTACTCAGAGGTCCTCAGACATGGTCTGGAGCACACTGACACAACAGCAGGTCTGGGTCCATATGACTCTGTATAACTTTGGTGACGTTTGTGTTGTTCTTGAAGGAAGGGTGTGGATGACAACACTATGGTGTGACCTGTGGCCAATTATGATTTTAAACAATCTCAAGAAAATAATCTCAAGACATTGCCACCTAATTGAATGGAACATAATAGGAGGACCAGGTATACCCCAATCTGCCTTAACATTAAAACCACCTGCCTAATATTGTGTCGCCAAAACAGCCATGGAAGCATGGACTCCATAAGACCTCTGGAGGTGTGTTGTGGTATCTGAACCCAAGATGTTAGCAGCAAATCTGTAAGGTCCTCTTAAATTGTGAGCTGGGCCTCCATAGATTACACTAGTTGTCTGACACATCCCCACAGATGCCTGTTTGGATTGAGATCTCTGAAATTTAGAGGCCAACTCAACCCATTGTCATGTTCCTCAAACCATTCCAAATTTTGCAGTGTGGCATTATCCTGCTGAAAGGGGCCACTGCCGTTAGAGAATATGATTACCATGAAGGGGTACACTTAGTCTGTAACAGTGTTTAGGAAGGTGGTGCTTGTCAAGTTAACATCTGCATGAACGCCAGGACCTAGGAGAACATTGCCCAGAGCAGCACACTGTCTGCCGGCTTGCCTTTTCCCCCCAGTGACGCATACATACCCAGCTGTCCACATGATGTAAAGGAAAACATGATTCATCAGACCAGGCCTCTTCCATTGCCCCATGGTCCAGTTCTGATTCTTACATGCTCACTGTAGATGTTTTTGGCAGCGGACAGGGATCAGTTTGGACACTCTGATCTTCGTCTGCAGTCTAACAAGCAGCAGGATGTGCTGCACTGTGTGTTTGGAAAATTTTCTATCATAAGCAGCATGATGTCTTTTTCAGCAATTTGTGCTACAGCAACTCTTCTCTGGGATCGGCCCAGACAGG
This sequence comes from Bryconaethiops microstoma, assembly GCA_037577275.1. Lineage (NCBI taxonomy): Eukaryota > Metazoa > Chordata > Actinopteri > Characiformes > Alestidae > Bryconaethiops > Bryconaethiops microstoma. Next base: position 3,713,724 of record JBBJLS010000018.1, on the reverse strand, counting down.
CTAGCCTTTGATCCCCGCATGCTTCCATGAGACCTAAACATCTGTGACACTGGCGGTTACCTGGTGGCAGGTACTAAGCAGCACCTACAGGGAACACCCCACGTCCGTTTTGGAGCGTCGTCTAACCATCACAATTAGGCCTTGTCAGAATGGTACAGATCCTTACACTTGTTCATTTTTCCTGCTTCTAACAAATCAACGTCAAGAACTGACTGTTCACTTGCTGCCTGATATATACCACCCTTTGACAGGTGCCATTGTAATAGATAATTAGTGTTATTCTCTTCACCTGTCAGTGCTTTTAATGTTGTGTGTAATCTTTGTAGAAACAACAAATAAGTCTTTGCTGAGTATAGAAATACATTTGTCTACCTGTGTGAAAGCCCTGAACCTTGGCAGTGTGGAAATCAGCCCACTGTGTCCACTGTCTCATTTCAAGGACCTTCCACTCACACCGGCATACATTTTACAACAAAGAAGAGAAAACACAGCACTCTTCTGCCCTGTACATTCGAAAATGTCTGTTTCACTCGTTAGTGAGGTAGACTGTTCCCGTCAGCAACAACTGTGAGTTGAAAATGTATAGATTCAGCTAAAAGCTTTGGCCTGTTCATGTGTAGAATGAGGATTTTCCTTGAAACAGTGGTGAATTCTGATAAGTGGGCTGTAATATCAGTGTTCAGCATGGTAAAGTACTATCAGGACAAAGCCTTTTAACATTTTGTAAAATAATTTGAATACACTGCTGCCCTTTACACTGATGAAAAAATTATATTTAAAAAATTGACCAATCCTAATTACTCATGAAAATGAGGAATGGAAAACATGCATCCCTATAAAGTATGATTTGGCACGTATTTGCTCTGGCAATGTAAATCATATCAATATTTTTTAGCAAATATGGACTACAAATATTACATGAACTTTAGGTGCTCATGTAATGTGGGAACCCTTTTAAAGATCTGAATTCAGGTATGAATTTGACTTGCCCTGCCGAATAGAAAATGCACATTTTTACCTGCTCTTTACATGCTCAGAAGAAAACATATAAAACTGGAAAAGGTTACAAACTACAGGTTGCAGGACTCTTGAAGATTCTATGCTCCACTGGTGCACAGTCAGGCAGATAGCAAAGGAAGAAATTTAGCACTCCTGTTGTTCTCTTTGAGTGTGCATTCCACAAAGGTCAGTACAAGGACTCAATGTATGCTCAAACAAGTGAAAGTGGACCCATGGTGTAGATGTCTTACACTTTATATAGAGTACGTGAGTCCATCATTAAAAATATTTTAACAGTGGTAGCAATAATGGTTACCATATAGAAAAACTGCTACTCTCTAAAATGAATATATAAATAAATATAGTCTGCCATCTCAAGTTTGAGGACGACCTTGGTGTTTCACAGCACTACTGGAATTTTGTTTCAAGGATGGATGAGATGAACTTTTTGGCATTATATTATAACTAATATGTGAAACATGATAGAGGAAACATAATGTAAGTTTGGGTTTGAAATAAATGATGTTTGCAGTCATTGAAGGCAGAGCTGTCACTATCAGTTATATCAAGTAAAGTTGCAATTAATTTGAAAATTAGGTAATCATATACACACAATTTAGAATAGAAAACATTTACTTGAAATACATTTGTGGTCAAAACGTAAAGCTACAAAATGTGCATTCGTGTGGTTGTGGCTCCTTGTTGTGGGGAACCTGCTAAACATGATTTTGTAATGGCTTTCGGATACTTTGTCATTCAGATTGCAAAGTGATCACTAAGCCGGTTCATTAAGAATGCAAATTTTAATTCATTAATTTTTCATCATGACAGCCCTAATTGATTGACCAGTGATTTTAAAATGGTATCTGGATAGATCTATTACAGATGATCAGCGCTTCTGTCTTTGATATAAAACACAAAAGATGATGAACTGAAATTAATTGAATTACGTCTGTCATGAATACTATTAAGAATGATCATTTAGAATATTCTAGCATTCTGGAATCTTTGAGAGGCTTTGTGTGGTATATCAGTAATTGAGGTTATTTTCAATTTATTAGTTTATGCATTAGAAGGGTTCACATTGTTTCATGTTTTAAGTATTTTTATTACAATGACTTAAATAAAAATCAGATATTTTTAAAGCATTCAAAACCGTTTCACACAACCATTTTTGACATGAGATTAGGAAGGTAGATGTAGAATTCAGCTTTGTTTTATACAGAATTGAATTTTTATAGAGTATAATTAAAAATTTCTATTAAAAAAAAGGCCTTGTCTCTTTAGCTGTGTGTCCAGTGTCTCTGTCTCTTTGTGTATTAGTCTGTAACACTGAGTATGCGAGAACAGTGGATTTTGTAGCCTGGCCTGCTCAGTGGAGTCCCTTCCTGAAATGTAGTTCATTTGAGAGGGTCATTAAAATAGGCCACCAGCATCATTAGCCCGGACCAATTTTAGCCTCACAGCAGTGCCTGTCGCTTTAATGCAGGAAATACACAGAAACCTTTTTACGTTTCTTTTATTCTGTGACTTACTGTGAAACCCTGCCCCCCCCAGTGCTCAGCTGTGTGTTGAATTATTGAGAGATATATGTCTTTCTTACGTAATCACATGACTATAAATAGATTCTCCCTGAGGTCTCACAGGCTGCACATGGGAGGAGGGGGATTTAATTGTAGAAGGCAGGTCTTCCTCTTAAAGAAAAGCAGTGAGTTATGGAATAACTGTGACTACCACAGTCCTTTCGACCCTCGGCAAAAAGGATGAAAATTACCACACTTAAGAGGATGCTCACCAAGCTTTTTTACGTTGTAGCAGATAAACAAATCACAGATATGACAAAAAGAGGTTTTGTTTGAGGAAAATATGGAATTATATGGAATGTGACGTAACGGTTGCTGGAATTATCTTGTAATTTGCATTTCTAAAACAAATACTGGCACGAGTCTTAAAATGCAAATCAGTCTGCAGTTAAAAGAGAGTGCTTGCAGACCATAACGAGCTGTTGGACCCGGCTATTTGAAAGGAAACTAGGCCACAACATGAGAAATGTTGGTGCAAGAATAATCAAAATGGGAAGGTTGCAATAGGAAACCTATGAAAATAGAAAATGCACAACAGAATAAATGAAAAACAAATGGGCAGAAACAGGAGTCAGTGTTTATGACAGAACTGTAAGAAATGGGCTGAATGAAATAAAATTTACCTCCCGAAAAGCCAAGGAAAAACCAGCTCTAATGTCTAACTAGAAGAGAACAAGGTGATATTTGGCTTATGAGAAGCTGTCATGGAATGTGGGTGATTCCATTAAAGTGAAATCCAGTGAATCATGAGTCTGCGTTGGCCAAGGAGATGTTGCTGGAACTTTTGTCAGGTGCCGTTCAAATGAAACATGTAATGATGACTGGCTGAAGGAGACAGGTTAATGGCCAGGAGAGATGCTGATCATTACCTGAGCAGTCAGTGCACAGGTGTACTGTGTTTTTAATTGTGTGTTTAGGAAACAAGTGTCATGATTGTCATTTTTCAGCATGACCATTCGTCTTACAACAGAGCACAGGGTGTTAAAGCTTGTCTTCAGGAACTCAATGAAATGGCCAGCAAACAGTGTGAATCTCAATCAGACAGAAAATGTATAGTGAAAATTTAAAAACAATACTCCATCCTGCAAAGCTGATCTGTCAACCACTGTGTGAAAAAGTTGGGACCAGCTTTGGATTATTGTTTTTCATTTGTGAAGCCCTGAGGAGGAGCAACAAAGCACTAATTGTGATTCCTGATTTATTTTATTCCACATGGAGTGTTTTTCCGATTTTGTTTTCCCTCTACTTGATCTAGAAAAGTATATGCCGTTAATTAAAATAATGTAATTCAATTTGTTTAAGGGATGTTTCAGAAAGTCATAATTTTCAGCTACTAAACAAAAACTATTATGTGTTTGTGATCTGTGAACATTTTCTAACTGTGGTAATTCTATAACATTTGCCAGGGGTTGTATGTGTGTGTGTGTGTGCGCGTGCGTGCGTGTGTGTGTGAGTGAGCGAGCTTCACAAATACACATGGTATGTTTAGCAGGCACTTGTCAAAGACTAATCTTATTATAGCATGCAGGGGTTACTTCCCTCATTTGTTACTTCTTGACAGGTCTCCAATGCGTAGTCTTCATTTAAAACCCTGGATAATAATGGGGTGCGAAAGAATGCTTGGACAAAAAAGGGATTCAGAAAGTACAGACAACTCCATAATTATTGGCACACATGGAAAAGATAGATTGAAAAAATGCATGTGTAAGATTAAATATAATTCAGTTGTTTGGGCAAAAATTAAAATACATTTGGAAAATGAACCTCCCTGAAAGAGGTTGCATATTATTTTGTCCCAAGCTACTACAGAATTTTTCTGAGGATTACAGTCGGGAATTTGCAGAATAAGGTCACACCGTGGACAGTTACGATTCGACACCACCTCTGTGTGACAATAGAAACACATGTCATAAAAAAACCTTTTCTTTCGTCTAACCACACACATTAGCACCTGGGGTAAGACCAGGTTCTATGGTAACAGGAGACAAGAGAAGAAGTTTTGGTAAAAAAATATTGAGGTGGGTTTGATGCAAAAGCAATAAGAAGAGGACCTCATCCCCTCTGTGAACTTTGTTGAGATGTAAGGCATTTGGCTGCCAAAAAGCTCCTGGTTAGAACTTCCAGCAGAACAGTGATCCATAACATATGTCTAAATCAACACAAATTCAAGCTTTTTACATGTCTGTCCCAGCACCCTGACCTTAACTCTGTGGGTTAACAGGGTCTCCGCGGATCCTTAAAAAATATTAAACAGACTTCTTGGGCAGATGGTGGCCTAGTGGTTAAGGTGTTTGCCCTGCGATCAGGAAGTTGTGGGTTCAATTCCCAAGACTGCTAGTGGCACCTCTGAGGTACCCTGAGCAAGG
>JBBJLS010000018.1:3683541-3703123 GCA_037577275.1 Bryconaethiops microstoma | reverse complement strand
TAGGTTTAGTGAGCATGTAGTAACTTGGTTGAACAATGGATGTGGACTTGAGTTAAGCTTTACAGGTTTAAGAAACAAATGTAGACGACTTAAGCACTGTTGTACGTCGCTCTGGATAAGAGCGTCAGCTAAATGCTGTAAATGTAAATGTAATGCAAATGGCCTCCTTTAGCAGGTTAATGCTTCCTGCCACACTCCAAAAATTTTCAAGAATGATTTGGTGAACAAGAAGTTGACCCAGATCTTTTCTTGGTCTCCAACACACACTTGTCTGATCCGTGGCAACCCCACCTTGCAACTGACGGGATTTAGAGGATCTGCATTTAATGTCTCGGTGCCAGACACTGAAACATACCTTCTCAGCTCTTATGAAGTCCATGGCTTAAAAAGTTAGAGCGATTTTGGTGTTGTGAGGTCAACCTACACAATATTAAGTTTTTGGTTTTAATGTTTAGGCTGATTGGTGTATGTACACGTGTATATCTGAGAGTATGTGAGAGAAAGAATAAGCATGAGTGAGCTGTTGCCAGCTGGTCTTTTCCTTCTTTGGTGAGGTAGTAGCGTTAGCAAGCAGTAGCCTCAGGGATGCTTGTAGCTCTTAACTCTGTTCCTCCCACTCTCGGTCCAGCCCTTCACTCTTCTTACTGCTCTAAATATGGACACCCTGCACCGTCTCTTCACTGCACTGTGTACTTTATACAATACATGCCAGAGTACATTTCATACCAGTACTGCAAAACATGGCTGAATTAATATACTTGTGGTCATGTTGTGGTTATACTGATATTGTGATAGAGATACAACGTAGCATCAATAAAATACTCAATATGAAGTGAAAGCTGCATTTTGTCCAAATGGTGTAGATTCATACATGTTGGTTTCAAGCCATAGTAAAGGCCTTGATTTGTCAGAACACTCACCAGCAGAGTGTCTATGATTGATTAGACAGCTCCGCATGTTATGGTCTTTTGTTATATCGCAGAGGGCAATATTATGACAATGAATAACAAACCACAACCCTGTTTTGAGACTTAAAATGTTAAAAAAGCAACAGGATGCAAACTTGATCAAATATATTTAGGCTTTTTTGGACACAGCCAAAAATAAGGAGTTCCTGAACATATGTTTTGTGTTTATAGCTCAGTGTTGACATGTTAAAGGAATAATTGACCATGTGGTTTAGAATAAAGTGTGACTTACTGTAAGCTGTAAAAGCAGTAAAAATTCACTGTGTAACAAAATGCTGCTGAGAGCCATTTGAGATAATAAGGTCTGTTTTCATAAATTGCCTCAGGAGTAGGACTGCTGACCTGCTGATCAGTTTTGGTGACCATGATTGTCATAAATGCAGAGGAATCTGATCTGAGATCAGTCCCCCTTTTTGATATCTTTGTAAATACCAGCTTTGGTTTTTTCTGGATTGGCCACCTGTAGTAGTGAAATTTTGTTGCGTTTTATAACTCGCAGTATGTCAGACACAGTCTAACACCTTATCCACAAGTCACCATAATAAGTGCTGGATGAAGTTTGAGTGTGTTGAGAGAACATTTGAGATATTTATTTACAGGCAATTGATGTATGCTATTGGTTAGCAGTGTTTGGTAAAACTAAAATTTGGACTTCAAACCTGTCTTTGCTGATCAGCTATGTCTGGGGTAAGTAGAAGACTGTAAAACTAGATGTTTTGCTGAACTAGTACTTGCACGCAGCGTACATGCATGTTATACTTAAGGTATAGCAGTGCATATATTTATTAAGCTTATTAAGTTCCATGTAGTCTTCCATTCTGAGGTCAAGATTCAGTTTAATTTTTGATTTTGTGTATGTTGTGTGTTGAAAATGATTCTACAGAGCTCGAATTAGTACACAGATAAATAAAAATTCTCTATTAACTTTTTCAGTGCCTTCTATTCTGCCCTTATAAACATGAGAAATTCTCCCAAATTATTTTATAGAAAGCGCAGTCGTCTGAGAGGTATGAGGTATGAGCATATTATAAGTCACTATTTCTGCCACATCAATTCTGGTAGGCTGCGCCCAAATGCGGCCTTGATAATTGTCAGTGGCTTTCAGAAAAGATAATAAATTTGAGTCCCTCAGAGGAGACCACTTTTTGGGTACATATTGAATCTTTTACAGCTCTATTGTAGAGGAAGTCTGGCTTTTTGATGTGTCCTTTGTTTAAGAGATGTTGCTACACCTTGCATACATGTTACTGTTTGAAATACAGAGCAATTTTTGCTTGCTAAAGTGAGCCAAGAGAATAGCAAGGGAAAAAAAAAAAAACAGTTTCTGTGAAACCACATTGATTCATGATTTAGTGTGGGCTGGAGGGTGGAAAGCTGGCCTTTTGCCGTTCCTGCTAAGCAGACCAGCTGGTCTTAACATCGCGTCTAACTAGACCCTGTGCGTAATCGATCCCATCTGGAGAAGTGCTAACCTGCTCTCTGCGTGCATGTGTGGGTGTGTGTGTATGTGTTGTATGGGTGGGTATATTATAAGCGGTGTGTCTGTGTGTGTGTGTAGGTATCTCTGCAATTAGCACTGTACTTTATAGATACTTTATTGGTACTTGCAAGTCATATTAAATCATAACCAAACACTTCTTTCCAAATGTATTGCCCATATATTGAATGCACTCTCCATATCTCTTTGTCTCCCCCTGTAGGCTCGGAGGAAGGAGGTGTTCCTACAGGAGCGCTATGGCCATTTCAGCCTGACTGACCCGTTTCTGGCCCTGCAGAGGGACTATGAGTCTGGGGCAGGGCAGAAGGACCGGCGACCTGTCAGTGCCAGCCCGATCACTGTACTGGAGGCCGTTATGGCCCACTGCCGCAAGATGCAGGAGAGGATGTCTGCTCAGCTGGCAGCCGCCGAGAGCAGGCAGAAGAGGGTAGGGCTTCTCTCTCTCTCTCTCTCTCTCTCTCTCTCTCTCTCTCTCTTTTTCTCTCTCTCTCTCTCTCTGTGAGTGTGCATGTTTGAGTGTGTGTGTGAGTCTGCACAGAGAAAGGACTCAAATAGAGAAAAAGATAGTTGTTGAGTCGGTGTGATTTGTAGAGGAGAGGCGTCAGGATGGTTGTATTTATCCTTTGTGGGGACTAAATGTCCTCTTGACGACAGGAATACCAAAAATCTGTAGAAATTGAGGCCTTTTGCTGGTCCTCACAAGGATGTGTACTCTTTTCAGCACAAATTCAGTATTTTTGAGAAACCAAATGTGATCTGGACACTGTTGAGGCATAGACTCCACAAGATCTCTGAAGGTACGGTGTGCTGTGGTTTGTGAGAGGGGCATCCATGGATCAAACTATTTTGTCCAGCACATCCCATAGATGCTTGATCAGCCTGAGATCTTGAACGCTTTGTCATGTTACTTAAACCTTAGTTGTATTTCCCATTTAAGTGTTGCTTATTATTTTCTAATACTTAAAGATCATTTTTATATATAAAAAAACAACTATTTGAACACAACAGACCCAAAAAACAAAAATCAGTAAATCTTTCAGAAATTTCTCTCTAATTTACTGCAAAAATACACGAACATACATATTAAACATTTTGGAAATCTTCAGCTTACACACAGTAGTATTATAATGAAATTGAACTGTGTACCACTCTTTCCAATCACAAGTATGTCTGTTCTAAGCAGACTTTATTTATTTAGATTATCTGGCTGTCTGTGCCATGCTTCAGAACAGTCAGGTACACATCCATCTGCACATTAGTGATGTGTAGATAGACCCAATTAGCCCATTTGAACAAGGGTTTAACTCTAAAATGGTATCTAAAAGAGAGTTAGGTGGCCGCGAGGGAAAGTCGGTGAGGCAGGAGGAAATCCAACTCTGAAGTTGTAGAAACTTAAAGAAGTGTGATTGTGGGATATCATATTTCAATCTTAGTTGATCAAAAGTCAATAAGTAAGTAATTGAACACCATGATTCCATACCTAGACCAAATGTGAAAAGCTTCATCAGTCAATACTGGCACAGCCATAGGGTTCTTTAATAATGCGGTATATGTAGAGGGATCACGGAGTGAAAAAGAACTACTGAATTGAGCCCAAATCTTAAGGGAGTGTTTAATAACTGGGTTTGATGTACATCTAGTAACAGGATTGGGCAGTGGGATTTTAGAACTAAGTAGAGCATACAGGGGAGTGAGACACGATCGGTTCTCTAGGACCAGCTATGCAGGTGCAATGCTATATTTGAGGGACTCCTTCCAGTGCAACATAATTCTTATATTGGGAGCCCAATAATAGTGTTGAAGTTGGGCAAGGAAAGACCACCATATTGGCGGTGCTTTTGCATTCAGCCCTTACCTATGAGAGGATTCTTCCTATGCCAAATAAAACTAGAAATCAGCTTATCTAATGTCAAGAAGAATGATTTTGTTAAATAGACAGGAATACATTGAAATAGGTGTAAGAATTTAGGTAGGACATTCATTTTAATTATATTTATTCGTCCACCTAATGACATTGGCAGGTAATCCCATCGTTCAAGGTCTTGTTTCACACTAAGCATTAATGGGGGAAAGTTGGTTTTAAACAAATCTTTGAAGTCACGTGTGATCCAAATGCCTAAGTATTTCAGTTTATGTGGTGTTATTTTAAATAGGAATGAGTGAAAATTCGTATTTGCTGCTGCAGGATTTTACTGGCATAAGTTCACTTTTTTGTAAATGAATCTTATATCCTGATATTTTACCAATTTCAGACAGGAGGCTGAGATTTTTGGGCAAGCTAGTCATAGAGTCAGATACAAATAAAAGCATGTCTTCAGCATTTAGAGAATTTTTTGTTCAGTCTCCCCTCTCAGTATTCCTTTTACAGTGGCCTCCCTTCGCAAGACAATTGCTAGGGCTTCAATGGCTAGAGCAAATAGAAAAGGGGATAGACATCCTTGTCTGGTGCCACGGCCAAGTGGGAAGTAAGAAGACAGATGTGAATTGGTATGAACTGCTGCAAGTGGAGAGGAGTAGCGTAGTCTTATCCAAGCTATAATTCCAGGGCCGAAACCAAATTGGCTGAGAGAGTAGAAGAGGTAGTCCCACTCCACCCGATCAAATGTCTCTGCATCAAGAGAGATTAGTACCTCTGGAGTATCAGGTGGAGAGGTGTCATGTAGAATATTATATAGCCGCTTTAAATTGAAGTATGAGTGCCAATTTCTAATAAAGCCAGTCTGATCGCTTAATATAATTAAAGGCAAGACCTTTTCTACTCATTGGGCTATCATTTTAGACAAAATTTTAGCGTCCACATTCAGTAAAGAAATTTGCCGATACGAGCTACAGTTTAATGGGGGTTTATCTCTTTTAAGTATAAGGGATATAACTGCCTCGCACATAGTTGGAGACAAAGAGCCAACCTTTAAGGATTCGACATATATAGAGAGAAGTATTGGAGTCAATTCCTTGACGAATTTCTTAGAAAATGTGCACGGAAAACCATCAAGACCTGGACATTTTCCAGTCTGTAGTGATTTTTTTGCTGCCACCAGCTCCCTATTGGTTAATAGCTTATCCAAGTCTATCCTTGTTTCTTCATTCATTTTTGGGACGTCCAAGTTCTCAGAAAACGAGTCCAACATATGGTCCTTCCTCACGGGCCCTGAAGCACACAATTTAGAATAGAATTTTTGAAAGCAGGAGTTAATTTCAGTGTGATCTGTATGAGTATTGCCTGAATCATCGTTAATCTGAGATACAGTTTGATCAGCAGTTCTTTGTCGTAGTTAATGAGCAAGAAGTTTCCCTGTCTTCCTCCCATGTTCATAGGTTTGATGCTGTGTCTTAATGATAAGGTTTTCAAGATTAAATTCCGTTTGTAAAAGTACTCGTTGTTTAGCGAGGTCAGCTGACTGAGTATGAGTGGGTGTTGCATCCAACTGGCTGATTTCATGTATTAGCTGTTGAAGACGTGTTGTGTGGGTCGTCCTAAGTTACGCACTGTATGATATGATTGGACCCCTTAAATAGGTCTTCAATGATTCCCACACTATTAAAGGGGACATGTCGAATGTTTGATTGTATTCTAGAAATGTAGTGATTTCTCTAGACAAAAATTTTACAAATCTTTAATCAGAAAGCAGCGCTGTATTACAACGCCAAGGTCGGTAGATGTGGTGTGATATAGGGACACATAAAGTCATAGTCATAGGTGCGTTGTCTGAAATGACTATGGCCTGATAGTCACACTCATTGACAAAAGGGATGAGTTCACTATCAGTTTAAAAATAATCTATGCCTGAATATGATGTATGAACTGGGGAGAAGAACGAATAACCTCTACATGTAGGGTTTCTGAATCGCCAAACATCCACCATACCGTATGTTCTGAGGAATGAGCTAATGGCCATCGCTGCTTTTGATATTGGTATAGACTTGGATGAGCTACAATCCAGAGTCAATGATAGCACACAGTTCATATCCCCACCCATAAGAAGATTATTCTTATCTAAGTTAAGAAGCTGTGAATATTTTTGTAGAAAAAGGTGCTTTCATCCCAATTTGGAGCATATATATTAGCTAAGATTACTGGGGTGTTGAACAGTCTACCTGCCACAATAATATATCGCCCATTGCTATCTGCCTCCACTGATGAAGCAATAAATGGAATGTTTTTGTTGATAAGAATAGCTGTTTCTCTGGATTTGTGATTCAGATTAGAGTGGTAAACCTGACCAACCCATCTCCCTTTGGGCCGTACATGATCAGAATTACGTAAGTGCGTCTCCTGAAGGAAAGCTATACGTTTTTTCAAATGTGTGAAAACCTTTTTACACTTGATAGGGTGATTTAACGACTTCACATTCCAGCTTACAAAAGTAACTGGACAGCCACTATGTTGAAGTGTGTTAGTCATAATTCAGAGTGTAGGGAGTAAATAAATCAATGATTATTAAACCTTTTGTAGGAGCCCAACCCAACAGATTAGAACGTGGAAAAAAGGAAAAGTCAACATTTGGTACAAAAGCCATCCTCCCCCAAACACCTACCCAAACTAGGTAAACCTGAAACCCCTCGCACCCTACTCCACACATTACTGTGCTTGAAAGGAGAAATGATAGCCTACATAACGAGCTCTGCACTATACAGACAATTAAAAAAAAAATTATATGTATGTATATATAAAGCGCTGTTACAAGTATACCTACAGAAAATATAGTCACCCAAAGACTGGTATTTTAAACAAAGATATACTTAAGCAAAATAATATTAGGATCGACTGAATCATCTTGTTAAGTTTTGAAAAATAACAATTTAACATCCGTCCAACACCAGTTCGTGAAAAATAAATAAATTAATTAATTAATTTTAGAAAAAAGAACAGATTCTTAAGAGAAATGCAGTACTTTTGCCAGCCAACAAACAGGCTAAAAATATTCTGGGTCTTGATTGATCAGCATAACATCAAAGTGAGTAAAATGTAGTAGTGACCATTATCACATCATCTTTCAATAATATTAGACTTCACATACGCCATCGCCTCGTCGTGGTCTTGAAAGATACTCTCGGGTGCCGTTATGTGTTATGCGGAGTTTCGCCGAGTGGGAGATGCCGTACCTGACGCCATCACGGTCACGGAGAAGTTTTTTAACCTCGCTGAACGCTGCTTGAGCCCGCGCCACACTAGGAAAGAAGTCGGGGAAGATTAATACATCCTGGCCTCGGTGTTTGAGACGGCCGAGTTCCCTGGACCGCCGAGGCGCGTTAACACAGTCTTGATAGTAGTGAAGTTTTGCCACTATCACTCGGGGTCTACCATCCTGTCTTTTAGGTTGAAGTCCTCTGTGCGACCTGTCGATCAAAATGTCTTTTTCCGAGCCCAGAACTTTTTTTAGAAATTCGGAGACCGAATCCAGGGAGCTCGAACCAGGGCCCTCTGGAACATTCAGGATTCGAATGTTTGATCTACGCAATCTTCCTTCCAAGTCCGCGTATTTTGTTGATACGCTAGACACCTTTTCTAGTTTTTGTACCTTGGTTTTCAATGCAGTCACCGTATCCGATCAAAACGACGGCCCGCATTCCACCTCCGATACCGTAACCCTTGTGATTTCCAGATCGGCCCACATAGAAGCCGCGTTATTTGAAATCTCTGCCTTCACCGCCTGGAGCTCGGATGTAACGCTTCCCAACTCCTCCATCAGTAACGACTGCAGCTCCATTTTAAATAACTCCAGTAAACTCCACTCTTAGCGTGGCCAGAATTTCGTTTTTTAACTCCATCGTGGGTACTAGGCTCTGCTCGGAGGCATTTTCAGGAGCCCTACCGCTTTCATGTGGAGGGCTATTAGTGGTCGTTACTTTAGGCCTAGTAGTCGAATCTCCTCCCGTGTACTTCTATTTACAGAGATTGCTCGCCATTCCTGTTACGACACCGCAGATAATGTATTCCAAGAGTATCACCAAGACTTTGGTTGAAACTTTACAGTCTTTTTATGGGTCTAATGCGCAAAAAAATATAATTTTTATACAAATTTACTGCAGCGCACGCCAACACCTAACCTACTCCATTGCCTGCTCATTAGTGCCCCCCTAAAATGCCTTCTTTACCTCCTGTGCTGATGTTGTTGCAAGCTTTGTATCTATCCGAGTTTCCACCAAAATATCATTTTCTGACCTACAGGGTTTCTAAGGGTTTAAGTATGAGTGGATTAAAAGCTACGTCTGAGCAGCATTCTACATTTTACAGCAGGGAAAGTGGGAGGCGAGAAATTGTGTGGAGCAGGAGAGGCAACGAAGAGGAGTGTGTGCCAGACCCTGAAAGCCAAATCACTGTCTGACACGTCCACCCTCACAACACCTGTTCACTCGCAGGTTAACATGAGCCACTTGAGCCATATTAACATGAATGCACCACGTACCCGCCCTCATCACCACACACCACCAGCACAAAACAGACAAAACAAAACAGGTGTTTGATGGCTACGCCAACGCCTAATGTGCTATCGCCTGTATGGCCTTCAGGGAGATCAACTCTTCAAGATGGCATGTAGTTAAAAACAGGGACCTTCTTTAAAGTGTAAAACCTGTGAGATAATCCTAAAACACTATTGTGATCCACTTCAAGCACCACAATCCCCCTCTACTCTCACGTCTCTCACTGCCTGGCTTAATGAGCGTTCAGTTTCATCGTATTAAACAGGCCCTCCGTGTGTCTTGAGCGAAATTGTAATTTAGTCAGTGAAAGGTCTCTCCCCCCTTCATGCATGTCAGTTGATATTTGATGCCATTGCCTTCCAGCTCATCCTTGTCTCTGAAACTGAGAAGACTAGATTCCCTCTCTCCAAGAATAAACATTCACACTTGGTTGTTATGGTGACAGTTCTCTTGTTTCATAGCCGGCTATGATGCACTCTTTTACCAGAGCACTCGGTGTGTAATAAGAATTTAATAACTCTCATTATGGTAAAGTTGCTCTGGCTGAAGTTGTTGCTTTCAATTAGAACTGTCTGCTTATGTGACTATTTTTTTATTGCTTTTTATTGCTTATGTGATTTTATTTTTTATTGAAACGGTTTTTCTTCACCGTCACATTTTTCAAATATTCATGAGCAGAGGGGAGCTTTGTGCTGTTCACTTAGAAGGCCTGCATCATCTTTAAGTACAGCATAGCTATGGATATATTCTTCCAAAACTAATGGCTGTAGGTTGATGGAGTCTAATGCAACCATGAGGCATATAAAACAAAGACTGGCTGCAAGCATTACCTTAATGGTCCTATTATTGTTGAAGTTGCTGAACTAGAATAAGAATAAACCTTTTATTCTTATTTGGTATTAATTAATTGGCCAATTATTCACTCATTTCAAGTGTTGTCACTGCTTTCATTGCTCATCCTCTCAGTGGATGAAAAGTGGAAGACAGTCATGGATGCACTATAAAAGCTCCTGCTCCTTAAGTACAGTACAGTTATTTAAACCTCAGAAATCAGATCTCATAATCTTTATATCGATGATATGTCGTATATGCTAACTAACAAATAGAGGCGCTTCTGTGCTTTCAAGGATCAGCATGTTGGCATCTTCCACCCATTAAACCCATCATCTTATCTAGCAGGGATACAAAACTAACCGAAAAAGCGTAATATTTAATATAAACACTTAATATTTAAGTCACTGTGAGACAAAAGAACCTCTAACTGGAATTCTGGTGATCGAAGGTTCATTTCAACTCACTTGGGGCCTATCCAGGCAAACTTGAAATTTTGCACGAAAATTCAGAACATGAATTTGTTTACAGTGATCCAGGGAACAAGCGCAAACAGCAGGCTGCTGTGTGAGAGGGAAACACACACCTAGCTAGCAGTGCTGTCTCAGTTATTACTCTCTGCTGTTCAACATGATTGTTTCTCAACACATCCAATGGAATTTGTCAAAGTTGGAATTGTTGATTGCAGCCAGACACTTTTAACCTCACAGTATTTCAGTGGTGTATGATGAAGTGTAGCTTCACTTTATGTGCTCCCTTCAGCAGCACAAATTGGCCTATTGACAGACTCAGAATGAAGACATCTTTTAGTCCAGCAGGAATTGTAGTTTCTTACTGATGTAGCAATGTTATATGACACCATCCTGGATAATCAAGTAAGACTTTTTGATTGTGTGACTGGTCTCCCTTAAAGTTTGCTTACAGTTTCTCCTACAGTATGTATAAGTGTGCTTGCCTAACAGTTTGTTATGCTGCTATGCCTAGCTGGAGATGGAGAAGCTGCAGCTGCAGAGTCTGGAGCAGGAGCACCGAAAGCTGTCGGCGCAGCTGAAGGATGAGCGAGAGAAGAACAAGCACGTGGTGATGATGCTGGTGCGCGAGTGCAAGCAGCTAGCAGCACGTGTAATGGAGGAGAGCCAGCGCTTCGAGGAGCTCTCGTCGCGCTCGGAGCAGGAGGGTCGCTCTTCAGGCCGCCTGGAGGAAGAGCTGGCGACTGAGCGCCGCCGCAGCCAGCAGATGGAGGCGGAGATGGAGAAGCAGCTGGCTGAGTTTGACACAGAGCGTGAGCAGCTGCGAGCCCGACTGAGCCGTGAGGAGACGCGTGCCGCTGAACTGCGGGCAGAAAGCGATGGCCTTCGGCAGCAGGTAGAGCTGCTCAGGACTGAACGGGGCAAGGACGCCCCACCACTTCCCCCGTCATCAGTGTCAGTCAAGCCCAAGAGCGTGGCATCAGTAGCTGTTGGCACAGACGTAACAAGTTGTAGAGTAGCCACCTCCCAGACAGACCCGCTACCCGATCACGATGCACCCAAGAAGGTGCCGCTGACTATCCCAGTCAAGCCAACAGGCACCAACTATGCTAGCATGAATCTACCCAAGACCCCCACCACTGGAAGGGGGTTGCACCATGGGACCGCTCAGGCAGAGAATGGTGGGGAGGGTCAGACAGTGCAGAACTTGGCCCATAGTTTACACTCACCTGCCAGTGCTACCACTGTACCTACTGGGGTGAGCCCTCGCGTTCAGGCAGCTCGCTACAAATTCCAGCCCTCAGCTTCGGAGCAGGACCAAAACGGTCAGGG
Organism: Bryconaethiops microstoma; assembly: GCA_037577275.1. Classification (NCBI taxonomy): domain Eukaryota; kingdom Metazoa; phylum Chordata; class Actinopteri; order Characiformes; family Alestidae; genus Bryconaethiops; species Bryconaethiops microstoma. Next base: position 3,691,601 of record JBBJLS010000018.1, on the reverse strand, counting down.
TCCCCCGTCCCGGGACCTGTCCCCTACCAATCGCGACAACTTTGCCGCCAAGCAGCAGGCACGCCACACAGTCACACAAGTCCTCTCGCGCTTCACCAGCCCACCAGCAGGAGGTCCCCCTGCAGCCCTTAGGCCCAGTCTGTCCCACTCCACTTCAGAGGGGGGACCCTTTGCTGGGCGCCTTGGTCATCCTCAAATTGGCATCAAGTCGCCCACGGTGGCACGCATTGACAGGGGAAACCCCCCTCCCATACCGCCAAAAAAACCTGGACTTTCTCAGACACCATCCCCTCCACATCCACCAATCAAAGTGGTGGGCGAGGCCACCAGGTCCCCAGGGGTTGGACTTGGGGTGGGGCCTGCCAAGTCAGCTGCTACCCCCCAGCTTCCGCCCAAGCCCTCCCTGGACTTGGGGGGTACGGCCCCAGCCTTGACCGCATCTCAGGTGGGTGCACCTTCCGCTTCCAAGCAGCGGGGGCCGCGGTCGGCCACAGCATGCGTGGATTGTCCCCCTGTCACCACCACCACCTCCACCATTGCTACCATTGTCAGTAGCCCCTGCGTAAACCCTGCTAGCGTTCCATCCCATAGCCCCCAGCACCTGGGCAGCCCCCTGGCAGCAGCATCAGGTAAACGGGTGCTCAGCTCCGCCACCGTCCCTCTCACTGCCTCTGCTCTATTCTGCACTACTGTCTTTCCACTAGGGCTGAGCAACATTTTCTTTCTTCAGTGTATTTTTATTATCTTTTTAAAATATTAAAAAATCCTGGTAGACAATACATTCATTTTCAGACAAATAAAAAACAATTGACTCTTTAAATAGCAGCATTCTACAGTTTGGCTGCAGTACGGAACTGAATAGTACCCTGCGATACCTGCAGACCTGCAAAGCATTAAAACTGTGCTAAAATTGACCATTTAAAAAAAAAATGAATCTTGTAATTGTGCAATCTCTACAGCTAAAACTAAACTTCCTTTTTCCAAACTCTCTAAAAATGACTGAGCTGTGGTTATGGCTCATGGACTTCTTTTGTACTGTTAAACGTTTAGGCAGCAAAGTTGCCATCTCACCATGGTCAAGACTGTTGAAATCTCAGTTATTTTATCATGAAACCGCCCAAGTCTGCTGAACAAATCTAGTGAGAGTTGGAAGAGCAGAATCTATAGATCAGAAAACTGAAGAGGAAGTGTTAGGTTCAGCTTAGTTTAGCTTGGAAAAAAAATGAGTAGATACCATAGACAGATAGTGACACACCATGGTTGGTTCCTCCTATATAAGAAAGTCAGTGAGATCCTATAAGTACTGAACCATGGGCTTTTCCTCACTGTTGATAGTAGCACTATTAGGTGTAAATAAGTTGAAGCATCAACCCTCACACAGCCAGCTGGGTCTCGAGGAGTCATCCCTGTAACCCACTCCATTCTGAAGCTGATGCCAGAGGCTGCTCTGTCCCTTTCCTTCCCTCCACCTCCACTTCCACCATCCTTCAGCATGTTTTTACTGCTGTGAACTTTACTACTAACTCAGCCACAAAGAGTGCCTTGTCCCTGCACCTGCCTTGTGTTCATCGATTGTACCTTTCCTTCAATTCCAGAAATGCCGAGTGAGACCGTGGATGTCTTTTTATTCCTTGCATGTAGAAATGACATTTCCTGTCTGTGTTTTATTGAACTCACACAACTAATCTAATTTGCTCAGGTGGTCTTGCTGCACTTCGTTTTTTACAACTAGATATTCACTACAGCGGTAATCACATAATCCAATTTGTTCTTTGAATGGATGAGGCGAAGAAGGTTTGCATTATGATGACTGTGGTAAGCCTTTGTCGATTGGATATTGCTCATAAATCTATTACTGAGTCTTCCACAATTCATTATACCATAATGTGGGGCTTATAGAGAACACTACAATTTAACCATATAGTATGCATTGTTAAAATGTCACCTGCAAATTACTCTACAAGTAAACATTTTAGATATTAGAAAAATAATCTGATTCATTTAGCTGCACAAGCCTTCATGCTGGCTGTGTCGCTAGACTCTTATCGCCTGAAAATACCCCCCTGTCTATGAAGGCCTTTAAAAGGCCCTTTGAGATCACCAGAGATGGGCCTATTTAATCACCAGTCAAAGCAGAGCAAGTATTCTACCAGACGCCACCATTGTATTGTCACTAGAGACTAATCTTCAACAAAGGCTGAGATACTAGACACCACAAGCTAGCTGTCATTTCTTATGTCCCTGAAAATGCCAAAAACTGCCTCTTTTCTCTTCCCTTGCTCTGCAGCATCTCCAACACAAGCATTCTGAAGCTGCTCGACTCATGTAGCTGCTGTTTTTAACTGTCTTGCCCCCCAGAAAAAGCAGCCATTGGTCCCACCCCTCTATTAAACATAGCTTCATATTTCTCTGAGGTTTTCAGTTTCATGTGCTGTCTTGCTAACAATCTATCCTTTGCTCTTACTAACAAAGAAAAAAAGTCACCCTATAGACCAAACTATATACAAGCATGCACAATTAGAAACACTAAGTTTCTACTCGAGTCATCTGTGCCCATAGTGCTAGAACTGATCTAGCTGTGAATAGATGTATTATTTATTTTCGTCAGGCGTTTTGTGCCTGGACATATTACATTTCCCCTTTCCTTCTGTGTCGTATCTATCAATACATCTGACTGAGATGAATTTTACAGATTTGGTTTAAATTTCAGTGTAACTTGGTGTGACTGTCATGATGTATGTCACGTACGCTTAGCTAACCTGATTTAAACTGCCTTGTCCTGCTTTCTTTGCTATAAACGTTGTCTCTTTTTTTGGCTGCCTTTACCTCATCCTGACCTGAAAGCAGATGAATGAGTTGAAATTAGAGTTTCACAACTTAATCTGACAAAGACAGACCGTCACATCTGTTAGACAACCAGGTGTCATATGTCAGATATCCAATGTCATACCAACATGTGGACTATACTAAAACAGTCACCTGGTGAGAAACAGCTGAGTTTACTTAGCTACAGCACAATTTCATCAGTTTTCTTTGCCATTCAGCACATCATAATTACCTGTAGCAGTATTAGAGAAGAATTCTACACTGTTTTTATTATAAATACTGAGTATTATAGGGAAAAAATCAGATCTTCACAATTGAATTCAGCAAGGGTGTAATGCAGTAGGAATGCAATTTGAACTATGCTAAATGGTGGGCTATAATATTTCATTACATTTTAAAGGAGCAAACTTAAAACTCATATGTCTCAGCTGTTCAGGCACATTTCTTTTTTGACTGAACCATTGCTTCAATTTAATGGTATCAGGTGACTGTTCCAGGTTGCAGAGCACACTTTGGTATGACCTTTCGACACTGCCTCTCTTTGGTAACCGCTGTTGCTTGCTCCTCACAGGCTGGCGTCCCTCCATAGTCCCCCTGCTAACCTGTGGTGACCCCGTCCCCCTGGATGACGGGCACACCCTTTTGCTCCAAGCTGCTTCCCAGGGAAATGTCACTTTATTGTCTATGCTGCTTAATCAAGATCCACCAATGGATATTAGTCACCTCCAACAAGACCTAACCTCTGCCTTGTTTTCTGCTGCTCTAAACGGACACACAGGTAAAAATGCCCCAGCATACTCTGAAGCTGCAAGGTCCAAGAACAATAGGGTTGATTTGTCTTTGGAGACTCCACACGTGATGTACATCCATAGTGGGCTCCAGTGTTGGAAGCAACACTTCTTTTATCATCATAAACACGCAGCACAGGGTCTTGGTTTCAAATAGATCTCTGAAATAGCACCCCCTCTATTAATAATCTCCTTAAATTGTGCAGCTGGGATGTTCTGGTGTCCACACAGCACAGTTACTTCTCCCCTATTTAAGGTGGAACAGAAAGTTTGAGCTAGAGCTTCACGACTAAATGTAAACAATGCAGAAAGTCATCGGTTAAAAAAATAAATAGGATTATGCAAAATTTTTTTTTAAAAAAACAGGGTGTTTAAAAGAGCCTTGATATTTCTTTCAAGCACTAAAGGCATCAACAGCCATACCAACCCTATGCCCACTCTTAATGCAGACTAAGCTTAACTAACAAAAATAGAAGGTTTTGACAGTGATTGTTTTGAAGTTGGAGGTCATTTTTGTGATCACGCCTCCAAGAAAGAGGGCTATAGGCTTTTTTTTTTACTTGTTTAGTTATTATTATTATTGAGATCTGAGATTTTTCATAAAATGTTTGGTCTAAGCTTTATATATACATATATATAGTTAAGTATAGTGCACTTTTTATTCTGTATTGTTGGTATAGATTTGATTCTGTTCTATTGTTTTTTAATTTTCACTGCTCTTACCTTTGTACTGTCCACTCTCTGCTGTGACAATGCAAATTTCCCACTTGTGGGACTAAGAAAGGTTATCTTGTCATATATTATCTTATCTTTTCAGGTCTATAGTTGCCCTTTCTTTAACTTATTATGTACTTAGCAGACAGCCTTATCAACCCTGTCAGGATTAATGTTACATTTTATTGTTGAGTGAATGCATTAAAAGCCAGCATGATTATACAGTTACTGCGTGTTTCTGAAGTTTGTTTTTGTCCTTCAGAGTGCTTGAATTTGCTGCTGAACTTGGGGGTGTCTGTTGATGCTCCTGATGAAAATGGATTTACCCCGTTACACACTGCTGCTGCTAACGGTCACCATGGGTGAGTGCTTCTCTATATTTTTTTATCCTTTTTGCTGCTTTTTTTTTACAGTCTGTATTTAAGTAAAGTGCTTTTTTTACAGTCCATATTTAAGTAAAGTCATACGACTTTCAGATCTGTTTGACACATGGTCAGAGATGGAGTATATAACAGTCAAATGTTTCTCTAAATAGGACACTGTGAGAGAGGTTGTCATTTTGGATTTTGGCAGTTCTTGTTCTGCGTGATGTACAGTGACTGCTGTTGGTGATGTCATCACTCCTGGCTGTCATTGCCCTGATTTCTAAGTTAGGACAAAGACGGCTTCAAATGCGAGTCAGGCATGTTGTGCTTTGTGCATCACAGACTCGACCCAAAATGGTCAGATGAACCTTAGGGGCTTGGTGACCCAGTTTCAGGCTTTCTTAAGTTGGAGGTCACGGCAAACAGTCACACTGTACTTTATTTTTGTCCAAAGCAGAACTGCACTGCACCCAGCCAGCGCTGCAGCCTCTCTCCTTTACTGGATGTTTGTTTGTAGGTGTGTGCAGGCTCTGCTGGGCCGTGGTGCGGAGTTGGAGCGAGAGTGTGTTGGCGGCCAGACTGCACTGATCCTGGCCTCTGAGCACGGCAGTGTGGAGTGTGTGAGAGTCCTGCTGGGTGCGGGAGCAAACCGCTCACACATTACAGCTGTAAGTTCCACAGCATACACACACAGGCACTAAAGCTGTGTGTAATAGATCACTGCCAGTGGATGTTGCCTCTTTCTCTGTTCTCCAAATCACAGCCTCTTAGCCTGTTGCTGTGGTAACCATAACTGAACAAGGGTGTCATGTTCGTGTGTGAATGTGCTTCTTATTTTAGTAGTGTGCAGTTATTCCCTTGAAGTAAAACATGCGTGTTCTTTGCCATGCATTTTCCCCAAACTGTACCCTAAACTGGCTAAACTCTTGTGTTTCATAATTTTGTGTATTAACTGGTTTGAGCCAGTAATGTCTAGTGGTCAAGTCTGGGTGTTACGCACTACTGTAGGAACAAATTAGGAAATGTGCATAAGAGTCCACAGCATCCATAGCTGTTGTGCTAACAGACTAAAATTACATTTCAAAACACTTTATAAACATAAAAGCAGTGGATTTACAAATTTCTCTGTGCAATGTTTTATACATTGTCTTTGATCAAACCTCAGTGATGTCAGTCCAAAGTGTAATTTCATCTTACTGTGTTCATTTATTTGACTTAATTTCAGGTTAATAACACATTTCAACAGGTCAAAATCATCAGAGATAAGTTTATGTGGGTTTTGTAGTGTTTTTCATGCTGATTTCAAATCTGTCTTTAGTTTTTGAAGAAACAGTGGTAGCTGAGTGACACTGATCATTATATCTATACCACAGTGTGAGTCTGTCTGACTTCACAATGAAAATATTCAAACAGTTACTTGATTGGTGTCTGCGGTTTAATAAAAAACGCCTGCAAGTCTATTGCAAATCTAATATTACTCATAATTCAAAAAGTTAATGTGACTGAAAAAAACTGAAAGCAGATTTGAAATCAGCATGAAAAACTGGTTAAGAAAAGTGTGTTGTGGTTTCTGATTATTACAAAAAAACTATTTTTTGTTGACCTGTGGAAAGAGATTTTCTCCCAAAGATGCACTTCATGTGAAGGGACAGATTGTAAAATCAGATTATGACTCTGAAAAGGCCGGAACTTCAGCAGGATGCTTTTCCCATTAAGAAAGAATTCACAAAAGAAATGCAAAACTGCCAATCATAAGGGCTAAGGTGCCCTATACACCACACAGACTTAAGTCACTAGTACAAACTGAACATTATATGAAAATAAAATACAGACAAAGAAAATCAACACTAAGATAAAAAAAAAAACATCCTACACCCGTTTCCCAAACAACACTGAATAATTCATTGTCTCAACGAAACGTCTAACAGGTTTAATAATTCTGCCAAAAGGTGACACTTTAGTGATGGCACCCTGAGTGGGGTTTGAACAAGGAGGGATACTAACCTCAGGGACAGGGGAATTAACAGCACCGGCCATTGTGGGGTCTGAGGGAGAAGTTGGCACCTCCACAGTAAGTCATCACCCATGTGTTTATCAGAACCTGACTAGTTTATAGCATTAAGTTATGCTGCTCAATCTCTCTGGAATTCTCTCCTTCAGGATATTCATAATATTCACTGTCTTTTGAAATCTTTTTAAGCTTGCTTATTCACTTTGATTATGCAATTGTGGCTTTTAGAGTATTTATGTTTATAATAATGTTTATGTATATATAAGTCTTATCTTTGACTGGCCAGCCCTAGGTGGCTGGGTTTTCCCATCTTGAGTAGATTGGAGTACAGCTAGTTTTGCTTTGGTTGGAGACAGCCTATGGAGCCTCTCGCAGCTTCTAACACGGTAAATACTGTATGAGCTTTAATGGGGGTGAAGACATACCACATTGATTAATATTTTTGTAATAGGGGCGGATGGGGACGACAAAATGGCCCTGGTGTTTTGGGGTAGAACGGCCCACCACATACAATTACACACACCACCCATCGTTACACTCCCATGAATGTGTATCAACAAAAGTAGTGTTCAATAAAAGTAGTAATCAATACATTGTGAACTTACCCAGTCTAAAATGATGCAGCTGAATCTTTTTATGAATATTTGGGGGGAAAAGAGAGCATTTTGTAAGTGCATGTGACAGAGAGAGAGGGAGAGAGAGAGAATGAGAGAGAGAGAGAGATTATAAAAAGTGTGGATGTCTTTCATGTCTGTATATTGTTCTTAAATGCCTACAGAAAAGCTCCTCTAACACCAAGCCCCAAAAGTTCCCTTTTACTCCCCAGAATCAATAATAGATAATTAACTACTGTCTCACTGTTAATTTTGGTGCCCACTTTCAATAAGACAATTTAGTTCAGCATGGAAGCCGTTCTCCTACTTGTAATTATTCACTTATTTCACGTTCTCATTAACGTAATAAGACAAACTAGCGCAGCCGTAAAACAATTGTTTTCAGGAAATAAACTCCTATGTTGACTTTTTTTTGTGAATGTATTTGTAAGAGAAAATAGATATTTACTATTTGTTTTAAACTTACATAAGTAACCTGCACTGCAATAGGCTAAGCTTACACAAGTGATCTGCTTTGTTTCATATAAGCTGCTCCTCATGTCATTCTATAGACTGCCATGTAAGGATAAAGGTTTGAGTTGAGCTGCTTCTCATGTTATTCTCATGTTATAGCCATGTAAGGATGAGTGGATGAGTGAAGCCAAGTCACGGCCGTATAAGGCATGTACATTTACGGCATTTAGCTGACGCTCTTATCCAGAGCGACGTACATCAGTGCTTAAGTCATCTACATGTGTATCTT